>JAKSZT010053887.1:54417866-54429646 GCA_026826555.1 Tolypeutes matacus
AAGGAAGGAAGGAAGGAAGGAAGGAAGGAAGGAAGGAAGGAAGGAAGGAAGGAAAGAGGGAAGGAAGAAAGGGTTATACATTTAAAAAGGTAAGAGTTTTGAACACCTAGGTGAGAAGGCAGGGATGATGAAGTGTGCTGTTTTATATAGGGTCCTTAGGAAAGATCTCAGTGACAAAGTGACATTTGAACAAGGCCTGAAGGAAGTATGGGAGTGAGCCACAAGGATATTTAAGGGGAGAGCATTCCAGAGAAAGCTAACCTTGAAGCAACAGCATGCCTGCTGTGTTTGAAAAACAGTGAGAACCACAATGGGGCTGGAGCAGAGTAAGCAAAGAAAATGGAAATGGGACATGAAGTCAGAGAAGTCTTAGGTATGAAAGTTTGACAAATGAGGCAGACTAGCCAATGGAGAAATGCTTCTACTTTCTTCCCCTGAACTTCATAGAGCTTCTTAGACAGTTGCATGAGACTAAGAAACCAGTTGCCCATTGAAATAGCCAACTCAGTGCTGCATCTATATATTGGCTCTCTCTCCTTTCCTGCAAGTGCTTTTGCAATATACTGCCAAAGCACCCTACATTTGCCTTATTAAGGAAATGCTTTTATTTCCTTAAGTCATTTGACATAAAAATTACATTTTTTTCTTCTCTGAAATATCTCTGCTTTCTAAGATTCTCATCAGTCTCATGTTCATGCATTTACTATTTGGTCCCAGTCACTTAGTGTAACCATTCTGGTGAGTCCATCCACCTTCATACCTTCCTCCACCTGAGTGATAACTAGTCTGGATTAGCCAAGATTATTCATCACCACTAGTAGATATGATTAACCATAATTACTCAATCTCTCTTAGTCCCATTCTTCCAAACCAGGGTTTTTTTTGTTTTTTGTTTTTTTTTTTAAATACATCCCCTATAAGCCTCCGAAAATAATTATATTTGAAATCTTAAATGGAGAGGACTTTAAAAATACCCAAGAGATGAAATATTTTTCAAAAACAAAGAGTAAGTATATTTGTTTTATCAACCACAAAAATGTTTGGCATTCTCTGCATGTTTAAAATTAGATCACTCCTAAATTCTATCACACTTTTGTAAAAACCACTGTCAGCAAGAGCCAGTTAAACCAGATTGAACAGGTGAAAGAGCTAGACAACAGACCTCACTGTTTGCTAGAGGAGCTTAGTCCGTTTACTTAACTGATTCCCAACCCCATCTGTATTGGTGCAAACATGATACTTTATGCTGTAGCTGAAATAGGGACAAAGTGCAAGTTAGTGAACATATATTCAGAGGAAAAGAAGTTGTAGATATTTAGTAAAACATTTAGCAATTATTAACAACTGACCAGGGAAAGTCAGTGTGTTAAGTATTGTGGGATAAGGATGGGCAAGAAGGATAAATTTCACTCCAGAAATTAAAAATCTATTAGGAGAAATAAGGCACATACAAGAACAAGTACAATTCATTACAAAGCTGCTTGAATGTTAGAAACTGACATAGTGAATGATTTGTCCTTATTCTCAGAGACTATTATGGGATTTGTTTTGATGGACTTTTTAGAAAAATAACTGAATGCATAAAAATAACTGAAGCATATGCCAGAGTCTTTGCTTGTTCAAATTCTCCAAATAATATATTTTTAATCTGTCTATGACTCTAAAATGGATAGCCCTCTTCCTTGCTTTCTTAAAAAACAGTAATTATAAGGATCATAATTCTTATTTTCCTTGAAGACTCAGGAACATAATTATGATTGTTCATTTTAGAGTGCAGAAATATTACTAATTGAACCTCTTATAAATGGTCTAAGGCCACTGTACTTTCAGATTTAATGAGATTCTGAGCACTAATTTTGTAAAAATAGACATATGAACAAATTAATTATAATTGAATCAAAATAAATATTGCTTCTGTATAATAATGCCTTTCAAACATGTTTGCTTGATTTCTTCAAATTTAATTTCTGTTTCCTTCCTAAATTTCAATTTCATATCATAAAAGTATTATTTGGGGAACACTTTCATTCTATCCTAAAATTCCAATTTGTGTGAACTCTTCAAGAGAAAAATTGCATAATTAAAATGATGAGTCCAATACATGCTAAAGGAAATTTTCAATTTGGAACACTTGCTATAGCACACCAATAGCAGAGAATACACAGGCCCAAGGTTTATTTAAAAACATGAAATTTAGTCTTTCCTGAAAAAGACGACCCAATATTTATATAAATGTGTGCATACAAAAATTCAAGGTTCTCCAAGAAACAATACTGAGAGTGATTTGCATTAAAAATCTGTACCATAGATTAGTTCATATCCCATGATGTGTGTTTGTGTGTAGGAGGCTCTTTTATTATTGTTACCCCTGGGAACTGTGGGTACTGTCCTCAGGACATTTCAGTATCATGATCAAAATCCATTATAAAAGATTATTCTGGTTTGCTGTGTTATATTAGATATTTCTTTAATAGTGGGTATGGCTTGAGGCTTTAAAATCTTTTATTATGCAGAGAGTTTGTATCAGCAGGATTTTTTAGGACATTTGACCTCCATACATAGAACTAATCTGTTATCCATTGATTACTCTAGCTTTTGCCCTTGTACTTCTAAAACACTTTGCAAATGGTGCTATATGAAAATGACATGTCATTCTCCTTTTCCAAGTGAGGAAAAAATGCAGAAATTAACATTAAAATTCATGTTCAACTTATTAACAGATCCCTGAAATAAGTAGGACATAGTTAGAAAATACAAAATTCAGTTATCACCAAAATATTACTGCTCCCTGAATTAGATGTGAAATCTTTCAGCAACAGGTTGATTTGTGACTTTAAAAGATTGCCATATTATTGATAAGTGATCATATAGCTTCCTATTCTGATTTATATGAATTATATTCTGTAATATATTACACATTTAAAAAACAACTTCATGTATATATAAAAAAGAAATATGCTCAGAGAGTAATAACATTTCTACTCATTCTTATCTTAATATGCAATATTAACTCAATATACTGTGGCATTGACAAAATATCTACTTTATGATTAACTTCAATTTATAAAGGGAGTCAAATTTTGACAATCTCATATTGTGCAATGAGTTGTTTTTTAGTAGTAAAAACAAAAACGGAAAAAGAAACTGGTATCATAAGTCATACCTTTAGAAACTGTAATATTTGTGAACAATAATGAAAAACAAACCTCTGTAGGCAAGAGAAAATATAGCCAACACAATCTCCAATTTCAGTAAATGAAGATTTTGAATTTAATTATTCATTAAAAAATACATAGCTATAATATTTCCTCTTCAGAAGAGTAAGAGGAAGGTTTTAATATCCCATCATTTCCCCTGAGTAAGCTCCAAACAACAGTCCTTATCACAAAGTACAGTCTCTGCATTGATAATACGTATTTGGGGTATTTTCTGGTTTACTTCATCTCATGATAACATAGAGTGTAGTTTTACATGGAGACATTTTACATCTAGTAACAATAATTTGATATAGCAGGAAAAAAATTCCAAAGTCTTTTCAAAAATAAAAACAAAGTTTTACATGGAGACATTTTACATCTAGTAACAATAATTTGATATAGCAGGAAAAAAATTCCAAAGTCTTTTCAAAAATAAAAACCACAGCTTCAGAATAACCTCAAATGTACACAGGGTTAATGAATATCATTAAATTTGCTTTGCTAAATAGAACACAATATTTTCTTATTTAATCCATATGATATACTGGCATTAAATACACATTGAATATGCTCAGATTTACTTATTTGGATGAGAAATCATAGCCAGATCTTCTAAGCATTTAAAGAACTGTACCAGAAATTCTAATAGCCTCTATAACATGCCTTTGAAATTCACAAAACTAAATAAAAGATATTTGGTCTCTTCTCTTTTCTCTTACTTCATATAAAGCTACTGAGCTACATTTTTCAAAACTGCTAGATAGAATGGAATCTCAAGAGAAATAAAATCATTCTGTATTTTAGTCTGCCTCTATATTCTATAGTTATAAGTACATTGCTTTAAGTTTTCACTTAAGAATCTTAATATAATAACAACTGATATAAACATGATTTAATAGTGACATTTTAAAATACTTTCAGATTCATATTATATGTAGTCATTTGGCAATTTGGTGTAATTATGAATTCCAAAACTATAATTGGATCATGCTTGTAAACTGATCTGTTCATCTGGGCATGATTAAGTTATGATTAGGGCGTTGACTGGGCCATGTCAGTAGGGTGTTGAGCCCCACCCCTTGGTCAGTGGGGAATATAAAATGCAAGGCAAAGGACAGAGGGAGCAGGTTTTGAGTAGCAGTTTTGATGTTGGAGTTTTGATGTTGGAGAGAAGGCCCCAGGATAGAGATAAGCCGTTTGCTGAGAGTTTACAGCTGGCCTTGTGGAAAGAAGCAAAGCCTAGAGAGCCTCATAGTCTACAGCTGACTTTGTGGAGGAAACAGAGGTGCTGAGCCCGGAGAGAAACGCAGCCCTGGGGAAGAGAGGAAACCAGGAAGCCTGAACCCTGGCAAACGCCGGCAGCTGTCTTGCTCCAACCCATGGCAATGGACTTGGGTGAGAGAAGAAACTTAATGCTTTATGGCCTGGTATCTGTGGACTTCTACCCCAAATAAATACCCTTTATAAAGACCAACCCATTTTTGGTATTTCACATTAGCACCCCTTTGGCTAATACAATACACAAGCCAGGTATTTAAAACAATCCGTTAACAGAATATGACTCTATTAATCAAAGTGATCATGATTAACCAACTCTAAAAGATGATTGACTACCAAATGTAATTCATAATAACCCAAACAGCTAAAAATTAGAATTATTTAAATGTTTTACATTATTGAGAATGCCACTGTTAGCCTTTATTCACCCCTACAAAATTGAGTTAAAATTTATAGGTATAAAGTAAGGGTAAACATCACTACGTTATTAAAATACAAACCATATAAGAATGACTAGCCTTGATTTCTAGGCCTTATATGAATACCCCCTTTTTTCACAACTGAATCTCACTGTGACACTTTCTCCACATACGTAATGGTAAAAAATACTAGAGTATTCCTATTCCTTTCTAATTTTTAAAAAAAGATCCTTGTTTAGGTATTATTTAAGAATAGGTAGAAATACATATAAATTTAAGGAAAATATTTTTAAAACCCTGTATCTATTACCATTGCAAACTCTATACTAATTAAAAAGAAGAAAACTTATTTTTCTTAAACAAAATTGAAATAACTATGAAAGGATGAATAAATTGATATTTCTTGAGGAAGAGTATGAGCGGAATTAGGTCATTTGCTGGTTTCCATGGTACCACATGTATAAGGTACTTTGTGCTTCACCGGATATACCATTCAGACTCAGAGATTTTTATATATAATATAGAACATTTGAGGTGCCAGTAGAAAGGTACTATAAATCATATTATTGGATGATAGTTCCTTTCCTCTGGCATCCCAAATGCTCTATGTTCACATTTGATTTTTAAATTATTTTCTTCTATGTGAAGCTACCGTGATTAAAAAAAAAAAAAAAACAAGTTATCATTCATCATTTATTGGGTGTCTATTATGGAAAAATGTCAAAAAAGTCTAATAAAATATATTAAATATACAAACAAATATAAAATATATACCTGACATTATGTCAGTTAAAAGCAGAATAAAAAGGGGAAAACAAAGTCCAAATAATTGGTTAAAAATGTTGGTGAGTGACCAGTTCACCTTTTCAACATTTTTTTCCTTCTTATAATATTATCCTCTTGTGGATTCCATGAACCACTCTGTCATGGGTCTATTCTCCTCTCTTTTTTGGTTCTTCCTCTTCTACATACATGTAGGAGGGCAGCATTATCTGTATCGTTGGTAATAAAGGAAGTTTTTTATAATTTCTGAGGTCCAATACAGTAGTCACTAGTCATTTGTGGTCACTAAACATGTGAAATGTCGTGAAAGGGATTGAGGAATTGAAATTTTAAGTTTATTCAATTTGAGTTTAAATCCACATGTGGTTAGTGGCTACTATATTGGACAGTGCATCTCTAGATCCTACTTGTTTCTGAGTTCCAACTTCATATATCCAACTTCTTCCTTCATGTTTCCTCCAAGATGCTCTATAGCACTCCAAAATTTTACATGTCCAGTGTCAAAAACTCATTATCATTTTTTCCAAACTAGCTCTTAATTTTGTTAAGTAACATCAATTTTGTCAGTAACATCAATTTTGCCCAAGCTAAAATAATTAGATTATCCTTGAATCTTCAAGCTGCTTCACATGCCATATCCAATAAATCATATATCCTGTCATTCAATCCTATAAATTTCTTTCAAATCTGTCTTCTGCTTTCCAAAATACATATCTTATTATTTCTCACACACTACCACTAACAGCCCTGCTTTTAAAAGAGTTCTTAGGGGGAACTTATTGTCATTACGATAAAATAGAAATTCCTTAAATTGTACCTCCTAGATATTTTGTCATTTGACCTGTTTCAAGCTTTATTTCCAGCTACATCTCTTACTACTTTTCAATCTCTGCTTCTTTCCAATTTGTACCATAGGCTTAAACCACTTGGCATTACTTACAGTTCCCCAAATATATGAGGCTCTTTTTAATCTTGATTAATCTATGTCTTGATGCATACATCTCCTATTGTCCTGAACATCATATCTTCTCATAAATCTACCTCAAATGCCACCTCTGGTGAATTCTTCTTCAACTCTCCTAGGCTGGGGCAAAAGCTCCATCTTCTTGTCTCCTGTACTTAATCTACATTATTATAATTTGTTTTGGTATATGATTTTGAAATGATTTGTTTAACTGTTTAGTCCCTTGGGTCCACTCCTATGCTTTAATCCTTTTTATATTTCAAGAATTTTGTTCCATACTTGGTTTATGGTAGGCTACTAAAATGCTTAAATAACTAATAACAACTTATGAGCTAAATATTGAAGTTTTAGAAACAGAAAATTCCTAAGTATAGGAGAAATAAGTTTATTTCAAATATGAATTCATGGTGATTTTTATTTACTTATTAAAGGATAAGCAGCTAGGATTTATATTGGCATTTAATTTGTGTATAGTCTTTGAAGGAATTAGTTTATCTTCTATGATAATTAAAAAGCATGCTATTTTTAAGGTAATTATAGAGGATAAGAAAAACATCTTCAAAACTGAGGCAGCATGTGTCACTCTTGAGCAACTTTATACTGTACAATCTGTCATTGGAGCCAAGATGAATTATACCTTTGGCATTGATATGGAACCTCATTCATTACTTTCTTAGGTTCCATGCTTTATATCAAAAAGACAAATGCCAAGATAAATTCAAACTTTATATATATATATATGGCAAGTCCTCAAAAAAAAAAAAATAGAGAACTCTAGGACAACATTGGAAAACTATTTTCAAGGACTAATACATGCAGCTTACATCTCACATATGATATGGTTCAAAAGTCCCATTGAAAAAATAAAAATAAAGATGAAAAATGTTAAAGTCCCATTGAATTGCCTATTTAGAATTGGTGAATTATATTATATGTAAATTACACCATATTCTATTATGGCATATGATTAATACTATATAACATTTTGGTATATAAATTGCAGAATTTACCAGGAAAGGAAAAAAATAAGTCCTTCCTAAATTAAATGCTGCATATCAATAAAGAAAGATCAAGACTCTTGGAGAGAAAAAAAAAAAAGACTTTGCAAAATGGGAAGGAAAAAGGGGGAAAAATGCATAATCAAAATGTTGATTTAGTTGGCATAAGAATTATTTTAAAATATTTTAAAATTTTATTTAGAAATTATAATTTAATTTTACGTAAAATCATATTTGTGATCTCTAACTAAGGTCTGAATGCAAAGTTATTCACTTGGAAGGAGTAATAGATTACAATATATGGATATATTTATTGTTTGTATTTAATTAGATAATATAAAATATGTCATTGTGCTATGGTGATATATAAAAAGGAAACTTTTGTTGGGTAACTAAAGAATAACACATTCACTATTTAGCAATCTATCCATTACTTGTAATTCCTTGAAAATGATTTAACCCAACTAAATCTTTTTATTCAAAGTCCAGTGTGATTTCTGCACTATCACAATACTCTGTAGAACATGAGTGTACCACGTACTTGATACGCTGTTAATAATACAACTAATATCTGTAGCAAAACAGTCTTCTAAGGACCTTCTAATTACTCTTCCACAAATTAAATTTTATATTCCATTTGTACACACACATTTTTGGTGTATTCAGTTTTTAATTAGTTTAATTATATGCTTTCATTTCTAAGTTAGTTATATATTTTTTTCATATATAAAAATTTGGAGAATGCAGATAAGGACCTACTTTGAATACTTTAGCCCTAGTATTTTTTAATGTGTTAATAACTATATCTAATTACAGATGCATACTGTATTCCTAGAGAACATGTATGTCTCATCTCTTTGAATCCAACAGAATCTTAGTGAGGAAGTACAATATAGGTGTAGTCCTTTTTGATGTAGAAAATAAAATAAAGTTTTACTTAATGTATAGCAAATTGGTAACCAAGAGAGAACCATACCCATGCTCCTTAATTCCTAGTCAGGTGCTCTGTTCAACTCTACTATGTTTAATAGATACTTTATTGTTGACCAAAGAAAATTTAATTTAAAAAGAAGTATCTATTAAATACCTATTTTTATGCTCCTGTAAGTTCTGCTGTTGGTGAGATAAGACTGAGCTTGTAAAGCACAGTTTCTTCTGAACCACATGAATGGATACCATCAGGTAGACATGATGATTGGGTAACAGAATCATTGTTAGGAAGGTATATGAGGTACATAACTTCTGCTTCTGCACTTAAGCAGTTTTAATTTTTTTTTCATAGAAATGGTATTCCTACCAACAGCCATTTAAGTGATTAGCTAATTATCTATTTATGCATTAAATCTATTTGAAAACATGTAGAGTAAGATTGGAATATATACAATAACTATGCACAAATTTGTCTCTCCTCTCTAATGCTCATTTATTTTCTGTCTGTTTCACACTCAGTACCAATCTCTCATAAATGTTCAGGCTACATTCTATTCTCATTTGCTCCTCTTTTGGTTCGTCACTGCATCCAAACATGCTCTCAGGAGTTATAGCTCTTAAGTGTGGCCAATCCATCAGAAATCCACATTCAACTGTGTGTTTATAACTCTAAAATAAAAATCCTAGCATTTTCTCTGGGTGAGAACTACATATGACTAGATACTTTCATCTCATTATATACCGGATATTATCATGGTCTGATATTGCCCATGCCACAAAAATCCTTGATTTTCATGATCCATAACAAAGCAGAAAATATGGAGAAAATATTATGATTCCATTGCCTAAAATCCTAAAACACTTTGCTTAAAAACACAATCTATGGGAAGTGGATGTAGCTCAAGTGATTGAGCTTCCACCTATTACATGGGAGGTCCCAGGTTCGGTTCCCGGTGCCTCCTAAAAAGAAGACTAGCACACAATAAACAGACACAGCAAAAACAAACAACAAGGGGGTGGGGAGAAATAAATAAAACCAAATAACTTTTTTTTAAAAAAACCACAAACAATCTAGACTCAAAGTATCTATAATATTTGAATGAACAAACACATAAACACAAACATATTATAGATATAATTTCCAAGTATTAGGAATACAGCTTTGCTTTTGAATTCTATGGAGTTTTATGGGGCCACATCTATATTGCTATATCCAAATAATAATGGATGATCAAAGGACTAAATCAAGGAACTAGGCTATGTCAGAAAGGAAAGCCTAATATATCTATAATTAAAAATCAGATATCTTGAGCCTAGAAGAATGTTAAGTAACATGTAATCCAATCTCCTCTTATATCAAAGATTCAGAGAACAAAAAGATATGCACACAGCTCTTTAGTGTAGGAGACGGACCTTGAACCCTAGTCTTAGTATTCTGAGTTCATTTATTTCCACTCATTGAGCTCAGTTCTAATACTAAGTTTCCTCTTTCTAAAGGAGAAAAACAGTCTTGAAGAAGTTCATTTAAGAAGATTTAAATATGATTCAATTTCTCATAAACATATATAAATATGGATTATTTTAACTGTACAAAGATGCCAATATTCTCTACCAATTCTATCTCCAAAAGGCAGGTTGTATCAGGTGAAACAAATAATTAGTAAACAAATAATTAGTAAATGTATGATAAGATATATGATATGATATGACATGATATCAAGAACATTAAATTTATTTGTTTCATACTGTAAAATTTAATTTTCTCCCTGCTATAAAACTCCCAGTAAAGAAAATACAGTAAAATATAAGTATGGCCATCATAGAGTAAAAGTTCTACTAATTTTTTTCTTTAAAAAAGGAGCCTTTTTTTCTAACTGCAAATAAAATGCACCACAGACAAAGAAGTAACTTCAATACTGAAACAAAACTTTGAATATACAGAAATTCAAACACCCATTGGTACTGCCCCTCATCTAAAATGTACACATCTACTTAAGAAATATCCCACAAATCTATTTAAGGAATAAAACTAATTGTTTTATTAAAGATTGATTTTGAAAGCAAATTATCAGTTGTGGTTCTATACAATCTGGATGAGTTGCTTATTTTCTTTACTTTTTAGTAAAATAATAGGAGGTACTAAAATCCTTCTTGTATATTCTACAAATCAATAGACACACACATATAAATTTCTCTTGATTGGTTATTTTCCTTTCACCCACCCATCCTATTCATGAATGTGTTCTTCCCTTACCTTGGCAATGGTTTCATGAAGATTGAAAAGAGGATCCATTTCTTCAATTTTTGTTGCATGTTTAGGAAAAAGGGCCTCAGAGAGAAAACTTGGACCCTATGGTAAATCAGAAGGAAAACATTTAAAACTATTCATTGATTTTGTTCTTTAAGTACTTATTGGATTTTCTTTTAAGATTCAAAAGGACTCTAAATTGCTTTAAGGTTTTGTTGATTGTTGGACTTCATTCTACTGATCTAATTAACCCATCACAGATTAGTTACAAATTAAAATAAGAGTAGAATTCTATAATTCTTGACATTATATGTATTTACAAAGGAATATTCTCTGACTGAAAGTGAATAGTCCTGCTGTGAATTTTTTTTTCAAATGCAAACTTACATGTAGAATAAGACAGTGACAACAAAACCTATAGCTGAAATCCTTTCTCTATTTTATATATTATAATATATGTTTTAAGGCTGATGGAATAGAATGTTTTGGATAAACCTGATCACCAATTTAAAAAGCTTAGGCAAAAATGTGTATGCTATTTTAAATATTGCAAAATTAATTTCAAAACAATAATAAAATATATCGGGGGTGGTATTTCCAATAAAATGGTAACACATTGTATCAAAATTTCAGTGTTAGATAATTAAAATGAATCAATTACAGTTACTATAATTAATTCATTTTGTATTTGCAGATGTAGCCAAGTTTTAGGATACAAGAAGATATGGTATGCTGATAATGTCATTATCTATAATAATGCTCATATTGTTATCAAAATTATTAACAACCGACAAAATGATTTTTATTTAACATATAATTATAGCTTTAACTTGAAAACCTGAAGGAACTAGGATTATTTATCTATAAAACAAGGATACAAGTGTGTGGATTGTTAGAAGATAGCAGATAAATAGATGATAGATAGATAGATAGATAGATAGATAGATAGATAGATAGATAGAT
>JAKSZT010053887.1:54429656-54486376 GCA_026826555.1 Tolypeutes matacus
GATAGATAGATAGATAGATAGATAGATAGATAGATAGATAGATAGATAGAGATAGATAGATAGATAGAAAAGTAGAAAGAAAGATAGAAAAATAACTAGCCATCTAGATACACCAAATAATGACTGCTAGAAGTTAACACATTTAAGATAATTTATATTGGAACTATTTATTAGAGCTCTTTATTAGCGCTCCAACAGTAGAACAGACTTCTTTGGGATATATCTATAGTGGGAAAGAAAGGATGATGTAGTTGACAGGCTTTGAAGTCATAAAGATGAGAACTGAAACTAATGTAATTCAAACTCTCTATGTCAAACAATTCTACAACCAGGTGTACTTTTCACTCCCTATCTGAAACAATAATAAGATCAAGCAAAAGTAACCTAACTGATTGCTCTTGCATATACCCACCTTTCTATAATAATGCCATAAACCAACCATACAACTTTACCTATCAAGACTAACAGTTTGTTTACAAAAACTTGTTTCATGTTCCTTTCCTCACTGTGCCTATCAATATTTTATAAACTCTATCCAGTCCCAACCAGCACCCCACTTTGTAAGACTTACCATAAAATTACATAGGCCAAGTTTAAAATCCTCTGAATACCCTTCCATAATTTTCCCATTTTGAGGCACTATTAAGATTCAGTCAAGATGGTAATTCTCCCTTACTTCAATAGGTCTAATATACTTTTTTTTTTTTTGCTTATCAGTAGGATTTTCTGGAGGTCTTTGGAGAAGTCAACATAGACATAGGTTAAAATTTTGGTTTTGCCACTCAATAATTGTGTCATCTTAAACATCTTTCTTTATTTTGAAAGGATCAGTTACCTCATCTAAGAAATCTGGATAATAATAAATCTTCACAGAGATGTGTGAACTTTCCAATGCCTGGTACATAGGAGACATTATGTTAATGTCATTGATGCTGCTGCTGAAAACAATAAAAATCATGGAGGCTGAGTAAGGGGTACCAAGAATCAGCTCATCCTACAGGGCAGTTAGTAATCCACCCAGAACTATCTAAAGCACCTGTTTAGGTAGACCAGAAAAACATCTTGCAACATCCTTGAAGAAAGCCAGGAGGAGATTCACATCTGCAGTGAAGATTCGTGAGTAGAGAACTCCACATCATGGAGGTCGGTGCCCATGCTTCACTGGCGATGCAGGCAATCTCAGGAGCTATTCCATGGTTGCAGTTGGAAGCTCCATTTCCCAAAAAAGGGGGAGGAAGACAGTTGGCCACTGACTTCAGCTACTGATTAGTAAATTTGGCTGGCTAAAGTATAATCCTACGAACGGATAAAGTTTGAACCTGTCCATGTCAGAAAGAGGCTGGTAGCTGCCATTTTAACTCTGCCACAGGCATGAGCGGAAGCAGGGCTGATTGAAAATTACAGTGCTGGTTGGGACCAGCTTCTTTCTACCCGCATCAAATTGCAGCCCTAGCCTAGGCTTCAGCCCCATCTCCAGCAGGGAGGAAGCTGGGGGGACCCACACCAGCCATTCCAGGCAACTGCAGGTGTATTGTCCACACAGACTGAATATTAGGACACCTGGGGCTCCATTCCTTCACTCCAATAGGATAGGAGAGAAGTTGTGTTTCCTCGGCCTTTCTGGGCAACTGCAGGCACTTTCAGGATGCACATCCTGGTTTGTTGAGTGCCTTCGATTCCATGTCCAACCTTCGAACCGCATAAGATATGGGGGGGGGGGGGCGGGGAGGCAGCAGCCGGTGTTTTTTCAGCTTTTCTGGACAACTGCAGGTACTTTCAGCCCTCACAGATTGGACACTTGGACACCTGTATCTCCATCCCCACCCACCAATAGGATCAGAGGGCAGCTATGTTTCCTCAGCCTCTCTGAGCAACTGCAGGTGTTTTTGACCCATACAAACTTGTTTGTTCAGCACCTTCGATTCCATCTCCAACCCTGTACCACCACCCCCACATAGAATAGGAAGGGGGCTGGTGTTTCCTTAACCTTTCAGGGCAACTGCAGGCATTTTGGCCTGCACAAATTCGACTATTGGACACATGTGGCTCCACCACCACCCCCAATAGGATAAGAGGGGGGCGGTATTTCTCCAGCCTCTCTGGATAACTGCTGTGCTTTTGGCCATCACGGACTGAATAATCAGACACATGTATCTCTATCCCCAACCCCACATAAGATAGTAGGGGGCTGGTGTTTTCTCAGCCATTCCATGCAATGGCAGGCACTTTTGGCCTACAGGGACTGGATTGTTGGGCACCTGTGGATTCACCTCCATCCCCCAGTATGATAGGAGCGGCTGGTGTTTCTTCATTCTCTCCAGGCAACAGAAGGCACTTATGGCCTGCACAGACTGAACTGTTGGGTGCCTGTGGTAACATCCCCATCCCCTAAAGGGCAGAAGGGACAGTATTCCCTCAGCCTCTCAGGGCAACTGCTGGCACATTTGGCCTAAGTGATTAGATTGTTGGTCACTCTGGAGGGTCCATCTCCACCACTGGCAGGGGAGGAGGGAGGCTGGTGCTACGTCAGTCTACCTGGGCAACTGCAGTTATTTTGGACATGCACATCCTAGACTGCTGCCCACACCTGTAACTCCATCCCTGACTCAAGCAGGGGAGAAAGGGGCATGAAGCCATATCAGTCTCTCCAGGCAACAACAGAAGGTTGTGGCCTGCACCTCTTGGATTACTACACACAGCTGCTGCTTTGTACCTACCCCTGGCAGAGAATAAAGGTGGGAGAAGTGTCATCAGTTCCTAAAGCAATCCTGGCAGCATCAGCCTCAACAGCTTACAGTACCAACTACATCCTCATCTTTTACTACACAACTAGCAAGGGAGAAAGGGCAAGAAAGCCCTAAAGAGTGCAACTGCACCTAGAATAAATACATCTACTAAGCCAGATCCCAAGACACCAACAAAAAATTACAATCCATACCAAGAAACAGGAAACTATGGCCCAGTCAAAGAAACAAGATAAGCCTCCAGATGACATAAAAGAGTTGAGTCAATTAATCATAGATAGTCAAAAAAATCTCCTTAATAAATTCAATGAGATGTCTAAGGAGATTAAGGATATTAAGAAGACATTGGGTGAGCACAAAGAAGAATTTGAAAGTATACATTCAGTAACAACAACAAAAAAAGCTGGAGTAGCTATATTTACATAAGATGAAATAGACTTTAAAAGCAAAACTACAATTAGAGACAAGGAAAGATATTATATATTAATAAAAGGGGCAGTTCACCAGGAAGAAATAGCGATCATAAATGTATATGCACCTAACTAGGATGCCCCAAATTACATGAGGCAAACATTGGCAAAACTGAAGGAGGAAATAGATGTTTCTACAATAATAGTTGGAGATTCAATATACCATTCGCAGCATTGGGTAAACACCTGGGAAGAGGATCAATAAAAAACAGAGAGATAATGAAAAAAAGAGAGAGAGAAGATGAAATAAACAAAATAAAAAATGAAAATGGGGACATTACTACTGACCCCACAGAAATAAAAGAGATCATAAGAGGATATTATGAGCAACTGTACACCAACAAACTAGATAATATAGCCAAAATGGAAAAATCCCTAGGAATGTATGAACAATCTACACTGACCCTAGAAGAAAGAGAAGACCTCAACAAACCAAGCACAAGTAAAGAAATTGAAACAGTCATCAAACAACTCCACAAAATGAAAAGTCCAGGTCCAGATGGTCTCACAAGTGAGTTCTACAATGCATTCAAAGAAGATATAATAACAATCTTACTCAAAGTCTTCCAAATAATTGAACAAGAAGGAATAAAACCAAACTCATTCTATGAAGCCAATATCACCCTAATACCAAAGCCAGATAAAGATATCACAAAAAAAGAAAATTACAGACCCATTTTCCTAATGAATACAGATGCAAAAACCTCAACAAAATACTTGATAATCAAATCCAACAACACATTAAAAGAATTATTCATCATGATCAAGTGGGTTTTATACCAGGCATGCAAGGGTGGTTCAATACAAGAAAATTAATTAGCATAATATATAACATTAATAAATCAAAGAAGAAAAATGACATAAATGATTGATAAAGAAAATGCATCTGACAAAATATAGGATCCATCCTTTTTAAAAAATACCACAAAATTTAGGAATTGAAGGAAACTTTCTCAACATGATAAAGGCCATATATAAAATACCCACAGCTAACATTATATTCAGTGGTAAAAGACTGAAAGCTTTCCTGTTGAGATCAGGAAGAAGACAAGGATGCCCACTGTCACCACTGTTGTTCAATCTAGTGCTAGAGGTTCTAGCTAGAGCAATCAGGAAAGAAAAAGAAATCATAGATACCCCAATCGGAAAGGAAGAAGTAAAACTTTCTCTATTTGCAGATGATATGATCTTATACCTAGAAAATACCAAAAAATCTACAAGTTGCTAGAGCTAATAAATGACTTCAATAGAGTGTCAGGATACATGATCAATATGCAAAAATCAGTGGTGTTCCTATACACTAGTAATACGTAATCTGAGGAGGAAGTCAGGAAAAAATTACATTTACAATAGTGACAAAAAGAATCAAATATTTAGAAACAAATTTTAACCAAGGATGTAAAGCAACTCTATTCAGAAAACTACAATGCACTGCTTAAGGAAACTTAAAAAGACCTAAATAATTGAAAGAACATTCCATGTCATGGATTGGAAGACTAAATATCATTAAGACATCAATTCTACCTAAATTGATATACAGATTCAATACAATCCTGATAAAAATCCCACCAGCATTTTTTAAACAAATGGAAAACACAATTATAAAATTTATTTGGAAGGGTAAGGGTCCCTGAATAGCCAGAAACATCTTAAAGAGGAAAAGCTAAGTTGGAGGACTCTCACTTATGGACTTTAAATTATATTACCTAGCTACAGTGGTAAAAACAGCATGGTACTGGCATAAAGATAGACACATAGACCAATGGAACTGAATTGATAGTTCAGAAACAGACCCTCACATCTATGAGCAAGTGATTTTTGACAAGCCTGTCAAACCCATCAGGCTGGGTCTGAACAGTCTATTCAACAAATGGAACTGGATATCCATTTACAAAAGAAAGAAAGAGGACCCCTCTTTCACACCTTATGCAAAAATTAACTCAAAATAGACCAAAGACCTAAATATAAAAGCTAGAACCACAAAGCTCCTAGAAGAAGGAATCAAAAAATATCTTCAAGAGACCTGGTGGTAAGTGGTGCATTCTTAAACATTATACAGAAAACACGAGCAGCAAAAGAAAACATGGATAAGTGGGACCTCCTCAATTAAAACTTTTGTGATTCAAAGGACTTCCTCAAAAAGGTGAAAAGGCAGCCCAGTCAATGAGAGAAAATATTTGGATATCACATATCTGAGAAGAGTTTGATTTCCATTCTATATAAAGAGATCGTACAGCTCAACTATAAATAAAACAAGCAATCCACTTAAAAAATGGGCAGAATTCTTATATAGACATTTCTTCAAAGAGGAAATAAATGGAATTGTGGCTGAAAAGGGTAGTCTAGGGATGTAAATATCAATTGAAAGAAAGCTGGAGAATAATCTAGTAACTGAATAACAAAGTGAACCCAGAAATGGTTAAGAATTATGGTTAATAGTACAAATGCAGGAATTTCCTTCTGTGAACTAGAATGGATGTATGTCACTATTGCAGTGTGGTGGGAATGTGAGGAAGCATGGGAAAAAATACAATTAATACAACCTATGGACTATAGTTATCAGGAATACTGTAATATTTTTGCATCAATGCCAAAGATGTACTGTGTTAATAACAGGGGGGTATTGAAAAAATATGCCACATGTATGCTGTGGACCATAATTAGTGGTAAAAGTATGATGATATTCTCATAATCTGTAACAAATGTTCTGCAATGGTGTGGTGTGTTGGTGAAAGGGTGTTGTTTGGGAATTTTACACATGTGTATGATTGTTTTGTAAGATCATAATTTCTGTAATAAAAATGTATTTTAAAATTTTCCAAAAAATTCATAATGATAGTGGATGTGGTGGTGCTTCTGAGGTGTAATAATGGTGATGTAAGCAACATAGGTTTGTCAGGGATATTATACAGAGTATGTGGATGATATGGTAGGATGGTAAACTAGAGGAAATCCAAAGTCCTGGTCTAGGATCCTATGAGAAATAGTATTCAGTTTGCATTTATAGATGTTTATTTTTACAAATATTTATTATTTACATCTATTTTAGTGAAAGTATGGCATTGATAATTTGCTGTGTTCATTTCCATTTAATAATTAAACTTTGAAGTCCTTAAAAATTTTGTTTTATGCATATTTTTAAAAACTTCTTAAAAGAATGTTATTAGTTTACCTAGCAAGCAAACATTCCATAAACAGTGCAAAGGTAAAATATCAGTCAGCTTCAAATTTAATATCCCCATCAGGATATGAGTTGGGAGTTATAATTAATGAGGTTTTATTGAAACTTCAATTAGTAGGTGACAGAACACATTAATTTAAAATTATCAATATGTGCCTTAATCTCCAATGTAATTCCATTTCTTTCTCTTGCCCATCTCTTTCTATGCTATTCTTTGCTTCTGGTCTCTCATTTATTTAATGACTTAAAAAATACTCATTCAACAACTTACTGTGTGCCAGGAACTATGCTAAATGCTGAACATGGTCCTTGATTTCATAGGATTTAATCTAATGGAATTAATACACATAATAGATAAAACATCAGTCTTTCAAATATTAATGTATTCCTATACTCGACCACTTGTTTTCATGTATATATGAATATAACAGTCATGTTTAGTTAAAAGGTATTTATATATCCTTACATAAAAAAAATGAAAGATTAAAAAAAATATAAACTTTGAGAAAGTCTTCTACTCCTATTATATAAAATATGAAAGATGGCTATTTAATGATGGTTATCATCTGCCAATGAAGAGAGGAAAGTAAAGGAAAAAGGAATGGAATACTGTTACATGCTAGAACATGGATGAACGTTGAAGTCATTATGGAAAGTGAAATAATCCAGACACATAATGACAAATATTGAATGATTACACTTATTTGAAGTATCTGAAAGAGATAAATTCATAGAGACAGAAAGTAAAACAGAAAGTGCATGGGCTAGGAGACGGGAAATAGGTAGTTACTGTTTAATGGGTAAATATTTTCTGTTTGGGATGTTGAAAATGTTCCAGGAGCTTCTGGGAAGATGGTGGACTAGAAAGACATGGGATTCTCTTCTCTCCAAGAAAAAGAGCTAGAGGATAGGCTGAAACAGTCTGGAAAAAAATTTCTTCTAGGATTTAGGACACTGCCCAGAGAAGAGAGGGGCAAAGGAAAAGAATCACAATGGCAAAACTTTGAATTAAAAGCTACAGCTGCAAATGCTGGCTACCTCCCCACACCATAGACATTGGAATTCTCAGACTTCAGAGTTGGTGGCTGCAGACAAAGGGGGCCCCAGGGATATACCTCCCCAGGAAAGGGGAGAGAGCAGGACACAACCTAAGGCTGATTCAGCTTTTGAACCCAAAATTTGGTCTGCTGTGTACCAGGCAGCCTTCCTGGACTGCACCATTGTTTACCTTGGGAGCCTACAAGGGACTAAAGAGATCTGACCCTCTCAATCTGCCTTTCTACTAACTGAGACTGGTCATGAGGCTATAGAGGGGAGTGGAATTACTTCCTACCTGGGAAAAGGGAGGGGGCTGCCAGCAAAGGTTGGAGAACTGCCTCTGAGAAAGTTTGAATTATGAGGCTCTTAGACTCCACAGGAAACTCTGTCACATTGATCTGGTACATGTTACAGCAAACACACTCTGACCAGGCATTGAACAGGGAGGGCTGCCAAAGAGTGCCATCTGCTGGCAGACCAAGGAAGAGCATGTGAGGAAATTAAAAGTAAATAAGAGAGGCTTTTCCCAGTCTTTACAGCCTCCCTCCCTGTAGCAGTTTGATATTATTTATGAATTCCAAAAATGAGATATATATCATATTTGTAAACTTGTCTGTTCCTTTGGGCATGATAACCTTTGATTGATTTAAATTCAAAGGCTTTAAGTTTACTTGATTAAATCAAGATTAGGAGACTTTGATTCAACCACATCACTAATGTATGCAGGGTTGCATCCCCATCCCCTTGGTGGGCTATATAAATGGACACTCAATCAAGAACATAGAAAGAGATACACAGAGGAAGAAAGAGAATTCCACTGACATGGAAGAGGAGCTTTGATCCTGCAGCCCTGAGGAGAGATGAGCCATTTGCCTGATAGTTTGCAGCTAAAAGAACAGAGCAGCTGAGCCCTACGCCAGCCTACAGCTGAGATTGGAAGAAGCTGGGTCCACAGAGCCTTAAGAGGAAAGAGGAAGGCTGAATGCTCACAGATATAACCTGCCATCTTGCTTCAATACATAGCAATAGACATTTGGTGAGAAAGTATCTTTTATGGTACCTTGAGTTGGACTCTTTAGGGCCTTATAACTGTAAGCTTCTACCCCAAATAAATACCCTTTATAAAAGCCAACAGATTTCTGGTATTTTGCATCAGCACCCCTTTAGCTGACTAATACACTCCCAAAGACCATAGGAAGCAGGTCTGCAACCCATTATTGTACCCAGTGCCAAGATCTGAGCAACTAACAGGAATAATCCTAAAGACCCAGAACAGGATGAACCAAGAATCAAAGAACAGCAGTAACATCCAGCCTCCCACCACTAAAACCCTATGAAAGAGAGAGAAATAAAACACTTGAGTAAAGTCACCACCCTAATCAGATGCCTAGACATCAACAAAATATTACAAACCATACTAAGAAAATGGAAGAAATGAATTAAAGGAAATTATCAAAGCCCTGGGAGAGACAAGATTTGAGACAACCAATTAATGAGATGCACACAAATTTCCAAAATCAGATAAATGAGTTGAAATACAATGTGGCTAAAGAGATAATGGACATCTAGAAGACACTAAGTGAGAACAAAGAACAATTTGAAAACCTGAATAAAAAAGTAACAGAGCTCATGAGAATGAAAGACATGATACGTAAAATAAAAAACACATTAGAGGCATTCAACAGCAGACTTGAAATGTTTGAAGAAAGAATAAGTGATATAGAAGAGAGAACACCTGAAATTGAATAGAAAAAAAAGAGAGAAAGTAATTGACAAAATTGAGCAGGGGCTCAGGGAGTTGAATGATAACATGAAATGCAACAATATACAAGTCATGGGAGTTCTAGAAGGAAATGATAAGGTAAAGGGGGGCAGAAAAAGTATTTGAAGAAATAACAGCTGAGAATTTCCCAACTCTCATAAAAGAAATGAATTTATATATCTGTAGCAGTTTGGCAGTTTGATATAGTTATGAATTCCAAAAATGGATGTTGGATTATGCTTATAAACTGGTCTGTTAATCTGGGCATGATTGAGTTATGATTGGGGCATTGACTGGGCCATGTCCATAGGGCATTGGGCCCCACCACTCAGTGGATGGGGTATTGAAGATAAAAGACATGGCAAAGGACAGTGTTGGAACAGTTTTGAGTTGGAGTTGTGATGCGGAGTCTTGAGCTGGAGCCCCGGGAAGTAGCATACAGAGGAGCTTGGTTGTGAGGAAAGAGAGAAGGCCCTGGGAAGAGAGGCAAGCCATTTGCCTGATAGTCTACAGCTGGCCTTGTGGCACAAAGCAAGCCTGAGTCCAGAGGGAGGCAAGCCTCGGGAAGAGAGGAACCCAAGAAGCCTGAACTCTGGCAAATGTCGGCAGCTCTCATGCTCCAACACATGGCAAGAGACTTTGGTGAATGAAGAAACTTATGCTTTATGGCCTGGTAACTGTAAGCTTGTACCCCAAATAAATACCCTTTATAAAGACCAACAGACTTCTAGTATTTTGCATCAGCACCCCTTTGGCTGACTAATACAATATCCAAGAAATACAGCATATCCCAGTCAGAAAAATATGAATAAATCTATTCCAAGACACATACTACTTAGAATGTCAGAAGTCAAAGATAAAGAGAAAATTCTAAGAGCAGCAAGAGAGAAGCAAACCATCACATACACGGACACCCAGTATGATTTAGTGCAGAATTGTCATCAGAAACCATGGAGGTGGAAAGATAGTAGTATGCTACAATTAGGATACTGAAAGATAAAAACTGGATAAAGCAAGAATACTTTATCCTGCAAAATTGTCCATTAAATATGAAGGTGAGTTTAAAACATTCACAAACAGAAACTAAAAGAATTCATAAAAAGGAATCCACCTTTGCAGGAAATATTAAAAGAAACATTACAGCCTGAAAGAAAAAAAGACAGGACAGAGAGGTTTGGAGGAGAGTGTTGAAGAAAGAATTGCAGAAAGGGTAACCAAAAGAGTAAAAGACAGATAAAAATAAGGTATGACATATGAAAACCAAAGAATGAAATGGTAGAAGTAAAGCATTTGTAGTAATATCATTGAATGTGAATGGATTAAACTCCCCAATCAAAAGATATAGCTGATAGAATGGATTAAAAAGCAAAACAACAACCACCCAAAAAAAAACATAAGCCATCTATATGCTGCCTATAAGAGACTCACCTTAGACCCAGGGATATAAACCGGCAAAAAGTAAAAGGTTGGAAAAAGATAGTCCACACAAATAGTAACCGAAAAAGAGCATAGGCAGCTATACTAATATCGGACAAAATAGACTTTAAATGTAAAAATGTAATAAGAAATACTGAAGGCCATTATGTATTAATAAAAGGGACAATCCACCAAAAAGAAATAATAGTCATAAATGTCTATGCACCAGGGAGGCGGCTGTGGCTCAATCAGTGGGGCTCCCGTTTACCATGTGGGAGGCCCCGGGTTCGGTTCCCGGGGCCTCCTGGTGGGGCGGGCCCGCCCGCACGGCGTGGTTGGCTGACCCAGCGAGCACGGGCAGCAAGGGGGGGATAAATGAATAAATAAATAAAATCTTAAAAAAAAAAAAAAAAAAAAGTCTATGCACCAAATCAGGGTGTCCCAAAATACATGAGGCAAACTCTGATGAAACTGAAGGGAGAAATAGGCATCTCTACAAAAATAGTTGGGAGACTTCAACACAGCACTCACATCATTCGATAGAACAACCAGACAGAAGATCAACAAGGAAACTGAGAACTTGAACAATATGATAAACAAGCTAGATACAAGAGACATATACAGAATGTTGCACCCAAACTCAGTGAACTATACATTCTTCTAAAGTGCCCATGGATCTTTCTCCAAGATAGACCACATGTTAGGCCACAATGCAGCTCTCAATAAATATAAAAAGATTAAAATTATACCAAGCAACTTCTCAGATCATAATAGAATGATACTGGAAATCAATAATAGAAGGGAAAAAGATAAATTTGTACCTTCAATCCTGATTTACAAGTTCCAAGTTTAGTTAAATCCTCAAATGGGGCACTATCTTCTGGGGGCTTGATTTCCAGAGGCTTGGAATTTCCAGAATCAGTTTCTGGTTTCTTTGTGCCCAAAAATTCAGTCCTCAGCTTATCTCTCTCATCTAGCATTTTGCTATAAGTTGCAAGGAGAAGCCAAGCCACATTCTCTGAGTTTACTTTGGAAAGTTCTTCAGCTAAATGCTCAGGCTTGCCATTTTCAAATTCTGCCTTCCATAAAATACCAGGAGTTAATCTTGCTAAGTTCTCTGTGGCTTTAAAACATGGATTGCCTTTCCTCCAGTTTCCAATAATAGTTTCATCATTTACTTCTATGGTCTCATAAAAAGTCTCTTTAGAGTCCAAATTACTATCAATATTCTCTTCAAAGCACTGTAAGTCTTTTCTACCAAGCCTCCCACAATTCCTCCAAAATATACCCCTTGTCCATTTATAAAACCATTCCAGCCTTTTGGTAATTGTAAAAGGATGACTCCACTCAAGAGTACCAAATTCTGTATTAGTCAGCCAAAGGGGTGCTGATGCAAAATACCAGAAATCTGTCGGCTTTCATAAAGGGTATTTATTTGGGGTAGAAGCTTACAGTAACCAGGCCATAAAGCATAAGTTACTTTCCTCACCAAAGTCTGTTGCCATGTGTTGGAGCAAGATGGCTGCCGACATCTGCCAAGGGTTCAGGCTTTCTGGGTTCCTCTTTTCCCGGGGCTCATTTCTCTCTGGGCTCAGCTGTTGTGCTCTCTCCACAAGACTAGCTGTAGACTGTCAGGTGAACGGCTCTGTCTCTCTCCCCAGGGCTTCTGCCGTGTCTAAGGAGCCATCTCTATTCCTCTGTGTTCTTCTCCTGTGTGTTTACTTTCCAGGCTCCAATATCAAATCTCCAACCTTCCTTCTCTGTGGTGTGATTTTTCTGTGAGTCCTTACCCACCAAGGGGCAGGAACTCAACATCCCACTGACATGGCCCAATCAAAACCTTAATCATTATTTAATCAAGTAAAAGTAAAACCTCTGAATCCAATACACTCTAATATGCCCATAGGAAAAAAGGAGTTTACAAACATAATCCAATATTCCTTTTTGGAGTTCATCAATAATATCAAACTGCTATACCAGGTGTCCATCAACCTAGGAATAGATAAAAAAACTGGGTATATTCACATGATGTTATATTATGCAGCGGTAAGAAGAAATGAGGTTGTAAAGCATTTGACAACATGGATGAACCTGGAGGACATTATGTTGCGTGAAGCAAGCCAGACACAAAACCATAAATACTATATGATATGGCTACTATTAACTAAATATATTGTATAATCTCTTGGGGTTACTAAATTGAATATGGGGCACCAGAAAATAGAATAAGTTTAGAGAATGGAAAGCTGAGGGTTAACTTGTGCAGAATTGGTGAAAAGAATGTGTGTTAATCTTTGGAAATGAATAGAAAAGATGAAAGCCCAACATAATGTACTAGGAGTACTATTATGTGAGTATGAAAGTAGTTTAAAGGAAATGTCTAAGGTCACATATATTACTAAAAGGAAAGCTGAAAAATGTAACATGGAACTGTGTAGCATAGTAAAACTGCATGTGAAATATGAATATGGGTAAAATTGCTGCATACATAAGACAATTTTTCTTTGAAGCTGAACAAATGTATATTAATACTACAAAAGGTTAATATTAGACCAAAAACATTATGCTAAGTGAAAGAAACCAGACACAAAGTATTGTGTATTGCATGATTCCATTTATAAAAAAATGTAAATATAAATCAATTTATAAAGACCAAATTAGATTAGTGGTTATATAGGGCTGGGGCAGGAATGCTAAGGGGTGTGGAGTTTTTCTTTTTGGAGCAACTGAAATTGTTCTAAAATCTTTCGTGGTGATGAATGCACAACATTGTTATTATGCTAAAAGCTATTGATTATACCCTTTGGATTGATAATAAAGTATGTGAATATATCTCAATAAAACTGCTAAATAAATAAATAAATTATTGTGCAAGAATAGCCAGAAATAGCATCTATGTATGGTGGGGGAAACAGAGAGAGATTGAGAGGAAAATAATTTTCTTGTTTTTTTTTTCTTGTTTGTCAGTTTTTTGTTTATTATTATTTTTGAAAAAATGAAAATGCTCTAATAATGATTCAAGTGATGAATGCACAAATATGTGATTATACCAAATACCAATGATTCTATACTTTGGATGAATTGTATGCTTTATTAATATGCATCAATAAAACTGATTTGTTTTAAAAAATTAAATGCCCGCCCGCACTCAAATGTTCTGGAAATAAGATAATGGTTATGTTTACACAACATTGTGAATGTAGTTAATGCCACTTAATTGAATACTTAAACGTGATAAAAATGGTAAATTTTATGTTGTATTTTTTTAAACAATTTTTAATGTAACCCTTTTTAGGGTTGAAATGTTTACAGATGTAATCATATGATATCTAGTATATTCTTTAAAATCATGTTGGGTGGGGAGTCTCCAGGGTGGGTACCAATATAGAGGAAAAAAGATTGGCCTTGAACTGGTAATTGTTAAAGCTGAGTAAAATTACATGGGTGTTCATTAGACTATCCTCTCGACTTTCATATATGTTTGAAATTTTCCTCAATAAAAACAATGAACCAAAAGCAACAAAAACATATAGAATGTTTGGGAACTAATGTTGTAAAGAAAGCAAATGAATACAATAGAATGAAGATAAAAATTATCCTTTCAACATGGCATTTCAGAAATCCTTGGTGCCTTCTGTCAGAGAGATTTCTGTGGAGATGTGGGAGCTGGAGACAGAATGCAATCAGGTAAGGAGGAGGAAAAGTGAAGATATTAACTGGGAACTACTTTTTCCTGTCTAGAAATTAAGATTTGCTTGAGAAATTTAGGTAAAAAAAAAAAAAAAAAAAGCTACTGGCTGAAGGGAGCTAAAATATCAAGGAAAACTCTTATTCATTTTTGTATTTTAGATATGATTGATATGGATATATTTTTAATTTGAGAGGAAAGATCCAGAAGAGGAGGAGAGATTTAAAATTAGGGCAAATCAATGAACTATAGTATTAAAAGGAAGGAGTTCAAGCTCAGTGAAGTTACTCAGAAAGTAGAATAGTAACAGATGAGCCAACATACAAAAAGATTTTGAAATGAAGGTAGGATGTAAGCACGGTGGAAGACAATCTTAGTACATACACTGAGGTAAAGAGATGAGTAGAAAATCATATTTATTTCAGTTTTAGATTAGATTGAGTTGACTAAACTCAACTCACTACCATACCAAAATATATTCTATTGCATTCTTTTCAGAAAAGTTCATTAAAAATACTTTGTTCACATAGGTTTAGTGGGGATTGGATTAGACAATAATACTCCACTCGTGCCTTTTCTATAATTGGCACTCTATGAACATGGCCTGGAATCAGTAGAATAATAATAGTGCTTACCACTATTAAGGGCTCGTAGGTATCGCTTGAGTTAATCATACACATAGCTTTGAGGTAGAAAGTATTATTAACCTCCTTTTACAAATGGAAGAACTGAGACCAATGAAGTCAGGCAGCAGTTCAAGAAATACCATAAGTAAGTTGTAGAACTAGGATTCAAACCCAGGTTTATCTCACTCTGCAGCTCACACTTTTCATTCTTATGCCATGTCACTGCCAAAGTTCCTCGCAATATAGAGTTCTGTATTCTTTTAATTAGTTAGAAAGGATTTTCCCCATCTCCTATTCCAATTCCCTCCAAGTCTGAGTCTATATAAGTAGCATAAACACTATGCATAGTTTAAAGGATATAATCCAAGAGTCCCCTGCTGAGACTAAACAAAACTGAATTTTAAAAAATCTCATGTGCACTTCCTTAGGGAATATTCTCCTTTTTTGCAATCAGAAAGTATACACATAAATACTCAAATTTAATATAAGAAATGAAAACACTCGCAGACTTGGATGGCACAAAAAGTCATAATGTGCTGGACTGAAAATACACACTGGACTGAGGAAAAAGGTAATTGTAGCCACAATTTTTTAAACCTAACATTCTCATCGCTATTCAAAGTAAAAAAGACCTGAGATAATGTGTAATTAAAATAAGTGTAATGATCCCGGCATCAAATGTGGAACATTATTAGCACATTATTTCTGCATATACCAATTTTACATTATAATTATTTTTTTCAGTTTTTAGGAAAGAACATAGTATTGGCTTTATTGAAAATGTTCAGGTCACCTTTATAGTTCTTTTCATATAGGTTAACATCCTAATTTTAAACCTGGAAGAGACATTAGAAATCTTAACGCAACTCAAATGCACAAAGTGAAAAACTGAAAGTCCAAATGAATTCATAAAATCAAAAAATAGTTAAGCCAACACAAGAAACTGGCTATAGTGTGTGTGTTGTGTGTGAGTGTATATGTGTATGCACTTCTTAAAAATTTTTCCTTTTCTTGTAAATTATTTTGGGATGGGAATAATAATTGTAATACAAGTCTTAAATTATGTGAGTCATTTCAATTAATTCATTATCTATTTCCAGTGTTAAAGTTTTCAGATGCTAACAAAATACTTCCATAGGATCCAGTAATCATATGCTAGACTTTCTTCAAGCTAATCTTTCTCACATATCTAGCATTCTTTCATCTCTTAATCATTGAATGTGTGCTTATCTTGCTCATTAATATCACTATGTATCATTAATTAGTCTGTGTTTATTATTTTTTGCATCATACTTTCTAGGAACATCAAGCAGCAGGGAAAGCTTTGAGACAGCAACAAAGAAACAAGCAATAAAAAATGTTCTTAGAGTATTCCACAAAGGAAGACTTTTTATAATAAGTGCTTTTTGTTAATATTTTGATGGCCAATAAGATAAATGAATAGCTATTGTCAAACTATTAAGCTTTCTTAATAAACATTAATCATTCCCTAAGGTAAAACAAAGGAGCAGTCTTTGTTAATGTTTCTGTATCTGCTGCCATTATGAAAATAAGAATAACATCTGACAAAGTGTGGCATAAAGAGCTGTCTAATGAGAATGAACTCCACAAAAGTTGGTTGTATGAAAAAGTTGACTTAAGAAATGACTGAGGTATTGCACCAAGTCCCATTTATCAGCACCATGAAATTAAGATCTTATATATTAACTCTATAAAGAGTTCTTATTAACCCTGTAAAAGAGTTAAATTAGTCTATAATTAAAGACATAATTCATCTCTTCATATATCACATCCCTTAAACTTTCTTGGGAACTCTTTCAATTTCTTTTTTCCCAGAAAAAGAAGAGAGAAGAATAACCAACTTGCTGACACTGTGCTCTTAAAAGGTGACCAAAGTAGCATCAATTCACATTAGAAATGAAAGAACAAATATTTAAACCATTGTTATTATTTTTTTTTCACTCATGAACAGAGTTCTCCAAATCTGCAATACTCTTCAGCAGATACTTTAAAAAACAAACAAACATGCATCTGTTTATAAGATAGAAGAATGTCTTGGAAGTCAGCAGCCTCTTTCTGAAACCAATCACTGACTCCCTGCATCTGTAACACCATATCTGGCTCAGGCTACAAGCTCCTTGTTGTCCTTAACTATCACCAGTGGCTGGCCATGAACCCTGGTTTTAACTTCCTGAGGTTCCAGGGAAGGATCCTTCCTTGCCTTTTCCAGCTTTTGGTGGCTCCAGGCATTCCTTGGCTCGTGTCTGTATAACTCATGTATCTGTCTGTATCTTCACACGGCCTTCTTCTCTGTATGTTTTCTCTCCTTCAGTAAGTTAAAAAGACACTTGTCATTGGACTGAAGGCCTACCTAGCTAATGCAGGTTGATCTTATCTCAAGATCCTTAACTTAATTACATTTGCAAAGACCTTTTTTTTCAAATAAGGTCACATTCACAGGTTCTGAGGACATATCCTTTTGGGTAACACCATTCAATTCTGATACCTTCAATAGGATTTCTACACTAAAGCCTGTGAAGAATATTGTTAACAGCAGATCTCATGATTTCAATTCCAATTCAGACTTTCTTCTTGTTTCTCCTCTTTTCAGAAATAACTATAAAATTGAAGGTTTTAAACCCTCGATCTTAATGCTTGATATTTTTATTTTAAGCTAACCTAGGTAAGTAACATTTACCTCCAGATAAGGGTATATCCTTTCTTTGGTTAAGTGGCTAGTTATGAGGGCTGAACTAATTTAATCTGCAATTAATCTGGGTATGGTGTTTGCTGAAGCTTTTGTGAGATTCAGTTCATCACTGTCCTCAAATATATGATATCAGGATCAAGACTTTCCCTTCATCAGGGCTTAAGATATGATCCCTGTTGAGACAGTAGGTATTTCTTTATGCTTTATAGCCCAGCCACAAGTTTTCCAAACTGAGTGAGATCATTCTTCTTTACAGGTTGGTTGCCAGCTTTTGAGGGTTACTAAGGAATTCTTTATGCTCTCTAGTCCTGCCTTCAGCAATTTGAGCCTCAGGAGACATCTCTCCACCTTGATACTGTGTGTCCAAAAGAAGTACACTTGGTGGGAGTACCATTGATATTTTGCTCCACATTCTCTGGCCAAGCCCCCAGCCATCAGGGACATCCCTTTTACTCAGTGAAGGCCAAGAAAGCCTCAGAGGCAAATAGTTATTAAGTGGCTACAGACCTACTCTGTGACTGCGGTCCCTCAGTATTCTACCATCATGCCAGAACATACACAGCTGTTTAAGATCATTACAAATTGGCTGTTGTCTTCTTATCCCAGTCTATGACTGTGAATCTTTTCTGTCCTCAGAAGAACTCATCACTTTCTGGAATAAAATTCTTTTAGGAGTCTTTGTATCTTCAATTTTCTGATGAGTTTAGAATACTATGATTTTTCTAGTTTATCTGGCTTGTTCAGGTTGTTAGAAGGGGAATGAGACTGTCTTACAATTTTCTACATCTTAACCAGAAGAGGAAATCATAAAACGTTTTATTCAGGGCTTGGAAGTTTTCTGTGTTTCTTTCATAAACACTATTTTTTAAAAAAAATATCCACAAGTATTTAGGTTCAATAAAGTAGTGTTATTATTACCCTTATTTATGACTGAGTAGACTGAGATTCAGAAACTTTATCTGACTGTGTTTTCCTGTTAAGTGGCAGAACCTGGATTAAAATTCTTATCTTCATCTTTGATCTGCTGCTAATTGCATTCCACAATATTACATCCCAAATGCCCAGATCAAGTGAGATTAGTATTCAGTAAGAGAGAGTATAAAGGACATAATAAAAATTGCAAGACAGAAATAAGAATTTCTCAAGTCTTTGAAACTAACCTGGATACAATGGAGGCAGTTTTAAGGTTTAAAAATCCTTGATAATATGCGACACATAAATTACTAAATGCTTATAACATTTTATTAATTTGACAAGCATCAATTGCTAAGTATTATCAGAAAATTCCAATGATTTATAAAATGAGTGGAGATATATATATATATATATATATATATATATATATATATATATATATACAACATCCTCATCCTTTAACACTCCTGAGACCTACAATTAAAACAATTATTTAGGATTAAATAAGATAAATGTACCTGGATAGGATTTTTTAAAGTAATGTTTTCATAATTTGTTAACCTGCCTTTTGCCTGTTATTTTATTTTTTGAAATTGAAATAAAGTTTTAAAAAATCCAAATTCAATAAGCAGTAGTTTATGTTTTAAAATGACAAAAGAAAAATGAAACATTAAAACTTTGGTACATAGGAGGAATATTAGGAGACCAAAAAAAATCAAGAAGTGTATGTTAAATAATAATGATTATTTTAGTTACTGAATGCCTACTGTGTACTATATTGTCAGAAATTGAGTACTTACGAATTTCTTCATGTTTAGGATTTTTTTTAGCAAATTTTAGAACCTGGATTAAAAGACAAGCCTTAGAACTTAAATGATGACTGAATAGAGAATGAGAAAGCCTGGAGTGATTTACCTCCCTGGAGATAAGGGATAAAACTCAGACCCTGGAAATATATGATTATATTACATTCATAATTTTATATAACAAATTATATATAACATAATGCCATTACATTCCAAAAGATAAAGTCCTTCGAATTTCCCCTTCTCTTCCCAAACAAAGAGAATTTGTTTTTCTTAAAGAAATGAAGTTTCTCTTCCTCTCTCAGGAGGTAAGTTGGACAATGTGTACAGAAACCCCAAGTATCATATTTTCAAGGTTCTTGTACTTTGTTACAATCCTCATGCATGCAGGAATGTTTATCTGGCTCTCATTGCAGCACCCAAGAAAGGGAAAATTTAGGGGTATTGGAAACCAATTCGATTATTGCTGTAAGTGATAATAGCTCTAGTCTCTACTCAAGAAACCCTATGTTTACATTCAGGACATTATGAATGAATATAGATATTTAAAAATATCAGTCCCAGGTGCTTCAATGATAGCAACAATTATAATAATGTGCTTATTAACATAAATATATAAATATTAAATACAATAATTGACATTATTTTAAAAATACCAATATTTATTGAATATTTATATACTTTGCATATACTTTGAATATATAATATTTGCATATGATAAAATATGGAAATATATTTACCTAATATAGGTGCATTATTTATGCAATAAATATATAATATAATATTTATCTATGATAAATAATCTAATAAACAAATATATTTTATATAATAAATTAATAATAATATTATTGAAATGTATAAGAATACTAGATATACACCAAGATACCTAACTTTTCTGTATCTCATTTTTGCATCTTTAAAATGAGTATTATAATTTTACATCTCATAAATTTGCCATAAAAATTTAATGAGTTAATATAGATAAACTGTTAGAATAGTGCCTAAAACTATTAATCCACATATCAACTCTCTCAAAAATGTACTATTTACAAATGAAAGAAACTGAAGCTTAGACAAGAGAAAACATTTGCCCAAGGAAAGACTTTTACTCTTGGCAGGACTTTAATCCAAGCACAGAAACCTCTATTCATTTAATCCAGTGGCTATATGCCAGTTAACAGAGTGCCACTGTAGTCCAGTCCATAAAAATTAAGACAATAATGATAATGTAGAAAGCTTATTTTTCTTAAAACTAAATATTTTATAATTAAGGGGCTGTCCTTTCATTCTGAAGTTGTGTCCCTTTAATTGTCTTTTTTTTAAATTTTTTTTTAATTGTCTTTTGATATTAAACTGTCTTCCTTTTTAATGAATTGAGAATAGATGGTAGCTTTATTTTATTTTATTTTTTTCCCAATGTCTTTACTTGGCAAATTTAAAGTTAGCATTTTATGTCAGTCTCAGAATTTCTATTTTATGATTTATTTTTCCTAACAATTTTTCTAAAAATGAGAAGTACTGATTAACTTCCAACACTTGCACTTTAGGCTACTTTTCATCATGCCAGTATTAGAGATAAAAAGGCTGATTTCAGTGCATTTATTCAATTTTCCATGGTTGCATACATTATGTCAGAACTGAAACTCCAACCTTGGTCATTGAGCCTAATACATGCAGTTAAACTGTACAATTCTACAATTCTACAATTACACAATTCTACAGCCTCAATAATGTGTAGACTTAGAAGTTTAGCAGGCACTTTAACAATTTCAAAATAATAAAAATAAACAAATTATTTACCCCAAACACATTTTCTACAGAAGTAAGATCTACATAGAAAAATGTGAAGATAATAAAGAGTTTCTAATATATATGCTAAATACAAATTAGCAGAAGGTCATGTATTCCTAATACTTAAATACAATCTGATCATGAAAGAATGTAAGTCAAAGTTCCTAAACATTTTTAAGCCGAGTACCATTTTATAATAAATATTTAATGTCTTGACTGTTTCAGAGAATCTCGTGTGTGTACTTTGCATGTGGGTGGAATATTGGAAGACGAATGTTCTTGAGGATCACTGGTGAGCAAAAGGGATATAGAGAGATAGGGATGAGAGAGAGAGAGAGAGAGAGAGAGATTCCCAAAGCAAAGAGAATGTCTGTAGATAGGTATATCCTAGAAGCAGATTATACTAATCTTTTGTTCTGTAATGTACATTGAAAATGTTTGATGTATTATGAATAATATTATCAAATGCCTTTAAAACATTTACTGTATATAAGACACTGAAAATTTCAGCTCAATTTATTCTTATAACATCTCTATGAAGCGAGTACTATCACTATCCCCACTCTAAGATGAAGAAACTGAGACACAGTGTGTTTATGTATCTTGCCCAAGCAGTGGAGCAGGAAAATGAGCCCAAGCAGAAACTGGTCTTAACCGTTATAAAATACACTATAATATATTGCCTATAAATTAAAATATACTATAGTATTTACTTTTACATTTTTGAGCATCATTGTAGGTGAAAAAAATGATATCCATTACTGTTCACTTTCATATAAATCTCTTCTATGAATAAGATAGACAATTTTGCATAATGTTGTAATTAAAATCTTTGATTTTTCTCTTAGCCTGGAAACTCATATCGTATTCAGGATTTTAATTCCATGCACTATCATACTTCATTTTTTTTAAACAGAAAATATGAAACTAAAAATCCCCCAAATATTTTGGACTCTTACTCTACCTATTGAGTTAGGCAATAGAGATAGCATCTCAACTTCCTGATGAAGTTTAAATGACTATCAAATAAAGGAGACAGTACCATAACCTCAAGTCATTGAATGGATGGGTAACTGAGTTCACTTGTCTCTTCAACTTTCCTCCTGTCTTTTTGGAGATAGATGTTGTCCTAAATATCAGATGCACCACTCAGTGATCGTAGAAATAGCCAACAACCAATCAGCCAAATCCCTGGAAGAGGATTCCAGGAGGAGCCAATATGGATGAGGGAAAGGCACTCACGGGGACACAGGACAGCGTCAATTTACCAACTCCACTAATGTATTGCAGTTATAACTAGTTCAGTTCTGCTGGCACACGCAGGCTTACCATGGGCAAGGGATGCCGCATGCAGGGCATCGTAACACAATAATATTTTATCTGTCACTGAAAATGCAGGATTTCCACAAAAATGAGTTGCAAGGTAGAAAAGGGAAAACTGGTAGTCTCAGACCTCAGGCGGAGTGGGGGTGGGGGTGGAGGGAGAGAAGTTTTCTCACTAATGAGGAATCCAAACTCTAATATGGTCTTTAGCAAAACTTGGTCTCCCTGGAAAGGTCTCAAGTTGATTTAACAACAAGCAGTTCTTTGAGGTCAGAGCCTGTTAGCCTCCTGCAAAGCTTTCTGTTGAACAGTCAGCCAGTGCTTTTCTCAGGGCTGTATTTAATCAAGTGTGAAAGAAATGAGGGATTTAAAGGTCTTAAAGTTAAGGGCAAAGGAGTCCAAACATCAGATCAAGAAGAAACAAATACTTTATTCAAATCCTTGGAGAGATATTGGAGTCCTTCAAAGTTCTTTTGCTAGAAATGGGAAGAGATTACCTTTATAGCTATGAGTTCATGTTTTATAATCTGGATGAAAACACCCAGGGAAATTAAACCTGGAACATCAGCCTAACTGAAATTTAACCATTTTTTGTATTACTCTTATTACTAATTTTTACATCTTTTTTTTTTTTTTTGGTCACATACCAAGCCCAGTGTAGGTAAAATTGTGAAGAAATCAGGAGCACAATTCTGGAAATTACTGATTGCTTAAATCCCACTCCAATCTCCTTCTCCCTTTTCCTTCTTCCAGCCCAGTCCATTTGTATTTCATTTAACAATATTTGAATGACTTCACATTAATAGAGTCAGATATCCCTAGGTGAATGATGTATTTCTATTGCTGCTACTACTTACTAAAAATTAAATGAAAATCTTTATTCCTTTATGTAGCCCAGGGAGTACAGGTGGGTTTAATTTTAAAGACCGAGAATGATTTCTGGAATATTTTTCATTTGGGGCAATATTTTCCTTGAGCTAAATGCATTCATTTTGATCATTCTTTCCATTTATTCATTTGGAAATCAATAAAGACACCAAATTAATTCTGCAGTTCATTAAAGCAAAAATTCCATTTATTTGAATAAATAGATGTTAAAGAAAAGAGCCACTGTTTTAGTCCCAGTGGATGAAACATGTATAGCTTTTGACAAATGTCTCTTAAGACTATACTAAACAAAATTCAAAGAGTTATCCAACCCCCACACAGAACAGACTATTTCTTTGTGAATTAAAATATAGAAAAAAGAAAATATGTTTAACTTGATTTCTAGCGGCATCTTTCCTTAATCTTCATTTGGGAATAATCAGTTATCTCAGTTTTCCCTGAGCTCATTTCACTTCTCATTTAATGACAGTGAAATTAAAAAGACATTGATGTTCTACTTTTCAAACAATGGGTCACTTCTGATTAAACTTTGATTGAACATTAAACTTTCAGACTTAAAACAAATTGCCTCCTTTTTCTTTTTAATTCGGGTCCAATTTCCTGCTGCCCTCAGGTCTCCTGACGGTAATTAATTGATTTATGAATCAATTGAAGGAGGATTCAAATTGGAAAAAAAAGGGAGAATAAAGAAAAGCTGCGTCTATTTTTTAAAAATTTATGACCCACATTTTACAGATGACTCAATCCTCTTTCAAGTTATATATAACTATAATTTAGCAAATTTTATATTTATAAAATATTTTTAGGAATGTTGAGTATTCAAATTTATTTTTATTTTATTTTATTTTATTTTTTTAAAGATTTTATTTATTTATTCATTTATCCCCTCCATGCTGCTTGTGCTCGCTGGGTCAGCTAACCACGCCGTGCGGGCAGGCTTGCCTTCACCAGGAGGCCCCGGGAACCGAACCCGGGGCCTCCCATATGGTAAACGGGAGTCCTACTGATTGAGCCACAGCTGCTTCCCGAGTATTCAAATTTAATTTCAGTTTTTGATTATTCATTATTTGCCCCTAGAGAAGAGTTTTATTCTAAGCGTGACATCATACTATTCAATTATTAAGTATCCCACTCTGATTCATGAGAGCAACAAAATCTGAAGGGCAGTAATTCTCACTGTCCTCTCATTATAGGCAGCCTGATATACTGAGTAAAATAGGAATTTGGGACCTGAGTGTGAATCCTGGCTCTGCAACTTACTATGGTAACTCTGAATATGGCGTGTTACCTCTCCAACACTCAGTTTCTTATATATAATATGGGAATCTTGATATAATTCCTTCATAGTGTTATTGTGTACATAAAATGAGATAATACAAACAAGGCACTTAAGAGTAGTAGCTGGCACATAGCAAATGCTTAATAAATGATAATACTTATTCTGATTATTATATTCTGTATTAAACGCTGTATTTTCACTACTTACTATGACTTCAGATACATTGTTGAATATGTATTGAAGAGAATATCTTTGAATTTTTATCAGAATAAGACATGATTAAGAATTAAATACAGAAGGGGGAAAAGATGGCGTTTTTATTACCCCAAAATGTCCAACATTTCTCTAGCATCATTTAAGGTTAAAAAAATCACAATAATAAATAATAATATTTATTGTAAAAGCAGTAAGCTGGAAGATAAGGGCTTGAAATCTTGTGACTAAACTACCTAGCCATATGTGTGGCCATGGGCAAATATTTAGAATATTCCCATCCTTTCTCTCCTCATCTGTAACAGTTCAACAGATGTTTATTGAGCTACAGGTTATTGCTTGTCAGGCATATACAAAGAAGAATAATATACAGTCATTGCCATTGTGAAGCAGACGGAAAAAGAGAGACATGGAGGTAGGTATAAATCACATTAACATATATAAATATGTGCTTCTGTATGACAAAGAAAGGAAAAATAAAACCTACCTAAGTACAATCTAGAGAGACAGATACATATTATGTAAATATGTACTTATGTGTTTATGAATGTATGAGGAGATAAACTTTACTCAAAATGAAGTAAGTGATAATGTGTACATAACATAGAGGCCTTTACAGGCTGCTAATCCCAAATGATGAGTTAGGGTTCAGGGAAGCCTCCCTGTGAAAATTAGTTTCTGGACTTAATCTTGAAAGATAAAATAAGCCAGGAAGAAAGGTGGTTGGCAGATTTTGAGCAAAGGGCAAAGCAAGAGCAAAAGCAGAGATGGAAGACACCATGCTCTATATGTATTTGATAGTCATTGGCTAAAATACTGAAGGTGGGCACTGAAAGGAAATGAGGTAACATAAGGTCATTGAGGATCTTAATGCAATGCCAAGGGATTTGAATTTTTATTTTGAAGATAATCATGAGCTATCTTACAGGTTTTAAAGAGAGAATGAGGATGCTTGATTAAATGATTTCAATGGCATTTCAGTTCTACATTCTATAATCTTAGGTATTATGGGTACAGTACTTGAAAGTTTTTTTCAAAATGTTTGTATATGTAAGCTCACTATAAAAATATAACAAAAATTCATTGCCTTATATTTTTACCATATTTATAAATTATGTCTTTGTCATGATGTGGTTATTAAGTGAAAAATAAAAATTAATTTTTAGTTGTTATGAGTGTATGCTGGAAAACAAAGTGGATATAACCATAAAAGCAGCCATATTTTATTTGAAACTTGTCAAAATGTTTTTTTATCAGTATAGCTCAATAATGCAAACTATCACTCACAGAACCTGGAGATAAAAATCTACTTACACCAAAAGTCAGAAATGATTAAAGTGTACAGGGTTTCTGTTTGGTTTGATGGAAAAGTTTTGATAATGGATGGTGTGATGGTAGCACAATATTTCGAACATAATTAACAACACTGAACTATATATTTGAATGTGCTTAAAAGGGGAAATTTTAGGTTGCATATGTATTACTAGAATAAAATCTTTTAAAAAAGCAAAAAACAAAAAGCAGGACTGTACAACACAAACAGTAAACCCTAATATATACCATGGACTATAGTTAAAAGTACAATTATAATAATATTCTTTCATCAATTGTAACAAATCTACCACACTAATGAAAGGTGTTAATAATGGGTGGGAGAGTATATGGAAACTATTTTCTGCATTATTTTTCTTTAAAACTACAATTTCTATATAAATAAATAGTTATCACCAATCACTTTCTAAAAAACAAACCTATTTTCTCATGTTAGCCTCTTGATTGCAGTAACAGAATTTTGTTTTTACAGTGGGATTTGGTAATGCCCAAAACATGTAATCCAGTTAAATAGTGGTTTATTTTAGGATTTATCCAAATAATTATCCCTCTTCTATAATGATACATCGTCAGATTGTGTAATGTTTGCAGAGCAACACTCACTTTCTAATTTAGTAATAAAGCTGGAGGAAAAGTCTGCTTTTATTGGATGATCTTCTATATTTACCTCTTTTTAAATTAAATTAGAGCATGTATGTGTCTCTACCATAGTGAATGGATCCTAGTAAAATCTCAACATATAAAAGCTTATTAATAATTTTTAGAAGTTATTTTTCAGCTCCCTATCTTAAATTTAAAAAGAATCCTCTTTTTACAAAGGAAGAAACTGTAGCTAAAAAAGATAACTGATTTAGTCAGTATAAAGAGCTCTAGTTTGCGAGACAAGCTGGGAATAGTATCTGAGGCTCTTGTTAAGACAGAATACTTGATCCAGTTGCCATACTCTCACTTCCTATATCCAGGTAACTTTCCTAAACCATCCATCAAAACTGCCATTCATTCACAAGACAAAAATGGCTAGAATAATTCTAATTTACAAATAAAGGTCTTTATATGAATACCCATAAAAATTCAAACATTTTCAAACTTTTCTCTACTCCCAATGTTCCAAACCACATATATATTCTTTTTCTTTTATCCTAACTGCTAGCTTTGTTGAATTTTGACAATGAGGCCAAAGTCAGGGTTCAATCCCCATGTGGGCTAATAGGATTGTCACTGAAAAGGTTTCCTTTCTGGGTCTTCACTTTCATCCTAGTTAGTGATCTTGAAAATATGCTCTGCTGTTCATAAGGGAAACTGGCTGAAACAGAAAAATGGCTTAGCTTTGTATAAGGAATCATCTCTATAAAAAACAAATCGCATGGGGCCTTGAATCAATAGGATCATTATTTCGTGGTATGTATCATGGTGATGGAGAGAATGATGGCACACATCCACATTTATTTTGTTTTGTAAGTATAATAAAAGCCAAGGATAAACACAAAATCTGAGTTAGACATCAGCGCCAAAATGATAGTGGTTGCTATTTTAATATAATACCCTACCCTGAAAGCAATTTATACTTTGCATTTACAAATTTATACAGATATTTTTAAATCTTGTGATGAAAAAATAAAAGAACATTATAGTTTCTGTAACTTTCATCCATTACAGAACCTAGAACATTATTAAATTGAACCAACATTTAAGGGACTTGGTGTGTTCCAAATTTCACGTACCTACATGACTGACATAAAATTTCTTCAAGTGTCTCATTTTACATTCAAAGGGTTTGCCAAATTCTATGGAAGCATGAAGGAGAAAGAAACACTGGGAGAGAAGATAAAAAGAAAAGCAGAACAGAAATACTTCTTGCACCTGCACTTCAGGCTCTGCTTCTTTCTAGGATAGATTTTCCTTTCAATAAATAAAGCATCAGGCATGAGGCTTCTTTTGCAGATGAACCATTTGTAATGAATTATCCATTCCGTTATAAAAAAAAATGTTGATTGAGAAAAAAATGGAACTGATATAGCTTATTTAAGAGACTAAAAGGGGAAAAGAAATTTTAATGGAATGGATTTTTAAATAAATGAACCCATAAGCCCACAATTTGAAGTCAAAAAGTATTATCTTCCATCTAATTGAAAAACTTCTATGAATAAATAGTACCTGTAGGACAGGGCACACAAAAGGCTGCTCAATCTGATGGCAATGGAAATCAAAAGTTTAGGATTCTAATCCAGACTCTGGCGCTGACATGATAAACGTAATTAAAATCCTTAGTATCAATGAACCTCAGTTTCCAATTACTGGAGTGCACCTAACTTCTTTTAACTTCTAAATTCTCAGATATTAGATTAATTTTTTTTTTCACCTTGTCATCTGCTCTTCTGACTCTAAGCTATTGTTTCTTAACCCTGGCTACAGATTACATGTACCTGGGGAGCTATTAAAATTTGTTGATTCCTGAGCCCCAGCCCAGACCAATTAAATTAGAACCTTAAGATTGACCTTAAAAGATAGCTTTCCACAAAATCCCTTTCAGTGGAAGTCAATGTCTTCCCTTTATTGGAGGTGTGATTGAGAAGATAGGCACAGTCACAGATTTTCAATGGATGCTAGCTTATAACCAATTTGACCTACATGATAGGTCTGATTTTATAACATTTGAAAAAATGTTTTCCTACCTTCAAAACAAAATATGATAAAAACAGATAGATAGTTTGTTGAAGCCCCTATTCAATCTTTATTTCTACAGACTCTTCCTTTAGCCAACAAAATAGAGATTAGTTTCTATTTATGTGTATACATGAATCCATCAGGGTTTATACAAATGTGATTCTATCTCAAATTATGAGTGGAAGAAAATTTTCAACAACAACAAAAATATTTTAAGTTATCAAATTAGGGGAAAAATATAATTATAAATTAGATGCATACTACCATCATCCACATAAATATTTATAAAAATATCTGAGACAAATACAACAAAAGTTAGCAATGGGTATATGATGACTTTTTTCTCTTTGTACTATTCCTGGCTTTCCAATTTTCAACAATGGCATGTATTATTTTTATAAATAAAAATTGAAAAAATAAATATAGTCTAAGTTTAGTGGATCTTTCATCTGAAAAGCCAGAATTTTCCTCTTTTTCATAAAAGATGCCAAAATTGACAAAAGAACTCCTTTCACTCTGTCTCTCTCTCTCCGTGTGTGTGTGTTTTCTGTATTCATTGAGTGACTTGCAATTCAGTAGTCTTTGTGGTTTTTCTTTTCTCTCCCAGTTGGTTTGGCATGAGAGACATTTTACAAAAACAACATAAACAACTCTATTGCTTGATAAATTTTATGTTAAGGATATGCACTGACCCAGCAAAATCACCACAGCCAGCCACAAATGCAGCCGAAATGTAAGCATCTCTGCCCACCTATTCATTGTTCACAGAGACAGCAAGCATTGACCTGAAATTGCTTTGGTTTTCTCTGAAACATCAGCTAGGGAAACCAAACCAAGAAAAAGAAATGGAAGTATACTAAGTTTTCCCTACAATTTCCTAATTGTCTCAAGTACAGGAAAATTGTAAAAAGGAATAAGGACAAATCCAGTGCAGTCCATTCAACAGCTGCATACCCATTCAGGACTAAAAAACAAGAGGCCAGGCTTGTTGTGCGGCAATGGTTTTCCTATCAGAAAGAACCACACGTGGACAGTCAGTGGTTTCAGTAGTAGGGTGTTCTGCAATGTTATTCCTTAAATACCATGTATATTTTAGCTGAGTTTTCTCTGAAGGAAACTTTGTCCTATACACAAGAGAAATATCTTCTTTTTTAAATTCCCTTTCCTTCTCAGTGCTTTTCTGATATTCCCTGAAACAAAGGCGTTTTCATGTAAGGAAAAAGGCATTTTCCCATTACTCTGACCTTACTTGCACCTTTAGAAAAGGGAAACCAGCACTTCGTTGTCCTGCAAACATTAAGATTTCTACTCCCAGCGGCTTTGCTTCTCTATCAAGCATTTCTCATTCAACTCCTGGCTTCAGTTCCTGCTTCTAACCAAACTGCTGGGCATGAAATCTTCATTTTTCATCTGAGGAGTTCTTTGTCAGACATAAACTCTTTGGTGCTTTACAAAGAAATAGCTCAATGGCCTTCAGAGCTGCAAAACTTCTTTTGGTCTGTTCCTGTTCCCACGCTTCCTTCTGTGCTCCACTCACAGTTCATACACTATCATAGCAGTGTAAAGAACAGTTGATAAAACTTGCTGAGAGGTCCAGGTGGTTAAGCAGGCTTGGAGAATGTTACCCTTGGTTTAAACACTCTTCCTTACCAACCTTACTAGAAAAAATCTTTCTTTTGGATTCTCTCTCAACCAAGAGATGCTTAGCTATAATGCAATATTCAAAAGAGAGTAATGCTTTTATTAATTCTGAGGATATGCTCGACAAGCTTTGTAAGCCACTAATTTATTATAAAATTTAGAGATAATATAGGCAGAATTTTATTGTTCTTCAAGATCAGTGATAGGAAGCTTTGTTGTAAAAGTATAATTAAATGTTCACTAAAACACTTGGGTAAAAAACAAGCAATATACATCTAAGTGTCTTCAGGATGAGGAGCAAATGAAGGTTAGAGGAAGGTGGTTGGATAAAGAGGAGATCATACATGTACTCAGATTGGAAATGAAGGCAATGGGCCTATCTTTTGTTCTTTCCAAATCTTGAATCATCATTTTACTGACCCAGCTAGGAGGTACCCTAACCAGGACTTTGCCTTGCAATAATATAAAAACATCAAATTATTTCCTTGAAAAATTTTCCCTACTTCTATTGATGTCTTCATTTTCTTTAAGTGGGAATAAAAAAATTTCCCCATACGCAATAAAGACTTAGAAGGCAAATACAGATTTAAGCAAAGAGATTCAGGGAAAAATGCTCTTCACAGCCTTTCTATCAAGTAGCACAAATGACTCATGTCAGATCGTGAACAGGCTCAGAGGCAAGACACTTAGGAGCCTTCACTGAAGAAAAAAGAAGTAAAGAGCAAAGGGATTGTTGGCATTGAAACCATGAGTAGATGACTGACATTAGGTTCCTGCTGATTCTGATAATAAGTTAGAGCTAGCAAACATGAAAGGGAAAGGGGTTTCTCTCTAAAGGAGTACATAGAAGAAGAAAAAATAAAGAGCATGGCAATTTTATGATTTGGGGACTGTTTCCTTAGCTCTGCTATGTATGGATAAATGGAATGGAACCTGTGAACCTGCCAAAGTCATGGATTTTCCAAAGAGATACATGACCCCTGCTATCCAAACTTGGCACCATATTCCCATTGCCACTGCTACCTTCATTCTCCCTTGCTTTGACCATCACAACAGTCCTCTAACACTCTCTATGATTCTTATATAATCTCTATTTCACCACTATAGTCACCTTTCTAAATGCTGACATGATGTGGATATTCTTATGCTTAAAAGCCTTAAAATCAAACCCTAAGCATCCTGTATGTAGGGTTTCATTCTGGAATACATAACGTAAATCTAATCATGAGGAAAGAGACAAATCCAAAACGAGTAACCTTTTATTTTTAAAAATGTGCTGGGTAAAGGGAGACTGTATGTTTCCAACATTTCAAAGTCATGAAAGACAAAGGACTGTGGAAATGTTCCAGATCAATGAGACTGAAAATCATGATAACAAACTGCAATACCTATTTTAGACTGAATCCTTACTGGAGAAAAATACAGACTATGAATTTTACTGGGCCAGTTGACAAGACTAGAACACAAATAGTAGATTAGATAAAAAGAATTAATGTAATTTGCTGAAGTTCATACTCTATGGTCATATTGCAGTTATGTAAGAGAATATCCCTACTCTTGGGAAATGTACAAGGAAGTATTTAGGAGTAAAGGGATATAATTTACTCTCAGATATCTCAGAAAAAAAGGTCATATATATATATATATATATATATATATATATATATATATATGATAGAGAGAAAAAGAGAAGAAAACAAATTATAAACGGGGGAAAAGTGTTAACAGTAGGTGAATCTGGGCAAAGGGTATAGAGATCTTTATACTATTTTCATTCTTGCAATTTCTCTTTAAGTTTGAAATTATTTCCAAATAAAATATTAAGAAAAAAGAATAAAGTCCCAAACCTTGCATATGGAATTTAAAGCTCTTTGAAATTTTGCCTTAGCATATCTCTCCAGCTTCATTTATTTATTTTTTCTGTTCCCACAAACATTATAGTGAAACTAATACTTTCTGAATCATAGCATGGATTTTTCTTAAGTCTCTACAACTTTGCTGTTCCCTCTGATTGATAAATATCTACTGGTGCCATAAAGCCTAGCTCAATGATCATTTCTAGGCCTCCCAGTCAGAATAAAATGCTCATCTCTATGGATGTGTGTCTGTGTGTGTGTATATATATAAAAATTATACAACTATGTTTTTTAAAGTCAGGATATAGTACACTGACTATATTATGTGCTTAACAGAAGTTTGGAATGAATGAATGAATTAATTAATTAATACTAAGTGACTGTTACTCCACAAGGAATTCATATAAAAATAGAAAGTATATACACATGTGTAATAAACTATATCATACCTCTCTGCCTTGTCTTTTATTTTTCTGTCCACTCTCTTCCTTTCAATAGTTACTTGGTATAGACAACAGGCCTTTTCAATCCACATTTTCTAAAGAGAAGTTTTACAGGCCAAAAAATCACATTTATTAATAAAAATTCCTACACACATATTATACCTATCTAAAGACTGATTTATAAATACTACACCTATTTATTGTGTTTTTACAATTGATGGAAATTCAAATAAGTGTTGACACATTCCAAGAAGGACAGAGATTAATTTTATTAAAGCAAACGTTCTTTCTGTAATTACTTCTGGTAAATACTTTCACAATATAGCTATGACCAAAAGCCTTACTGAAAGTGTGGTTTATAGCTAAAGCTATTATAAAACCACAATTGGGTCACCAATCTGATTTTTAGTTTGATGTTTAGAGTTCCAGGAAGAAATTGAATTTATGTGTTAAGGAATGAAATCTCTTTATCCATAGGCCAGCTACCATGTGGGTGTATGCCCAGCCATTTTATCAACTCACTCCATTTTCACCTTGAACAATAAATATCTCTATGGGTGATAGTGTGATTCTTTCACTGTGCTCAACCTCTTCAAAATATTTTAAGAGTGAAAAAGTCTAAAATGCTAGATTCTGACACTTTGCATGTCAGTATTTTGAGTGTACTTACAACTTGCCCCAAATCATCAGATATTTTGTGCTCCTGACACATGCATTATATTTATTCACTTTATCAAAATAAAGTGAGAGTTTTCATATTTTGTCCAATATCAGGATCTAAAAATAATAAAACTGTATCTTACTGTATGATATAAGAATGCATTAGAGAAAAACATTTACTTTGCTAAATACATAAATAACATTAACATTTGAATATATATAAATATTTCACACTTTTGATATAAATAATATCATGCTGTTTATTTCTATTTTCATTATTTTAAAATGTTATAGATAAATAATTAAGTAAATCTTCATAAGAATATTATAATGTGTTTTAAAGTAAACTTTGGGTACCCCTCAAAAATCAGTAAAAGTGCATTAGAAGGGATTGTTAAGGTGTGAAATGAAAATGTTGTCCTTCATTTAGCCATATGCCTAAATTTGTCCTTCCTGAAAGAAAAGCACTCTTTGTTCAACACAGACTTTTCTGTATCATAATTAGAAATGCAGATGGGAAGTTTAAATTAGGCAATGGTTGACAGGAGGAAAGACATTTGCTTTAAAAATTTTGGAAGTAATTTCAAGTTCAAATCCTTTGAAACGAAACAAGGTCCATTTGTCACAGAATATAATTTAATGGCACACGGTCTGGTTAGTTGGCTCAAGTTTGGTAAAGACTAAAATTCATTAGTGGGACAAAAGGCAAATGAAGAGCAAATACTGGTAAGGAATGCTATGAAAAATGAATTCATTTCAAGCTTCCAAAAGCTACTATATAAGGTTTTCCAAATCTCTCCTAGAGCTCATCTAATTCTTCTCCATGATAGTTTTATCTTAAAAGAGGAAACATCTGCTATGCAATGAGAAGTGATTCTTTTAGAAACTTAGGATTATACATATGTATGCACATTTATAAATGAATGCCTTGAGACTCACAGAACCTAGGAAATTTTTTTTTCTTCATATTTTAGATTTCTCTGAACATTTCTCTATAGCAAGTGCAAATAACTGAGAATCTAATAAAGCACTCTTCAAAATAATTAGAAATATTGGTATAGCTATTTGAAATTATATAATTTTATTTAAGTTTTCAAAATCTAAAATCACATATGATATATATTTTGGGTAATCTAAGCACCTCTTAAAATATATGTGTATATATATATATAAATAACATTTTTGTAAGTAAATACACATATATGCATATATATTTATATATCATTTTGCAAATGTTTGTATGTATTGTGAGAATTTTGATTTTTACCCATAATTAAAAAAAAAAAAATTAGGAATTGTGGAATATGTTATTGTCCTGCTCTCATGAAGCTGATAGGAGCCTAAGATTTGCATGCATAAAACAATTAGATAACAATGTTTAATTGACATATTATTTTAAAGTATTCATATGACATTAAATGAATACTGTTTCTATAATAATGTTGATCTATACATATAATGATAAGTTGTACAATCATAATAAAGATACTAGTTTGGTCAGAAAAATGAAGCCTAAAACTATTTGTTACTGAGTAAAGTTATATATGTTCTACCATCTTTTAACTAAAAATGGAATTATTCCAGGAATGAGTCTGTAGATTTTCTGCCTTCAATGACTGTATTCACAGAGAGCTTCTGAATTCCTAATTTTGCTCAGACAGTGCCAAGATAAAGCATACAGGAATCAGACAAATCAAGAATACTAGCTTTGCTTAAAGTGAATCCTTGAGTTAATTATTCTGATTTCTCATTACTGCTTTGTGACTTAACTGAATTATTTCTCCTCTCTGAATTAACTATTTTACTTCCTCTCTCCCTCCCTCCCTCCCTCATTTCTTCCCTTCCTTCTGGTTTTTATACATTCTTTACTCAATTTATACCATCAAAGTAGTAATAAACTGGTTTTATTAACTGCTCATAAGAATTTCTCTTTTTACTTATTCTGGTGGTTTTATCCATTTTCCTGAATTGTATGTTTATTCCCTATTTATTAATTTATCAATTAAAATATTCATTAACTCCCTGCTATGAAGTAGAATTTAGTTCAAAAGCACCTCAACTTCCTACTTCCCTTATCCCAAATATAGTTGGAAGCATTATTCTTAGTTCCTGCATATCTTTCTAAATTTAAATGATATACTTAATCCTCTATTTATAGTTCCATCAACTATTGATTATATTTCAGTTGCTTCTCATGTAAGATGAAAATATTAATGCCTCTATGCAGCTCTCACTCTAAATTTGTCACTTACATTGCCATTTCACTTTTATTTTCATATGAATCCTATTATTTACATTCCATGGAGTAATCATAATTAAGTAATTCATATACAGGTTTATTCTAAAATTTGAAAGCCAAGAAACAATATTTATAACATTTTCCCTATGTAACTATTGTTCACTGCAGAGGCAAACAACTTTTGGGTTTCCCTAACATTTCTAGTTACTTTTGTTTTTTAGTGTACCCTTCCACATCCCTCTGTCCTTCTTCTTCTAACTGGACCATTTGTTTTCTTAGATGGCAGCACAACTTCACTCCTCTTTCTTCCATTCTCTGCTCTTTTGAATGAGAGCCCCTATTTCCTGGTTTCCGCATCACCCTTTTGCTCATTTTCTTCTTCATTTTGTTGAGTAATGCTTAAAGTAATTTTCTAAGAATACATACATGAGAGGTAAACTTTGTCATTCCATGCAATAGAAAGGTCTTGATTCCATTTGCACACTTCAGTGAATGATAGATTGGCTGGGTTTAGAATTCTAGGTTGAAAGGAAATTTCTTTCATTTCTTTGTAGAAAGCACACATTTTTAGTTTTTATTTGTTTGTTGTTAAATTTTGGAAGCTTTTGGGTTCTTTATGGTTCTTTGGATAATAATGTAATATTTTAGGAATAATTTCTAAGAATATTAGTAGAGAAGGGCCAGTCTTACATGTTTTTTATATAAGGCAACTGCCTCTATGCTGAAATTTTAGATGTGCCTAAATGTCTGCTTACTCCCTCCTCTTGCAAAATTTTTCAGCACTGGCATAATATGATATATAAAATGCCCATAATTAAGTCATTTATGTGGAGTTAGACTCAGATATTTCAAAGGACCTGGCAAATATATAAACTAAGAAGAATAACAGGTTAATTTATTAACATTTGTGCATTAAGTACTGTTGATATACAACTAACTAAAAAAATTCTTGTTAGTGAGAGGTAACTTAGAACATTTATATGCATTAACTTATTAGCCATCAAGGGTCTGAGCAAACTGGAAACAGCAGTCTATCCACATGAGACCTTGGGGAAGATGGTCAACTGAACAAAGGAAGAGTGACATTGAAACTGTAATGAAGGTACAGAAGGCTGAAATTAACAAAACTGGAATACAGCTTGGCGGCAGAAGGAGAACGTGAAGGGCTTGACTCAATACCCAGCTCTGTGATGTAGTATAGGGAGGTAGTGTAGAGTGGCAGTTCAAGGAATGCACTCTGAATCATTCTGCCTGGTTTCAGATTCCTTCTTAATGCAGCTATTTAAACTTCCTAGGAAATAAATGAATTTATATATAATAAACTGCTAATATAATTCCCAGTATATAGTTAACCATTATTATCATCATCATTATTATTGTTATTATACTTGCCAATTACTAATTGTACAACCTTGGCCAAAAGACTGATCCTTTCTGATCATCAATACTATCATTAGGACAGTGGAATTAATAATGATTTCTAAGGGACAAGATTTCAAAAAACCTACCATGTAATATATAGAATTCAGCACAAGTGTTTGTTATCATGTAGCTCCTATATGCCAATGGAAATTAATTGGAAGTGATTTTCAAAGTCCGTATCTCAGAAATACTGTTGGGAGTAGTACTGGGTTCTGTCAGACAGTATCACTATCAAGACCACACCATGAAGGGTGTAACAAAAATACATTTCCAAGGCAGTAAGTAACACCGCACTCAAGGCCTTCACATTGTTCAGTAAAACAATTCAATCAATTTAGCCTCAAATGTGTTGCAACTTAAAAACATTGAGTCATTAACCTGAACAATGTCAGTGTGCTCTTATTACAAAATTCAACTAAATGAGTGTCCAGAGGAATATTGAAGAGCACAATTCATGAGGAGTAATGTACTAAAAGCATTACCAAAGCCTGCTAGAGGGAACAACCCTTGAGCACACTGTGAAGGATTAAGTAACTTGAAACACTAAGAAAGAAAGGTAGATATATGGAAAAGAGTCCGAGAGTGAGAAAGGAATGTCTTGTTCTCAGAATAGCAATTGGCTATTGTAGTTGGAGGTGTGATTAAACATTTGAAGACCTGTGGGGTAATGGAGAGAGTTTTATACTTTATTTATCCCAGATCTGTCACTTAATAGGAACATGACCTCTCTGAGTCACAGTCTCCTCATGCATAATATGGTAAAAATAATCCTGACCTAAACAGCACAGCAGAGGTAACTATATGCAGCAAGGACTGTGTTATTAAAAAAAAGCCTTGTGGTGAAAAAAAGACTTGTGATATACAGAAAAATAAACAACAAGGTATTGTTATCATCCACATTAATGAAATGGAATACCTAAACCAATTTGTACATTTTCACATGCTGCTTAATTCCCATGTTAGGCTTTTAGGAATCAAACAGCATTTAAAACATAACTTAAAAATAAACTTTGGACCAATTATGATATTAGAGGAAAAATCCTTACTTGTCACAAGGACATTGTATAATAAACAAATAGCAATCTATTTGGTCTATTGAATGATAATTTCTATCTTCTTTGTATTTTATCTTTAGTGTCACATGGAAGAGATAAATTCAAGTCTGTCTGTTGTACAAAGTTTCCGTAGTTCATAAAATATATAGTGGCAAAGAGCATGAAACAAATGAGGCTTGATGGTTATCAACAGAATTTGGTTATTGTGCTATGATCCTCATTACTTTGAATGAGAATTGGAAGATAGATAATATGCATGCACATATATATATGTATATATGCATGCACATATAAAGAAAGAGCAGAAATAATGTTCACCTTCTTCAAGAGCATGGCTTCTTAGAGAAGGTACCATAAACACTTACTTTTTTAATATAAGATAACAGCTAAAATATATTGAACAGCTTTTATGGGCCAGGAACAGCACAGCATTCTCTCTCTAAATATGGTTTTCAAATGGGGGTCAATTCCCCCCACTCCCAGGGGGCACTTAGCAATATCTGGAGAAATTTTGGGTTGTCACAGCTAGTGAGTGTGGGAAAATGCTGCTACTACTGACATCTAGTAGACAGAGGTCAAGATGTTGAACATCTTACAATGCACAGGACAGCCTCCCACAACAAAGAATTATCTGGTCCAAAATGCCAATAGTGCCAAGTCTGAGAAACCCTGATATAATAATCAACATTCTCTCACATTATAGATGATATTATGGCTTAAAGAAATTAAATAATTTGCAAAAGGTTGCAAGCCAGTAAGAAAAAAAGGGTGTGTATTCAAATTGAGAGTCTGGCTCCAGAAGCCACACTCCTCCCACTTTTCTTAGAATTGGATATATTCTTGCAATATTGATAAGGTATGAGACTTAACCTATATAACAATTAAACCTCAACGTCTATGTCCATAGTAGTGATTTTCCTATACAAATAATGGTGTGAAATTTCCAGACAAGAAGAAGGATTGTTGATAAGTAAACATTCAGTCTTTTCGAAGTTCAGGCATGTTGTACCCTTTGCTTTCATAGAGACAGAAAATTCACTTTGGAAAGCGCTAACGAGAGTTGAAAGTTACCTTCAAGAAGTTATGCATATTTTGGAAGAAATAAAAGTCATTATGCATTCTCTCTAAAGAGGATACAATCTCAAACTGTCAAAATCCTAAACTCTTCTACATATATTACATATAAATGCCATCTTTTAAAAACCTCTTTCCGTTTTTTCTTCTAAATTAGCTTAGTGGGCCATGGTATTACAGTATCTTGGTTTGGCCTATGAATAATGTGACAGGTAATTTTTCCACTTCTTCTTGCCTGTAGTTAAGTTTGACTGAAGACATGGAAAACAACTTTTATGACTTAGGTGGTAAAAATAAATGTTCTATAAGCCGTACAGAGCTAGGTTGTGGACAGCTAGCATAAAATATTGAATTCTGAATTTATATCTGTCGATAAATAATTTTAAAAACTAGGGAGATGTTATACTAATGCACACTAAAATATTCCCTCAAAACAAATTAATAATATTAGTAATAATCTCAACATATCTATCATATAACTGGAGAACAGGCTTCTCAACATCAAAAAACATTCTACCTGGATCTGCTCAAAAGATGAAGAACAAATAAATAACATTCAAATTGGGGAGCACTAATTTTAAGGATTAAAGTCTTCATGTGGTAGAAAGAATGTCAACATTTAGAGAACATCATCATGCTAAAAGTCTATTCCCATCTCTACAATGGATCAAGACATGCTTTTTGAGAAAGACTATTGTTGCAAATATGAAAATTCTCTCCAAAGTAGTATAATTTAGCTTCATTTAGTTTATAATGATAATGATTAAATCTAAACTATTATAAACAAACCACCATCTGGAACTATAGCAAATCAAGATTTTATTTTCTACCATGACCAATCATAGAAAGCTTATGCAGACTTCTAGTTTGCAATATTGTATAGTAATGTGATTAGATAATCAGGCAGACCAATGAACCCAGCTAACTGAAACATAAACAAATGTACTCATTTGGAAATGCTGTATTTTATAGGGCCTCCTGACCCAAATTGCTAAAGTTATATTAAAAGAACAGAATTATAATTTGATATCAAATATTCTGAATCTATTCTAAAAGATATTAAAACAGGGTATGGAAGACATGGAAAAAGAGAGACTTTTTAGATGAGTTTACAAGATCATATGAACACTTTTAGGATTAGAAGAAGGCCAATATAGTCAAGTATGAACCTAAAAATCAATTTCCTAAAAAAAAAAGAAAATCCTCCACAGTCCATGTTAAGGTGATACATTGCTGTGTAATCAGGAATTAATTTATTTCAATTAAATGTTTCATGGTTCTACATCCTAGACAAAAATGTAATATGAAAAGACATTTAGAATAAAACCTCTAGCCTCAAGTTGCTTTAAAAAATTTTTTTTAAACTATTTTATTTTTATTTCTCCCCTCCCTCCTGATAGCTCCCTCATCTGTTTGCTCATTGTTTTTTTCTCGTTGCTTGTGCTCATTGTCCGCTCATTGTTGTTTTTTGTGGGTGTTAGGTTTTTGCTCACTTGTTGTCTGCCTGTTGTCTGTTTGTTTTTCTTTAGAAGGCACCGGTAACCAAACCCCGGGCCTCCCATGTGGGAGGTGGGTGCCCAACTGCTTGAGCCACATCTGTTCCCTGCTCATTTTGGTTTTTTTTTGCTCATTTTCTGCTCATTGTTTGCTTGTTGTCTTGCTTGTTGTTTTTGCTTGTTGTCTGCTCATTGTTTTGGGGTGTTTTTTTTTTGCTCTTTGCTCATTTTTGCTCCTTGTTTTTGCTTGATGTCTGTTCATTGTCTGCTCCTTGTTTGTTTCCCTTTTTTAGGAGGCACCAGGAATCAAACCCAGGACCTCCCATGTGGGAGGCAGGCACCCAACAGCTTGAGCCACATCTGCTCCCTCAACTTGCTTAAACAATGTTAGGAGAAAAAGAGAATACAAATTGTTGGATGTCATGAAAATGATAAAGACAATTGTGTTAAAAGACAAAATTATCTTTTCCAATAAACCATTTAGAATTTTTTCATGGAATATGTGGAAACTTGTTAAGTCAGAGAAAGGAAGTGGAGAAATGACATAACCAAGGCAACTTTTTAGGAGGTAAATCTTCTAGCAGTTTACAGGATGAACTGGCAGGTGAAAGTGATCAAATTAGGAGATTAATGTCCAGATGTAGGGGAATAATGAATTGCCTGCATTAGGTTGTGAATGTTAGAGATTAAATGATAGCTATGAGTTAGATTGCAAATAAAAAATAAATTTAAATTGGCAACTGAGTGGCTGCCAAGAATAGGAGATAAAGGAATTGATGACTAGGGTATGGAGAAAAAAAAAAAGTCAACAATAATTTCAAGAATTGGAACTTGAGAAGATGGGCTATAAGCTAAGTTTTGAATAACTAATGTTACCAGAAGTTTGACTCCTGAATAAAAAGAATGTCATTATACATAGGCATTTTTATAAATGATTTCACCCAATAGCCAATCCATGCATGATTCCCAGAACTGACCCTACTATTGCTCTAGAAGGAAAGAATTTATGGTGCTGCCTGTTACTATGACTTCCACTTCCACAGTGGTTTGTAGATTTCTAAGACCTGCTCTCTGCTGAAATTCCTCTCTCTTCATCATCTGACAGGTAAAGTCTCAGATTTTACTATTTCCTCACTTTACCTTTGAGGTTGACTTAGTCTGTGGTGTATTTATCTCTACTGCATAAAGAGTCCAAGAATCTATAGCAATATAAAACATACATACACAAACTTTTTTAATTCCAGGAAAATAAAAATAACTACAATTTTAAATGAATCACTGTTTGCTATGGCTAAGATATGCTTATTGTCTACAGAACTCATTTGGCACATAGCCTTTGCTTCCTTTTTTCAGCCATGTATTTTTTTATGCTCATGCCTGGATGCTTTAAAGAGATTATAAATCCCTTGAGCACCATGGATTGTATCATAGCTTTATATGTCCTTAATGCATAGCAGAGTGTTCTGCACATAGTTTGTGCTCAATCATAGTTTGTGCTTAATTAATTATGATGATTAATAATTTTAAGGATGAGAAGTATTAAATTCTTTTCCTGTTATCATATTTGTTCCTTTCCCTTTTTACCCCCTCTGGAATATTTTTCATTAATGTAAACAAGTTTAAAAAATATTTTTAGGATACTTCTAGGTCTATTAGTCTTGTGTTTCTTTTAGCAGCAGAGGTGAAATTTCTGTTGAAAAAAATATTAAATTCCATTGTTCATTTTGAAAAAAATGCTTTATATCACTTATCAAAACATAGGTAGAATCCAATAATAAGAGATAAAAAGTAGAGAAATCTCATAACAGCATTTAGATTCAGGAATCTATACCTTCCACTTCCATGCTAAACACTTTCCACCACCCCCCACCAGTTGAAGTGTCATTTTTTTCCTAAGCCCTCCCCCCAGAAAAACTGATCTTAGGGTATGATAGAGTACAAGGGAGTCTGAGTCTGTTTATCTGTTGCCTAATAGATTAATCATAGTGTTGTAATAGCACAAGCTATTTTGAAGGGGTGGCATGTCCACTAGGCAGAGACATTAATCATGCCCTGGCCTCTTAATTACCCTACACTTTACTGGGGATTCAATCATGTCCCCCATGTTCGGGTCCCAAAACCTGGTCCTGTGGCTGTGAACCCATCTGTAAATAGGACCTCTGAAGATGTTATCATTAAAGTGTGCCCAAACTGAATGAGGTGGGCCCTAATCCAATATGGCTGAAGACTTTGGAAGCAAAGGAAATTGAATGTGGAAAGAGAGAAGCCATGGGAAGCAACCAGAGACTGGAAGTCAAAGGAGCCCAGAAGAGAAAGAAGAAGGCACTGCCATGTGCATTACCATGTGACAGAAAAGCCAAGGACCAAGGTTCACTGGCAGACAGGCCCCAAATGCCACTGACTTTGGAGATAAACGTTGATGCTTCACTTTAAGCTTCTTCTAGCCTCAAAACCATGAGCCAAAAAAATTTCCATTAAGCCAATCCATCGTAATGATATTTGTTTTACCAGCTGAGAAAATACAACATCACCCATACCAAAACAAATACATATTTGCTCAAAGCAAAATCTATAATTTTAAAATTATGACCTCTAAATTGTTCAATACCATGTTATATACATATTAAACCCCAATTCTTTTCATCTTCTCTCCTCCCTGCCCTGTAGGACCTGCTATGACCTTGTGGAAGGAGTTCTATATACTGCTGCCTTACCGTAGTTTGAAACAATATATTGGCACTTCCATAAGGCAATCTCTGACACCTGTCAACCTAGGCATCAAACATTTTCTATTTTCTAGCTTCAATACTTCAAATACTTCAAAACTTCTTGAAGTTTAGCCTTCAAAATGTGAGTATGTAGGTTTGCAGAAAGATTTATGTCTTGGTAAACATGAACATAAAATCCTTTGTGAATGCCATTCTGGTAGCAATTACTAAATCATTTACAGTTCACAATTTCTAATGGTGTGACTCAAGTTAACATCTGTGCCATATTATTTCTGTCTTTATATCTGGAAGATTTAATTTTCTTAATCCATGCCAACATATTCATTCCAAAATACATACTCTATAGCAAATACCCTTACAAAAAATTTGATCAGTCAGCAAATTAATAGGTTAATATAATATGAGAAAAGCAATGAAGACAACAGGATACCAGATTGGCAAAAATCTCTTAAATATATACATCTGTTGGCAAAAGTGTGATTAAAAGGGCACTATAACAATCTGCCACAAAGCTTTTAAAATGCACACCAATAAGGCAGTCCTAATTTAAACATTTCAAGGTCCTTAAAATATTTATACTTTGACCCAAACTTTATGCCTAGGAATTTATCCCAGAAGAACTAAAGAGAGGAACAAATACCAATCTAAAATTTTCAACAGTTGCTTATAATAACAAAATAATGAAAGCAAGTTAATAGTGAACAATAGGTGCATGGCTACATCAATTATGACACAGCTATATAAAGGACTCTTTTCATGTTTTCAAACAATATGTAAAGTACATTAATATTATTTTAAATAAATAGAAGCAACATATACATAGCATGACCAAAATTTGCTTAAAAATATTAGAACTAGATGATGGATAGATAGAAGATAAATTAGATAGATAGATAGATAGATAGATAGATAGATAGATAGATGATAGATGAAAGAGAGTAAATGAGAAATAAAAGAGGGAAGAAGGGAGGGCAGATGGAAAGAAGGAAGGAAGGAAGGAAGAGAGGGAGGGAGGGAAGGAAGGAGGGAGGGAGGGAAGGAAGGAGGGAGGGAGGGAAGAAGTTGGTTAGTTTTATGAGCACATGGTAGTTGTGGTCAAATTATCAGTAAAAATATTATATCCATCCATTCATTCACCTATTCATTTAAAGAATTTTAAATTACTAATAACGTTTTCAGGGAAAGTGGAGAACTTTTTACTTTCTGATATTTTATTTTTATTATGATACATGGTAAAATTCTCTTTGCAAGACACAACAGAAAGTACTATTGCTATCAACAGAATATGAGAAATCTGAATCAATTCTGACTAAATTCTTAATGAACATTCCCTATTTTCTTTCTAGCTTTCTGACTTATGTTTTAGTTTAGAATTTATATTTTTCTCATTAATTCTAATTAAACACATTAATTCAAATGATCTGCTGTCCAAACTATTCAAAGATGTTTCTTTGCTCAAAACATTTTAGCATGCATACTGTGGTAGTTTGAAATTATTTATGAATTCCAAAAAAGACCATTGATTATATTTGTAAACTGGTCTGTTCCTCTGGACATGATACCCTTTGACTGTATTAGATTCAGCTGAGATGTCTTTGATTAAATTATGTTATGATTAGGGCTTTGATTCGACCACATCATTAGGGTGTGCAGGGTTGAGTCCCCATCCTTTGGTGGGTTGATGAAACCGACTTGTTTGAATTTAAATCAGTCAGTAGAGTAGATACACAGAGGAAGAAGACTGCTCATTAGACACAGCAAAGGCCCTAGGAAGAGAGATGAGCCTGATAGTCTACAGCTGACCTTGTTAAGAGACCAGAGCAGCTGAGGCCAGGAAGAAATGAGCCCTGGGGAGAGAGATGAGCCTTATGCCAGCCTGCAGCTGAGATCAGAAGAAGCTGGGACCACAGAGCCTTAAGCAGAAGAAGGAAGGCTGAACCCTTGCAGTCATCACCTGCCATCTTGCTCCAACAAGTGGTCAATGACTTTGGGTGAGAAAGTACCTCTTATGGTACCTTGAGTTGGACTTTTTAGGGCCTTGTAATTACAAGCTTCTACCCCAAATAAATATGCTTTATAAAAGCCAACAGAGTTCTGGTACTTTGCATTAGCACCCCTTTGCCTAACTAATACACAAACACAACAACAGTTTTGGATTTTAACACATGCACATCACACAGTTTTATAAACTTTTCACAGTAGTATGTGGTCATCATTTCTAAAATAGAGTAGATGGTAGAGTTTGTGCTTGAAGCTTCCCCAGAGTTTTACCAGCGTTTGTTCAAAGTTCAATCCTGCATTCCTTTGCTTAGAAACGAGAAGAGGCAGAGGAAAGGTGAGAAAAGACCTTTCTCTCATCAAAGATGCGTCTGATTTTACTTCGATCACTCTGGATTGCCCAAAATCATACCCGAACTGGTGGAAATCCTCAAACAAACAACAGCTAGTGGGCTTCCATTCCTAACCTGGGCAGTGTAGGCAGTACAGAGAGAAGAACGTTCTAAATGTAAGCCCATTATTCTTCCAAGAGCAGTACCCTAATTCTATCTCATCTTTGATTAGCATAGGTCCCAGGATTAGTAATACAACCTTGCTTTTTAATTCAACCTCCATATATGTATGCATATAAGTCACAAATTAGAATTTAATATATCTAAACATGGAGTATATGTAAAATTTCTAAAGCTCTACAATGAATTATTAAGGGATAAAAATAAAGCAGCAAAATACTACTTTGAAGAACTGAGAATAACTGCATAAAGCTACAGTTTATTTTTTCCAACCTTTGCCCACTTCTTAGTGCTATATAAGCATTATACCATTTAGACTTTAAATGTTCTTTACTGATAAGAGAAAATTTGGTCTGAATAATTTGAAGGATAATTCTATTGACAAGAGACTGTAGATATCAAATTACTAATAAATGCTTTGTTCTCATTCAGCAGAATTCTCTCCATTTGTTTAAAATCATAGAGACAGAAGCATCATGTAAAGAGACTGAAGACAACTGCAGGTCTCTTGAGACTAATATAAAAACCACAACATTCATGGGGAAGCAATAGTGATCTTTATAAGACAAGTGGCCTTGGCATCAATTTGTTATTTATTCTTAAGCATTTATGAGACTTCAAGGACATTGTAGTGTCTTTGTAGCTTATACAGAAACCCTTGTCAATATTAAAAAATAAACTATAATATTCTGAGTATGTAAGCTATGAATCACATGGAGAAGACCTGCAATTACAAATACAAATAAAATAGAATGAAGAACTTATAGAGATTAGGGAGTGGGTGAGGAAATTCACCCATAGTTGCTTGAGCTCCAGATATGCTATTTCTTTCTTGTTTACTATCTGAGTGTCTGTGTACCAAAACTTCTCTGAACATTTTACTTATTCATTTAAAAAATCATTTAAAGTAGTTTCCAAAATGGTTTTAGATCTAAAAATATTCTACTCAATGAAAAGTGGCATTATAAATGAAATTAGAAGGAACTAACTTGTCCATCTTCTCAGGTCCCAAAACTTGGAAATAAAATTAGGAAACAGGAGATGGAAGAAATCTAGTAGACCTCAGTAAATCTAGTAGTCTTCACATTATAGGGACAAGTAAGCTGTCATATTACAAAGGAAAGAGGAAATAAGAAAAAAGCATCATCACATTTTCATTTTAAAAAATTAGAAAATTAAATTCTCATGTTTAGAGGAGTCTGTCTTTACCATAGTTTCTGTTAATGCTTTTAACCCATTTACTTACATTTGTTTGAAATGTAAACTCTGGGTAGCTTAGACCTAATTATAGACTCTGATTTTTTAAAGCATACATGAGATTCTCTGAAGAAATATTAATATCAGTTCTTTTTTTAATTTAAAACAAATTTTTTTAAATATACTTATATTACATAAATGTTACACAAAAAATATAGGTATTCCCATATACCCCACATCCCACACCTCCCACAACCTCCCACACAAACATACTTCATTAGTGTGGCACATTAATCACAATTGATAAACACATCTTGGGGCCTTGCCATTAAGCATGGACCATAGTCCACACCATAGACCACACTCTCCCCCACACAGCTCTACACACCATGCAATGACATAGAATGGCCCACATCTGTCATTGCAATGTCACTCAGGACAATTCCCAAGTCCCAAAAAAGCCCCAGTATTACAACTGCTTTTCCCTCTCCCTGTCTCTATAGCCTCCAGTGGCCACTGACTCCACATCAATGTTGTAATTTCTTCCATTGCTTGAATCACAATGTCTACAGTAGAATACCAGTAAGTCCACTGTAGTCCATAGCTCTTCCCCCAATCCTAAGGAGTCTGGGAGGGTGATGTCCACTCCACCTCCAATTGAGAGGGGGCTTATATCCCATGGGGAAGATGGATAGGATTATCCTGCCTGCAGCTGCAGACTCTTTCCATTCCCTGGGATGGCCGTTGTCCATCATCATCTCCCCAATATCAGTTCTTAATGTTATATATAAATGACGGGCTCATTTTAAATTCTGTTAAGAAATCATATCCATTTTCAGCTGTTGCTTAATTTTTGGAATTGTTGTGGCAGTTTGATATTATTTATGAATTCCAAAAAGAGATATTGATTATGTTTGTAAACTGGTCTGTTCCTCTGGGTGTGATACCCTTTGACTGATTTAAATTCAAAAGCTTTATGTTTACTCGATTAAATCAAGATTAGGGCTTTGATTCGACCACATCATTAAGGAGTTCAGGTTTGAGTCCCCACCCCTTTGGTGGGCTATATAAACACAGAAGCAGATACTCAAGAAAAGAGCGAGAGCTCCATAGACACAGAATAGGATCCATAGGCCCCAGGAAGAGAGATGAGCCATTTGCCTGATAGTCTATAGCTGACATTGTGAAGAGACCAGAACAGCTGAGCCCAGAAAGAAACAATCCCTAGAAGAAGAGAGACGAGCCCTATGCCAGTCTACAGCTAAGATCGGAAGAAGCTGGGACCATGAAGTCTTAAGAGGAAAGAGGAAGGCTGGACCCTCTCAGACATAGGCCACCATCTTGCTCCAACATGTGGCCGATGACTTTGGGTGAGGAAGTACCTCTTATGGTACCTTGAGTTGGACTCATTAGGGCCTTGTGACTGTAAGCTTTTTTTTTTTTTTTAAAGATTTTATTTATTTATTCATTTATCCCCCCCTTGCTGCTTGTGCTCGCTGGGTCAGCTAACCATGCCGTGCGGGCGGGCTTGCCTTCACCAGGAGGCCCCGGGAACCGAACCCGGGACCTCCCATATGGTAAACAGGAGCCCTACTGATTGAGCCACAGCCGCTTCCATGACTGTAAGCTTTTAACCTAAATAAATATCCTTTATAAAGGCCAACAAATTTGTGGTATTTTGCATCAGCACCCCTTTAGCTGACTAATACAATGTTAAAGCTGAAATAGTTAGAACTTTTTTTTACAGGAAATTGAGAAAAATAAGACTTGAACATCATAGCATTACACTGTACTATAGATGTAGTAGGGGATAAAAAGCATTTTAGAGCCACTTCAGTTTTTCTAGAAAACCTTGAGAGACATCAAAAGAACAGGGGAAAGAGCTCAATAATCTGGTGCTAGAGTACTGGGTTTGAATTCTGCTTCTACCACATAATAGATGTGTGACCTCGGCCAAGTTACTTAGCTTCTTTGTACCTCATTTTACTCATCTTTAATGAAAATGGCAATACCAATATCTTCTTTATAGGTACTAATTACAAATACAAGTATTATATTAAATTATTTAACAACAGCCTGGCACAAATAACATGGTTGTTTGTCAAATACAAATTTCCTTGATATTCACTCTACAGTACAAGCTCTCTCAGTCAATATGATTTGTCCCACTTATTGGTAGATTAAGTAAGAAGCCAATTCAAATATATAATCAGTAAAAAAAAAATCATGTCAAATATTATATTTTAATTTAAAACATGCAAGTGCATATATATTGGCCAATATTTTGATGTAAAGCCAAGGCCCTTTCTCTGAGCATAAGTCTGCTGATTAAAGTTCTATTATTTCTTTCTTGTATTATATATAATCTACATGTCAATTTACCTTTTATTTAAAGATACTTGTGAAGTAAATTGAGTGCAGAATACATCTAGAATACTACAGTTTTTCCCGAATATTTTACTATTGCCTAGTCTACTAGACATCATTTTTTTATTAGCAACTCACCATTTAGAGTGTTTCCAATATAGGTTTCTTGGAAGTAATTTTTCTTCATACTCATATTTCACAACATAAGTTTATGTAACTAACTAAATTATCTAATTATTAATAACAAATACAAAGGGAAAATATATATTTGAGAATATAGTTGACTGGGCAAGAATTGCAATGAACCTGAGAGATCACATTTGTGCAGAAATTCAGAAAGGATCTTACTACTATGTGCTTCAAGGAGCCTTGAGCATTAATCATTATGTTTTACAGAGAGAATGAAAATTGTCAATTAATCCTGCAAATAGTTTAAGTGGAAGTCATTTAAGAGTACTTCTATTATACTGACTGTTATTGTTCATATGTCTGAGACTAAATCTAAGGCTGAACCACTTTGACGGAAGTGGATGTGTTTTATTCATATTAACAAATATCTCAATAAATCATGTCAGAGTTGCCCTATATTCTTCTATTGGATATTACCAAATTTACAGTATGGTCTATCATGAAACCCACCTGCAAGTATTATTATTGAAATGATAAAAAAGTCATTTAAAACTGGTTCTCGCATAACAGAGATCATCAAGATAATTAGTGAAAATAGCATTAGAGATAATATATAGTGTGTGTGTGTGTGAAATATATTTTGATCTAATGATAATGGGCTTTCAGAATAAATTTTCTTATTTAGAATTTCAAGCAAGAACAACAGCTAGGGGAAATCTGTCCTCCTTGCAGCCATTTCAAAATAGGCAATTTGAAGTATGATCTGTTGAATTATCCATTTGAGCCTCAAGAGTTTCTCCATTCTTTGTTTTTTAAATATCTGCCTCATATTTCAATTTTTTGTGTTTAGTCCTCAGGCTCTTAGAAGCATACAGCAACTTTAAAAGCACTCTCTCTGTGGCAGGCATTTCATATACTGAACAATCAAATCTTTTCAAGTCTTCTCTGTAACTGCTGATTTGTTGATTAGGGTTTAACCTTTTCTTCTAAAGAAATACCTTTAAGAAGCAGAAATCTTTGTAGATCCGCAGTTTATGAGAGTGTTATGTTCTCTATTTCATACTGTGTGTTAGGTGAATGGGATGCAATACCTGAATATGCCCAGAAGAGACATACACAAGTTTATATTAAATCACAGTTCAAATATTTGAATAAGAAGCAAAGTTGAAGACCTCATCTGATATTATAAAAGATGAAGTTGACTAGTTTCCCTAAGTCAGTATTTCTTCAAGAATGGTCTGAGGATCCTTAAGAGTCCCCAAGATCAAAACTATTTTCATAACAACACTGACGTTATATGACTTTTTCACTCTCATTCTCTGACAATGTATAAGAAGTTCATTAATATAGTTTCAGATTCTACATTGAAAATAACCTTTAGGAAATTACCATGTGTTGAGTTTCTGTGTGGTATTAAAAAAAAAAAAAATACCTGTAATTATATGAAAAGGCTATTAGACCAGATTTTATTTATTTCCACCAAAATAGCATATTACAACATATTAAATGCAAAAACAGATATGAGAATCCAACTGTCCTTTATTAAGTTCTATCAAAGAGATTTGCAAAAAATGTAAAACAATGCCACTCTTCTCATTAATGGTTTTTGTTTGGGAAAATATAATTGTTTCATAAAAATAAATTATTTATATTAATTTGTAATAAGTTTATGACAGATATTTTAAATAAATAAATAATGCATTTTTCTCAGTTTTCATTTCTAATATAGTAAATATACATAGATAATGTCCATATAAACAAAAGCTCTTTTATTTGGAGTCTTCAGTAATTTTAGACAATAAATGGGTTTCTAGACCAAAAAGTGTGAGAACCTCTGCTCTAAATGAAGCAAGTCTGATCTGAAAAAAATAATACCATATATTTTGTTCCCACATTGTTATTAACTTTCCTAAAATAAGTTCCAAAGAATGGTAATGAGCTAGAAAGAATACTAAAGAATCCCTTTCTATTCTATATCCAATTGACACATTTTAAAGTAAAAAAAAGTAATCTCTCAATGTTAAGTGACATTATATAAATTTTGTAGCTACCAATATGAAGCAGATTCTATTAGATACTACAAAACATCAGCTCAACTTATGTTGTTGCTCCTTAAGTCAAGGGCTTTTAATTGACTTTTAAATGTTACATAATGACTGAGACTAAGTTCCACACAGAAAATTTAATGAAAGAATGATCTCTAATTTAAATAAGATAAACTCTTCTCTTACTTAATCGAATAAAACATGAAGAGTCAACATGTAAACAATGAGTTCCTTGGCTTTTAATTGACTTTTTAACTGTTATATAATGACTGAGACCAAGTTCCACATAGAAAATTTAATGAAAGAATGATTTCTAATTTAGGTAAGATAAACTCTTCTTCTACTTAATAGAATAAAACATGAAGAGTCAACACGTAAACAATGAGTTCCTTGTTTCCAAAATGTACACTGTATCATGAATGAATCACCATTTCTATCCCATCTAATTACCTCAATGGTAAAGTTTATATACATACATACATTTATATATCCATATATGTGTATAAATATATGCTGTACATCAGTTTAACTATCAGAATCGGTATCAAAGTCATCTAAGCTCAAAAGAATTAATATGAGTTTCAAAACACCTATGCTACTTGGTTTTCTGTCCCTGGGCTACTAAATGCTACTGAAACAATTATGCAAAGACTCCTGCTATTTGAAAGGTATAATACCGCTTTATCTCATTATTGTTTAAATGTTAACCCTCCATTATAGTGGTAAATTGGGTTTTAAAAAAGAATGTTTCAAGCAGAAGAGCAAAAAATATAAGATTAAACAGAGAAAGGAACCAGAGCTTCACTTCTGTGGCATAATGCTTGCTAAGGCATGGATTGATCTTTTGATATACTAAGAAAGGCAGGCCTGCTAACATGCCCTATAAATGGTAAATATACTGATCTGGAACAAAAATTACGTGAAACAGCTGTTAAGTGACAGGAGAAATGTGCATTGGACCACCAGCCTGTAATAAATATTGCACTCTTAATCAGAAAGCATCTGTCTTTTGATTTCCTTTTCAGCAATCTTGGAATTGTATTTAACTGGTGGCTGCATGCTTCTCCTAACAGGTGCAACAGTGTTTATAAATTGAAAACCATATTTAAATAAAGCTTACAATTAGAGATGATTCAATTAACAAGGCAATATCCTATGAGAAGAAATCATTCTAACACTGGCAAATCCATAGATTGCTTTGCATTTGTGAAGTTTAATTATTCAAAAATTAGAATAAAGATGCCAAGAAAAGCTAAAGTTGAAATGCACTCTAAGCAATCTTATGCAATTTGTTTGTATCCAAAGAAACTATAGGAAAATTAGCAATGAGAATGTGGATAGCATAAAATATTGAGGGTAGATATTATAACATGTCATGTTTCATCAAAAAATAATTTTAAAACAAAGAATGCCCCACATGTCCATAAAAAGAGCATTTTTTTTTTTTTTTTTTTTTTTTTAGTTTCTATGGCACTGGTTCATTTTCCTACAGCTTGATTTTTTTTTTTCATTTCCTATTTTTAAAATTTCCTATGCATTCTCTTAACCAATTACTCAATGGTTGAAACTGAAGAATGTAACTGATACATAATAAGTCTTACTAGATAAATGTTGTGTATCAAAATGATATTGATATTGAATCCCCCAAAAATTCTAAACAAATTGAGAAAAAAACCCAAATCTGTGAACATATTGACCACAGATAGAATGTAAACAAATTGAGGAAAATGTGTTTTTCTAATAAGGGATAACCAGGTATTTCTGGGAAAAAAATGATATGGGCTGGCTTGATTTCAGCCAGATGGAACTTCTTATAAAAACCCAATACAGACACCAGATCGTGATGACAGAGTGAGATGCATCAGGGCTCCATCCCGTTATAGAAGCTTTGAACAACCAGCAAGAACCGTTCTAAAACTCAAGAAAACAGTTAAATGTTTGCAGTAACAGGGCGTACACAGAATGAAAGAACAAGGCCACTTAATAGCAGTAAGTTCTCATGGCACCCTGAGAGGCCTCTACCCTACCCCCTCATAGATTTGGTGTGGAGCCAGCCTTTGCCTCCAGTGCTGATCCCTGGTTCTGGTTCCAGAGGAAGCAGAGTAACCCTTGTGCACATACTAGGAGCATGTATGTCTGGCTGAATCTGTCTGGTGGTGACCTGAGGGACTTGATATCTCAGACTATGCCGAGCCTATAGAAGGTGGCTCACCTGTCATTTTGTGCTGCCGGGGACAAGGGATTTCTGGCTGTAGGACATACAGTATAGTACTCAGGGTGTTGAGAGAAGAGGCAACATTAATATCTGCATAATCAGAGGGAATTCCTAGGACCACATGCACTTGCCCAAGACAAGAGACATCCACAGAAATGGCCAAAGAGGCCTCTACACATTGGCCTGGAGCTATTCTCCAAACTCATTGTATAGATAAGCCCTGAAAAAAAAATACTCACACAGGTCAGTCTGCAAGGACTGGAAAAAGTGTTTTCTTTTATTCCCTTCTACTTCTTTCCATTTTGTTAGCTCCTGGCATTCAAGGAAAGCTCTGACACTATCTGGATACAAGCTTAAGGAACAGATGCCTCAGAGTCTAAATTCCAGTAGTAATACACTACAATATCAAAATGTCCAGGTTTCAATAAAAAAGCACAAAACATACAAAGAAACAGAAAGTGATGGCTGATGCAAAAGAAAAGATTAAAGCATTGGAAACCATCAAAGAGGAGTTTCTAAATATGCTCAAAGAACTAAAGGAGATCAGGATAATGAAAGATGAGATATTTTCAAAGAGAATATTAATAGGAAGATAGAAATTATGAAAAGGAACCAAACAGAGTTGACCACAATAACAGAAATTTTAAAATCCCTATAGGAGCTCAAAAGAAATTTTAAAATCCCTGCAGGGAGGGTCTCAATGAAGATTAAATGCAGAGCCGGTAGAAGAAAGAACCAGTGCACTTGAAAATAAAATAATTAAAATCATCCAGTCTGAGGAGCAGAAAGAGGAAAGGATGATGAAAATTACACAGAGACTGAGGACCTGTGCGACACCATCAAGCATGCCAATATGTGCATTGTGGTAGTTCCAGATGGAGAAAAATGAGGAAAAGGATAAGAGAGACAACTAAAAAAAATAATGGTGGAAAACTTCCCAAACTGATTAAAACACATGAATATACATACCCAAAATGCTCAAGAAACAACAAACAGGAAAACCCAAATAGCCCCACATGGTGTCATGTTATAATCAGACTGTCCAATGTCAAAGATAGAGAATTTTGAAAGCCACAAAAGAGAAGCAATGTGTCACATACAAGGAAGCCTCAATAAGATTAAGTGCCAACTTCTCATCAGAAACCACGGAGGCAAGAAGGCAAGAAGGCAGTGCAAAGACATATTTAAAGTGCTGAAAGCAAAAATAAATAAATAAATAAATAAATAAATAAATAATATCAATTAAGAATTCTGTATTGGCAAAACTATCTTTCAAAAATGAGGGAAGAATTAAGACATTTCCAGCTAAACAAAAGCTGAGGGATTTTGTCACCACTAGAACAGTCATACTAGAACTAAAGAGAGTTCTTCCAATTGAAAGGAAAGGATGCTAGACAATTGTCTGAAGCCACCTGAAGAAATAAAGCTCTCTGGTGTTTGATTCATGTCCCCCACAAAAGGGACATTCCAGTCTCAACCCTGGTCCTATGGGTATGAACCCATTTGTAAACAGGACTTGTAAAGATGTTATTAGTTAAGATGTGCCCAAAATGAAAGAGAGTGGGCCTTAATCAGTATGGCTGAAGTTCTTATAAGCAAAGAAAATTTGTGGAAGGAGAAGTCACAGGGAGCAGCCAGAAGCAGGAAGCCAATAGAATCCAGAAGAGAAAAGGAAAGACACTTTGCCATGTGACAGAAAAGCCAAGGAGCATTAAAGACTCACACCAGCCAGAAGATATCTACTCCAGGATGAAGCAAGCCTAGCCTCAAAAAACCATGAGCCAATAAAAATTTCTATAGTTAACCACTATATCGCATGGCTTTGAAATAGCAGCTGAGAAACTGAAACATCTGGTAAGGAAAATGACATGGATATATATAATATTATATATATATACTATATATATGCATGAGTGCTATTGTATTTTTTATTTAAACTTCACTTTTTACTAATTACAGGATCTAAAAGGCAAATGCATCAAATCTAATAATAAATCAATGGTTTGGGACTCATAATACATACATATGTAACTTGTGACAAAAAACTACAAAAAGGTGGAAGAATAGAGGGGCATAGGAACATAATTTATGTATGCTATTGAAGTTGTTAAGTTATTATTAAAGCAAATGGGACTGTTATAGATTGAGTGTGTTAAATTTAAGCTGCATAGTAAGTAAGCACTAAAAAAATATCAGAGACTATGGAAACACAGAGAGAGAAAGTAGAATACAGGTAACTGGATGGGGGTAGGGGCAATAGGGAATTTATGTAAAAGGAGTGTAGGGTTTCTGTTTGGTATGCAGGGAAAGTTATAGTGATAGTTGGTGGTGAGGGTACAGAAACAATGTGAATGTGGTTAATCCCACTGAATGTAATGCTTGTGAGGGGTTGTAACGGAAAGATTTATGTTGTATATATGTTTGCACAACTTTTAAAAAAGAAAGAAACTAAAAAGATAATGAAGATTAAATGCGATACACGATACTGGAGGAGAATCTAAAAATAGAGGCGAAAAGGCTCAAAAGCACATTATTGGAACACAAGAAAAACCTAGAATACAGAATGTAAGTTTTATATCAATGTAAACTTTATACAAACATCACATTTCTTGAACTTGATAACTGCACTTATCAATTTCTATAGTAACTGCACTTACATAAGTAAATATCCTTGTTTGTATGAAGGGTACATGGAAGTATTATATGTTCAAGGAGTGCGATGTGTACAATCTGCTCCCAAACGTTCAGAAGATAGATAGATAGATAGATAGATAGATAGATAGATAGATAGATAGA
>JAKSZT010053887.1:54486386-54506347 GCA_026826555.1 Tolypeutes matacus
AGATAGATAGATAGATAGATAGATAGATAGATAGATAGATAGATAGATAGATAGATATAGATAGGTTGATTATAGATAGAATGATATAGCAAAGGTAGCAAAATGTTAAAACTGGTGGACATGGTTATCTGGGAGGGGGGGGATTATGTTGGAGTTCTCTGAATGGTTTTCTAATATTTTTGCAACTGTCCTCTAAGTTTGAAGTTATTTCAAAATAAAAAGTTAAAAAAGCAAAAACACAAACAGTGCAGACACTTTTCAGCGAGTTGCACATTGAGGTCACTATGACTCACAACTTCAATGTCTGGGCTTTGCTGTCAAGAAGCTCCTGCCACTCTCACTACAGCACTGTGACCAGCACCTCCTGCTGTAGGCTTTGGAACCTCCACTAAATTCCCCATCAAACCTGGCTCCCAAGACCACTGCTAAAGGTATCCACCTGCAGGACTTTAAAAACCCTGGTATACTTCACATTTGAATGTAGGGTGTGCCCTGGACCTGGCTATTATGCATTGGTTGTACTGATAGTTTGTGATTAAGAAAGCAAATAAATTGCATGGAGCATTCAAACTAGAGTACTTGGATCTGCTTCCAAGTGCTAAGTTTACTTTCAATTTAGATCTGCTTTCAGCTCACTATAACAACTACATTACATGACAATTGGCATAGTTGACAGGATGCCAATTCCAATGCAAATTCCTTGTTAAGGTACTAACTGTAATATTCTTTAAATTCTAAATTCTCTTTAAAAAAAAAGAAAAAAGGACTGAGAAAAAAATTGGAGAATATTCAAGATGTGGACAACTTTTTTTAAAACTTTAAAAGAGAAAACTGGGGGTTAAAAATTTAGGATCCTAGGAGACAATAGAAGACAAAAATTTAGGATTAGAAATACTCCAAATGTTGCCTTGATCACCAAATCCAAAGGTTTATAGCCTATAATTAAAAGAGCTAAAGAACAAAATATCTTCTTTATTACTGGGAGCAACAAGCAACATAGACAAAGAGAGAAATAAGGGGAAATTCTGGCCAGAAGGATTGGGCCTAAAAGACCAATTGCAAACTCTGACCTATTTGTCTCAGATAATACCCAGATCCCTGGGCAGTGATGATAACTATGTGGCTGATGCATAAAACCTGGATAGATTGGTGGTGAGACTTATAGCAATCATTAAAACTACTAAGAACTTGGGTGGAGGTGGAGCTCAGTGGTTGAGTGTGTGCTGTGCATGTACGAGGTCCCGTATTCAATTCCTGGTTCTTCCTAAAAACAAACAAACAAAAACTACAAAGAACATTAATGATAAGGACACTACTGCAGTAACAGAGCAAAGGACATTTACCAGACATGAAATCATAAAATTAAGACAAGAATTATCTCAAAATGGAGAAACCACTGAAACAAAATGGCTATTAGAGCTATGGTCCAAAGAAGGGTATAATTTGCCACTAACAGGAAGCAAATTAATACAATTTAGAAACATATCTATCTAATGATGCCAAACTAAATTAAAGTATTAGAAGTTTTGGAGAAAAACATCCAGAAATAGAAAGATCACTGATTGATTGGATATCTAGGACCTAGAAATTGAGGTAGTCCTTACCAAATTTAATAGCAGTAAAAACAGGGACTGGGTCTTCTGCTGGGGATGCCACTAATATCTTGATAAATCTGGGTCTATTGATTATGATTTATGATTGCCATACTAACAGTCCATTAGAAGCAGAAGCAATAGACCAAATTAAGAAAATTATACTAACATTATCACTAAGTCATGAGGGAATGACTCAGTTCACAATTTCCACATGTATTGACACAATCAGCAAATTAACTGATGCAATTTGAACTGCTGAAGAATTAAGTAGGGGAAAAAATTATGCATTCAGAGCACTGTTCAGGTTTTAAAATCCAATGAGACCACCCCCATTTAATCAAGAATGGAAAACAAACAAACAAACATACCAATAGATAAAATGCAGAAACAAACTGGGCTGCACAATTTTAGGAATCCCTTCAATAATAGGAATAGGGGATTTAATAAACCATATCAGATAAATACACCATTTAGAAACAATGGTAAAGGCAGGCAGAACTTTAGACACTTAGAACCCCTTACATAAGTAAGGTAATATTTTAGTTTGTCAAAGGGCTACTGATGCAAAGTACCAGAAATGTTTTGGTTTTTATAATGGGGATTTATTTGGGGTAAAATCTTACAGTTCCAAGGCCATAAAATCTCCAAACAAGGCATCAGCAGAGATGCTTTCTCACCAAAGCCATCTGCACATGGTGAAATAAGATGGCCACCTATCTCTGCCGAGGTCTCTACTTTCCCCTCCAGAATCTACCATCTCCCTCCTGGAGCTCAGCTGAGGCTAAACTGGCATAGGGCTTGCCTCTTACCCAGCTTCTCTATCAGTCTTGGCTGTTCCGCTTTCTTCCTGAGGGCAGCTGCAAGCTATCAGGAATATGGCTCTTCTCTCCCTGGGTCTTAGCTCTTTGAGCCTCACTGGTGATTCTCTCTTTGCAGCTCAGCTATGGGCAAAACAGGAATCCTTTTTCTCACACTGCAGTATTAAATATGGTGGCTTCCTTTTTCTCTGCTCACCTCCCCAACCGTTTTTATCAGACCCATCAAGAGGGCAGAGACTTATCCTGAGTCATGCCTTACTGGTGTAGTCCAGTTAAAAGGGTTTCACACCCACAGGAATGGATAAATTCACAAGCATAATCTTTCTCTTGGGGAGTCATAAAATAATTTAAAACTGCCACAGTTAGTAAGAAGTGAAACACAAGGTAAATAAAAAAAAAAAAAAAGAATGGAGAAACACAGAGCTATAAGTGCTTATAGCACTTATCCAGCTATAAGTGCTCAGCAGTCTCTATCTCTGGGCCTAAGTCAGAAATAATCACCCCTACAGAAGGATGGCTAATAATAAGGATAATTGTACATATGAAAGAAATTTGATGTTAATAAATACTGGATCCCAAAATACAAAGACTAAAAGCCAGGCTAACAAAGATGAAAAAATATAAGCACTTGAGTTAATAGATATATTATAATAAAAGGAATGCAAATCCATGAAAGCCAAATGTCTAATAAGAACTAATTTAGAAAACATATCAGGAATGGGCATCATAGTATGTTACTAAAATATCAGATTTACAAAAGATACTAAAGGGAGTGCTATACCCTAAAAGGAAAGAAAATAGAAAAAACAAAACCAAACCAAAAAAAAAGGGTGAGTACTTAGAGAACAGTGTAGAAATGAAGATTATTAGTATGGGTAACTTAAAGGATAAAAAGACAGACAATAGTAAGATATGACAATGGAAAACCAAAGGATGAAATGGATGATGTAAGTAATGCCTTTACAGTAATAACATTGAACGTTATTGATTCCCCAATTAAAAGATAGAGACTGACAGAATGCATAAAATATATGAACCATCAATATGCTGTCACAAAATACTCATCTCAGATGTAAGGACAGAACCAGATTGAAAGTGAAAGGTTGGAAGCTAATATTACAAGCAAATAGATACCAAAAAAGATCTAGATAATATCAGGAAAAATAGATTTTAAATGCAAAATTATTAAAGGAGATGAAGAAGGTCATCATATATTAATAAAAGGGGTAATTCACCAAGAAGAAATAACTATAATAAATACTTATGCAACTAATCTGGGTGCCCCAAGATACATGAGGTATACACTGTCAAAACTGAAGGGAGAAATAGATGTCTCTACTATAATAGAGACATCTATAATTGGAGACTTCAATATATCACTCTCAGCATTGGTTAGAACTTCTGGACAGAGGATAAATAAGGAAACAGAGAGCTTGGGTAATTTGATAAATGAACTAGACCTAACACATTTATAGAGGATATACATTCTTTTCAAGTGCTCATGGATCTTTCTCCAGGATACTCCATATGTTATGTCACAAGAGAGGGGTTTCAATAAATTTAAAAAGACTGAAATTATATAAAACATTGATCATAATGCACTAAAGCTGGAAATCAATAATGGATGGAAAAAGGGAAAATTCACAAATATATGGAGATTAAACAACACACTCTTAAACAATCAATGGGTCAAAGAAGAAATGGCCAGAGAATTCAATAAATATCTTGAGATGAATAAAAACAAGAACACAACATATCAAAATCTATGGGATACAGCAAAGGCAGTGCTGAGAGGGAAATTTATAGCACTTAATGTTTACATTAAAAAAGAAGAAAATGCTAAAATCAAAGACCTAACAGCATACCTGGAAGAACTATAAAAAGAACCAAAAACTAATCCCAAACTAAGGTGAAGGAAAGAAATAATAAAGATCAGAGCAGAAATAAATGAAATCGAGAAAAGATAAAAAAACAGTAGAGAGAATCAACAAAACCAAAATTTGGTTCTTTGAGAAGATCAACAATATCTACAAACCCTTAGCTAGACTGACACAGAAAAAAAGAGAGAAAATGCAAATAAATAAAATCAGAAATGAGAGGGGGACATTGCCACTTACCTTGCAGAAATAAGAGCGATTATAAGAGGACACTATGAACAAATACATGCCAAGTAACTAGTCAACATAGACAAAATGGACAAATCCCTAGAAACACATGAACAACCTACTCTGACTTGAGAAGAAATAGAAGAACTAAACAAACCAAGCTCAAGTAAAGAGATTGAAACAGTCATCAAAAATCTCCCAAAGAAGAAAAGCCCAGGACCAGATGGCTTCACAAATGAATTTTACCAATTATTCAAAGATGATCTAATACCAATCTTGCTCAAGCTCTTCCAAAAATTTGAACAGGAAGGAAAGCTACCAAACTCATTCTAATAAGCCAACATCACCCTAAGACCAAAACCAGATAAAGATACTATGAAAAAATAAAATTACAGAGCAATTTCTATAATGAATATAGTTGCAAAAATCCTCAACAAAATACTTGCAAAGCAAATCCAAAAGTACATTAAAAGATTTATACAACACTACCAAGTGGGTTTTATCCCAGATATGCAAGGGTGGTTCAACAAAAGAAAATCAATTAGTGTAATAAATCACATGAATAAATTGGAAAAGAAAAATGATATGATCCTCTTGATAGATGCAAAAAGGGCATTCGAGAAAGTACAGCAAACTTCCTTGATAAAAACATCCCAAAAGATAGAAATAAGAGGAAGCTTTCTCAACATGGTAAAGTGGATATATGAAAAACGTACAGCTAGCATTCTGCTCAACAGTGAAAGACTGAAATCTTTTCTGCTGAGATCAGGAACAAGACAAGGATGCCCACTGTTACCATTGTTTATTCAGTATTGTGCTAGGACTTCTAGCTAGAAAAATTAAACAAGGAAAAGAAATAAAAGTCACCATGTAGGAAAGGAAGACATAAAACTTTTGCTATTCCCTGATGATATGATCCTATACCTAGAAAATCCCCAAAAATCTACAACAAAGCTACTAAAACTAAGAGACAAGTTCAGCAAAGTGGTGGGATACAAGATTAATATAAAAAAATCAGTAGTGTTTCTATAAACTACTGATGAGTAATCCAAGGTGGAAATAAAAAAAAAAAATTTATAATAGGGGCCAAAAGAATAAAATATTTAAGAATAAATTTAACTATGGACATAAAGGATCTATATTAAGAAAACTACAAAACATTGCTAAACAAAACCAAAGAAGACTTAAACAAATGGAAGGACATTCTGTGTTCATGGATAGGAAAACTAAATATCAAGATGTCAATTCTACCCAAACTGATTTACAGGTTCAACTCAACCCCAACAAAAATCCCAACAGCCTTTTTGGTGGAAATAGAAAAGCCAATTATCAAATTTTGGGGGAAGGCTAAGGGGCCCTGAATAGCCAAAAATATCTTAAAAATGAAGAACATCATTGGAGGACTCACATTTCCTGACTTAAAGCATATTACTTAGCTATGGTAGTGAAAACAGCATGGTACTAGCATAAAAGTAGACATATTGATCAATGGAACCAACTTGAGAACTCAGAAATAGAGCCTCTCATCTATGGTCAAGTAATTTTTGACAAGGTTGTCAAGCCCTTCTAGCTGGGCCAGAACAGTCTATTCAACAAATGTTGCTGGGAGAATTGGATATCCATATCCAAAAGAAAGAAAGATTACCCCTAACTCACTCACAAATTAACTTAAAATGGATGAAGGACCTAAATATGAAAGCTACAACCATAAAACTGCTAAAAGAATATGTAGGGAAACAACTTCAAGGTCTTGTGATAAGGGATAGCTTCTTAAACCTTATACCCAAAGCAAAGCAACAAAAGAAAAAATAGATATATGGGACCTCCTCAAAATTAAACACTTCTGTTCTTCAAAAGACTTTGTAAAGAAAGTGAAAAGACAGCCTGTTCAATGGGATAAAATATCTGGAAACCAGATATCTGTTTAGGGTTTTATTTTCATGTTAAATAAAGCAATCATACAACTCAACAATAAAAAGAAAAACAATCCAATTATAAAACAGGCAATAGACTTGAATAGACATTTCTCCAAAGAAGCAATTCAAATGATCAAAAAGCACATGAAAAAATGTTCAACATCATTAGCTATTAGGGAAATGCAGACCAAAACTACAATGAGATTCCATTTCACACCTTATAGAATGGCCATTATAAAAAAGAAACAAAAAGTTATAAGTGCTGGAAAGGATGTGGAGAAATAGGAATACCCCTTCACTGTTGATAGGAATGTAGAATGGTGCAGCCTCTGTGGAAGACACTTTGGCAGTATCTCAAGAAGCTGAACATAGTACTGCCTTATAATCCAGCAATACCATTACTAGGATTATATTCAGAAGAACTGAAAGCAAGGACGTGAACTGGCATTTGCACACTGATATTCATTGCAGCATTATTTGCAATTGCTAAAATATGGAACCAGCCCAAGTATCTATCAACTAATGAATGGATAAACAAATGTGGAATATTCATAGAATGGAATACTATTCAGCTATAAGAAGAAATCAAATCGAGATGCATATGACAATATGGATGAACCTTGAAGACATTATGCTAAGTGAAATAAGCTAGACACAAAAGAACAAATATTGTATGGTCTTACTAATATGAACTAAATAAGATGAGTAAACTCTTGAAGGTAAACTCTAGAGTATAGGTTACTAGGAAATAGAATGTGGATTGAGAATAGGAGCTGATGCTTAACATATGCAGAATTTGTAATAAGGTTTATTGTAAAAGTGTGGAAATGAATAGTGTCTGTTTTGTAAGTTCACAACTTTTACTAGACAATTATTGTTTATGTATGTTCATGTATGAATTATATATTTTAATAAAATGTTATTAAAAATATATATCATGATCACACATACACTGGTACATCAAAAGGACACATCTAAGAATACAAAACATAATAATGCAGTAGATAGGTTAAGTAGGATAGAAAAGGGGCATAGGGCAACTATACCTAAAGTAAAAAGGAAGAAAGAAAAGGAGTATGGAAAATATAGAAAGATGACATAACACAATGGAGGAAAATATGTGAAATGGGCAAATGAACATACAGGACTCTATCGATTACCTGGTACCATTAAATGAGTACAAAAGAGGAATTTGCCCACATACACATATATTGTGACAGACATTGTTCACAAATGTGAAATTTGTAAAAAAATTAAGACATGGAAACATAAAACAATTATATCTGACAAACAAAAACGAGTACAGCATTTCAGTAATACAAATTGACCATATAGTCGGTGTCACTAGCAAAACTTGTAGTATAGTAAGCACATGGTCAGGATTTGGAGTACCTTCTACAAAGAATGATCAGAAAAAAGAATGATCAGAAATCAACTATTAAAGCTCTTGAAAAATGGACAGCATGCTATGGAAACCCTTTTTATCATAAATCAGATCAAGGTAGTCATTTTACAGGAAAAGACGCACAAAAATGGACACATAATGAAAGATTATGCTGGAATTTTCATTTAGCACCCAAACCCCACAGCAGCAGGAACATAGAGAGATATAATGGATTGTTAAAAGAAATATTTAGACTATAACATACACATGAACAATTGTTCTAAACAAGTATGGAGAGCCACCAAAGCTAAAGCCTTAAATCAGAGAGAAAGTTTGAAATTACCTGGCCCTATAGACATGATTAGAACACAAACTCCTGAAATAAAAATATGAGTTAATATAGAAAGACACACTAAAAAGGAATAGAGAAAAAGGTGTTACAAGCACAGACAAAACTATGGAGATCAGAGAAGTTATAGCACTAACCTCACACCAAGATTTACTGACTAACCCTAGGAAAAGTACATCTAACATAGATTAAACATACTAATATCATGCCAATCTAACTTGTACATTTGTTGCAGGATACTGATCATGGCAGTCCTGGTTGGACTAGTCATCTTTTTTATATACACCCTGGTTGTAAGTAAAACTCTTGGCAAGAATGGAGAAGAAACCAGTAGCAATAGTTGTACTACCTCCCACTTCTACAACCTTACTATCAGTCACTATGCTAAACAATTTTAGCACTACCTAATCTGTATTTACAACCCTACCTCTACTGTAGCAGACTGACACCACAGTAATTTCAGCACTTTAGAGGAATGTAGAGAAGTTGAGTAAAGCATCAACAGTGATGAGGAACTCCAGAACCTGGAATGAGATGACTGGGAATGCCCAGAGCCAACCTAGAGCACTGAGGACTTTGATAATTCTACTATTGAAAGTATTGAGACTGACTTTCCTGAACAATTTCTGATTAAGCTAGATGTACATTTAGGCCCTATTCAAGGCTTGAGTAAACAAAACCCAAATTTGATACCTGATTTGGTTTCTGTAATCACATATTATAATGAAAGAGCAGGCACATATTCCATACACTGTGCATTGGTACTCTAGAACCGATAGAACCACCACAGAGGCAGCCCAAGGGTTCTAGGACACATGTTTGGCTGCCAAAGTAGCTAGTTCCCCTTTAGGGAATCTTGTAATATATTCATGGGGAATACCAGCTAATTGCTCTAACAGGCTATATATCTTGTTGTTTTGTTTAATGTTTTCTTTCCTATGTTTTTGCTGAGTGATATGGACAATAATGCTAATCACAGGACACATAAGAGAAGTGTGACTGGTAATTCTGATTATGAAACTTCAACCAAAGTCACAACTACCAAGCACCCAATTTTACAAATTAAAGGAAACTAATTTCTGGCTGGCTATACTGGCTAGCGGAAACAAGTAGCCTTCACACCTCAGGACATGTATATAAGTATTAAAAAAATAGCAGAATAGAACATTTATTCTCTTGTGCTTTACATTGATTACTTTAACCAATGTTTCCAGTGGAAATGTTATGAATCCTTGAGACACTTAAGTAGGTATGAATATCACCCCCCAAAACACACTAGAGTCCATACCTAACCACAAGGACAAAACTAAAGGACTATCGTTGCTGTATAAGTACTAATATGGCTAAGGTTTATGAAGCAATGGGAAGTGCCACACAATTGTGAAATGTGGTATGAATAATTACTGTAATCTTTTAGGCTGACATTTAATAAGTCTTATAACAGACATGATCCCACATGACCCAGAAAATTGTAAAGTTGTGAATTGTACTTAAAATTGTCAGGAAGAGGTTTGTTGAGGAAATTGATGATGATCATGATGATGATAAGGCTGGTGATTATGATGAGGAGGAAGAAGAAAAGAAAGGAGATGAGAAAAAGAATGTGGGAAATATCCTTGTAGTCAATACTATACCACAACTACACACCATACCTGTAGCTCTTAAAGAGCAGCAATTGTTAAACTCTACAAAACTATGGCCTAAGGTTAATGTGAAATTACCTCCATTGCCATACAATGACATAATGAGAAAGGATACCATGGAACTATGATATAACAAATGATGCTCCTATAACCCTTAAGGTCACAGAATGACCAAATTTGTTCTATTATGGAAATATGGCTATGCCCAAAACTAAATTAGCCATATGAAAAGCTGAATGCTTTAAACAGTAAATATCTGGGAGAGGTTTGATAATGAGTTTGCTTGTACAGAATTAAGTTAGTGACAGGATATTTCTCTTAGTGTTAACCAAAGTCAATTCTGAGGGTTTAGAAGAGTTCTATAAATTTGGATCAGAATTTACAAATTGGCCATACCTACCAGACATTCACTGATGATTTTTAAAAATATTCTGTCATTAATGCAGTTAAATGCATAACAGTTACCTACACATTAAGAAATTGTAAAATAAACACAAAATTATAAACTAAGCACGGGAAGAAGAGCATTACAGAGAACATGTACCGGGTCTCTTCTACGATAGTGAACTAATACTGACCATTACGATATGGACTAATGACTGATGTGAAACCACACACTGAAACATAGCAAAAGTGAATGCCTCCATAGGACCCTTAATACCCTTTCTGAATGACCATAAAAAGTTATGCTATACAATAAGAATCACATTAATTCCACAAGCTGGTAAATCAAACAATTTATGAACAAATTGAAAATAAAAAGCCAATAAGGCCTGTATAGGGGTTAAGATACCAATAACAGGATACACCAATCTTAATTATACCCATAGAGCATTGATCAATATAACTAGGGAAGTTACTTAGAGACTATGCTAAAGTAATTCAATGGAACAATTAGGGAAAAATTTAAAAATGATAACCAATAATTCATGATATGGTGGTATCACTAATATACCATGCACTAAGTGGAACCATTAAACTAATTTAACAGAACTAGAAAGGAATTGGGAAAATGTTATTACTATTTAATTAATGTTACTAATATATTAATAGACACCTTGCAGTGATTATTTAGGACTTTGGAAATCAAAACAAATGCTAAATATAGCTAAATGAGTAATGCCAGGATTGGTAAAAGCTGCAAAAATCCCCATGTCTTTTAGGGATGAGTTTATAGATAGGATTGTTAAGGAAAAGATTTTGAAAAATGTTATAACTGAAAATTCCATAGCTTCCTCTGATATGATAACTGCTGGGGAAGTAAGACACATGCTCAGCAGCCATCTCCCAGCCCTCAACTACATCCCACCTCCTTTTCTATTTGTGTGAAGAACGTTCTAATGTGTTTCCATTCTGTAACCCTGGAGAGATGTTAGGTCAAATGAAAAGGCCTGATCATATCTTAAACCTGGGAACAAGCAACCTCAGATGCTTCTCAAGGCAGGAATTCTCAATGGCAAGGTCCCCTCCCCCTGGGATGGATAAATACTCAACCTTCCAACAGCAAAGATTTCTCACTTTTCTGTGACACAGAGTGGGTGAGGAGCTACCATCCACCAATCCTGACCCAAGCAGTTGGCTTCCCTGGGACACCTGCCACAATGGGATCTATTCCCCTGTTCATTTGTACTCTTTGTTCTGTGTAAGTTATAAAGCAGTCATTTGCTGAACATCTTCGTTGTGTCTGAGCCTGTGTTCTAATGACAGCACTGTGTAGCAATTCACTTCACAACCTTACACCCTTACCCCAACGATACACATACATGGGCATACTTCATAAGGAGGATACAAAGACCAAAATTAGATCACTAGAAGCATGATACAATGATATACTATAACCCTTAGAGTCCTGTAAATATTCTGCCAAAGGATACATGAACTTAATGTCATAACTTTGCTACAACAAGTGAATCATGTAAGGTATATAGAAGATAACACAGAATAAGGATTATTATACAGAACTTTATCCTGGTAGTAATGTTCTGAAAGTTATCAGGTGCCATGAATTATTTTGACTCCTGGAATTTGGGAACCTAACTATTTACAAAAGAGACCTATGATAGCTGACCCTGCTATATTAGCATATACCTCACATTTTAATAAAAGATAATTTACAACTAGCATGAGAGCACCAATATGTAGTAAATACTTTTAAGAACCATATAGCCTACCATTTGTGGATTTACCACTTAAGCAGAACTACTGAAGCAGGGAAATTTTGCAATTCCTATAAGGATTGCCAGGAGGATTGATAGGGACTTTGATACCACAGGACCACATAGAGCAAATGGATACAAATTTTTAAAAATTTTAAAATAACACAACAAAATTTCAATGTCCATGCCAAGGTAGCTTTTTGACACTTATAACTTCAAATGAAAAATATATATTAAATTGTTGACCATATCCAGCAACATGGGAGAAGGGTAGAGGATTCATTGGACACTTTAAAAACAGCAATATATCAGATGGATTTTAACATTCAAAAGATTGGGATAACTACTGACAAAATACAGCAAGAAAACCAGTGTAACATGCTACAATAGAAGCTAAAAGATATGTAGGATATTTTAAGACTACTGTTCATAACAGGTAGATATTGGGCACTTAGAATTGCCAATAATCCAATTAGATCCAAATTAGATATGACTTATGAAAAGGGACATGATTACTTTGGTGTGTAAGAAATGCAAAAATTAGACTTATAAGGAGAAAAATGGAAATCTGGATATCACACTATGGCAATATCCCAATTTTGAAGAGGATTGTAGATCCTTAGAGCAGATCAAACACCCACAGAAATTGAAGTTATACAGATAGCAGCACAGAATATGGAAGAGCAGCCATAAAGTATTAACTCATCTCCAGCTACACAGAGATACCAGAAATTAACCTACCTGTGACTTTAGCCAAAGTACCAGAGAAACCAGTATTATATAATCTAGGTAACTGGACTATGATAATATGGTCTACAAATGGAAGAATTATAATTTAATGGAATAAAGGAAGGAATGTGGAATTTCTCCACCATGGTTATATCAAATTTCACCAAATTACAAATATTACAATTGATGGAAAAATCCATCATTCCTAGTCCATAAAAGATAAAAGAATTCTGAGGCTGAATAATGAGGTATATCATATTGCTAAGAATCTAGTTAATGTAAATAAAACATTAGCAATAATGATCAGGTGAAACAACACTTGGAGGAAGAGACAAAACAGATCTGATTGAGCTAGATGTACAGAAAAGGCAGAAATGTGCAGATATGCAGAAGAGGATCATGACATATTATTTCCCAAAATAATGGCTTCACTGAATACTGCCTACACATCAAGAAAAAAATCTTTGCAGCACACAATGAGGCCTTGCAGACGTGTTAGTGATATAAAAATGATAGTTACTTGGAAGAAAAATTTTCAAGGTAACGTATTTGGATGGATCGGAAAATTAAACTTTTGAAAATTTTGAGAATGGATGTTTGAACACATTAAAAAAATTAGAGCCATTGTCATATTGATTTTATTAGGAATTATAGTGTTGGAAAAATTATATTGTGATCCAAGATCAAAAAGTGGATTTTGTGTATTGAGATGTTATTAAAATCCTGAACACCAAAAAACATTGTTAATAAACTGAAAAAATAAACAACAAATATTGTAAACATGTTGACCCCAAGTAGAATGTAAACAAAGTGAGAAAAACTAACGTGTTTTCTAACAAGTGGTAATCAGACATTTCTGTGGCGAAATGATATAGACTGGTTTGATGCCAGCCTGATGGATGCTTTTCATAAAAACCCAGTATAAATATTGCTCCAGCAAATGTTAGGTTGATGCAAATTGACACCTGGTCACTCTGACTCCTAGCTTCAATGCCAGTGCTGTACTACCAAGAAGGTTGCTGCCACTCTCACTGCAGCACTGTGACCAGTGCCTCCAGCTGTTGGCTTTGGAACCTCCTTTGAACTACCTATCAGGCCTAGCTCCCCAAACTACTCTTCAAAAGTATCTGCCTGCAGTCCATCAGCTCTTGGGCCGATGGACTTTAAAGACTCTGGTATACTCCACCTTTATTGTGTGCCCTTGATCTGGCTATTGTGCATTGGTTGTATTGGCAGCTTGTGATTAAGCAAGCAAATGAATGCATTGAACATTCAGGCTAGAATCATGTCAGATATTTTTTCAAGTGCTAAATTTACTTTAAATTTCATTTTCCTTTCAGATCGTTAGGACAACTACATTTATACTACAATTAAAAAAATAAAATTGACAGGAATTCGAAATTTTGCGTTATAAGCACCCATATAAATTTAAATCAATCACTTCTTCAAAAATATTAGTATAATCATAAAATTAGCTCACTTAGAACACATATTAAGCTTTTAAAGTGGAAGGGACTATAGAATCAGCCACTTCAAATCTTTTACTTAAAAAGAGTAGAAATCATGAACTCAGTTCTTACAGGGACCACACATGCAATATAAGTGCGTGCACAAGTCTGGTGAAACATGCAGCTCTCTAATAGGTCATTCATTTCCCAATTTTTGATGGAAATAGGTATTGAAGAAATATTCTTCTTAACCATACTCCAGGACAAACAATATGACAGACACTTTAATAAAGACCAAGGGAAATAGGTAAGCAATGTTCTATTTAGCCAATCACTTCCATGGAGAAAAAGAGCCCAATATTGCCAGAATCTTCAGTTTTTCAATAAACCCAAGGGCAAACAAAATATATCTGTGGAGTAGTCTTTCCTATTGGGCTTCCAATTTGCAATATTTAATATAACAATTGAGCACATGGGCTTACATTTAAGCAAATCTGAGGTCAACTTCTGTCAGTATTTATTAGCTTTGTGACCTTGGGCAAGCTAGTTGACTTCTAAGTTCCAGTTCCTCCTCAGCAAAAATAATAATAATAATTACATATAATTAAATTTAATTATATTTAAAAATCTAATTGCAGTTTCATGAAAACACTCTAATTTCCTCACTACTTAATTAAGTGGCACAGGATAAATAGTTTTTACATCATGGATGAAGCCTTTCAACATTTATAATTACCCTTAATAAGAAATATTTATTTGTATATAAATATTTATTATAGGTTCATATAAAAAGCAAAGGTTAATATCTGTTCTTTGGAGTGGTTCACCAAACAATATTATCTCATCTCTAGTATTCATATTACTCAAGGGGGTAAATTCATTTTTAAATATTTTCCCAAAAAAGCAATATAAACAAGGTCATTGGTCATAAAGCATAAGAGATTTTCTTTTAATTACACTTTTGGAGGCAAATATAATAAAAATTGATTTTGATGTGATGGGCAGTTAGACTTTCTGGGTGTAATTTGAAAAACTGATGAGCTCCTTCAGACTAAACCAATTCTATTAGATTGTCCTTAGCATTAGTATTAGTATGATAAAAGCACCTTCTTAGAAATTCACTGAGACCTGTTTCCAAATCTCCCTATTGATACCTCAGATCTTCCAACTGATCCTCATCAAATCCTACCCTCTTGAGTCTTAGAAGCTTTCCTTAACAGTTATACAAGCTCCTCCCTTCCACTGAGATGCTTTTATCTAAAAAGTTTAGAAATTCTCTGACTTCTATCAGACCTATGATCAGACAGTAATAATTGTGGTGATAGTATGATTGATGGGGTGCTTGTTATGTGCTAGGTGTTAGCTAAACCCTTTATTTGCAAGGTCTCATTTAATTCCCACCATAGTTCTGTGAAATAAATTTCATAAGTATGCAAGTATTCCTCATCTGTAAAATAACTCTGAAAAGTTAAATAACTTGTCCAGTAGGTGTCAGAGTCAAGAATCAGGTAGAGTACAATTTTTGGCTTAAAACTCAACCAAGTTGAATTAGACATGTATTGAACAGCTGGAATTCAACTTATTGACATGACAGGAGCTGGATGGGCTGGGAAGAGGGGGTAATAAAGAGATATTAAAAATATTAAGCAAGAAAATAAAAATTGGATTAATTTCTTAATACATCAATTTCATTAACAGGCATATGTTGAGTCTGCATAAAAGAGAAGATATTTCTATCTATGTACTCCATTTCGAAATGATGATGTTGTATGAAAATCCAAATTTAAAGAATCGATAAATCATAACGATGACTTTTGCATCACCCAAGAATTCATCTAATCACAGTAAGATTCACCCAGGTCTTCTTTAAATAGTACTCTCCTCTCATGAATTTAAGTTGTTGTTTGGGACAATTAGCTGTTTAAAGAGGGATGGAAATGGGAGGTGGAGGGAGTTGCAGAGTAACATAAAGCTAAATATTGCTAGAAACTGTCAGACATTAAGAGAGTGCATAAAATGTGAAGTTAAACATATAAAAATAAAATGTAAACAACTTTTCAAGAACATCTATATTTGAAGAGCAAAGTGGACTTTAATTTTTCCAACTACCATTTTATTAATGTAATAATAACCTCAAACAGGTCACCCCAGAAGCTTTCAAATAACATCCAATAATGCACATACAATTTGTAAAAGAAGGTAAAATATTCCAACAGGTTTAGATCTACAGAGAAACCTCTTCCTGTGACTTAATTCTAAGAAAGATTAAAAGGATTGAAGTCCAACAGATAGCTGAACACAGACTTAATTATGGTGAATTCTACCTCTGTGATATTCTTTAGGAAAATGACTTCCAACTTCACAAAAAAAGGTGTATCTTTAAAAAAACTTTGAGTAGCTAACCCCAAAGACTCACATTAATATAAAGCACAAGAAACACATTTTCCCTTGAGCAAGAAGATGAGAATCTATTGCACATGTGATCTGTTTCTGTGAATACTGAAGATTACAATTATGTTTTGATGTTAATCCAACCCCTGCAAATTTCATGTTGCAAAGCACACTGTGAAAATGTGAGTGACAGTATAAATCTTTTTAAATTGAATTCAACACTATTGAAAAGAGCTGATGTTTTCAAATACTGCACAAAGCCTCTGAACAACAAGAATCACTCTCTAAATGAACTAGCTTTCTATAGTGACCTATTTGGCAAGAAAGATGAATAGCCCAAATAAAATACAATTCTGCATGGCGGCTATGTTTTGTGTGTGTATATATGTGTGTGTTTCACTATGGGGAACAATTACCTCTAATGTGTTGATGTCCTCATAAACAAATTGCACGGTGGGAACTCCAAGATGGTTGATGAAATAATCGGCATCACCTTGTATCTGGACTGAACTGACATTGTTTCCTGAGCACTGAGCTCTTCTGGGACAGTTGAAATTGTTTTTCTGAAAAACAGAATTTATATTGTTAACACATACTACTCTAGACAGATCATTTCTAAATCAGTGCTACTCAAAATGTGGTTCATGGATCCACAGCATCATCTGCACCCAAGAGCTTGTTTGAAATGTAAATTGATAGGTTCTACCCATGTACTAAAAAGAGAACCTTTGGGGAGAGGACCTAGAATCTTTTTTATAACAATTCCTCTATGATTCTGATGTTCCTGAAGTTTAACTACCATTGGCCTAAATCAAGTTTTGCTTGCTGCTGTTTCTTCAAAAGCATTTTTACCATAGATTTACTTTGAGATTTAGTAAATCTTTAAATTGAAGCTTTTCGAAAGAAGCTTGATGCCCTAAAAAGCTGTGCAGTTGTTTTTTGTTGTTGTTGTTGTTTTTTTTTTTTAAGTTTCTCCATAAATTTACAGGATGCCTTCCGATGTGCTAGAAGGATATAATTTCATTCTTCTTAAAATGTTACCGGAAGGGGCCAAGATGGCGTTAGTGTAGGAGGGCGCACACTGCAAGCTCCCAGAGCAAGGCGGATTGTGGACGGGTTCCTGCCCCGGGGTCTGTGCTGTGCACGCGTGGAGTGAGAAGCTTGGGACATCTATCTGCGCGGATCGGCGGCGTGGACCAAACTGTGGAGATTCCTGAGTTTTGAGGCTGCCGGTGGAGGTTGGCACAGGCGGCTGAGCCCCCCGGTTAGGGAAAAAAAAATAAAACGGCCATTTGGAGCCGCAGGCGGGGCAAAAAAGTTTTATTTTCTGGGGATCTGGCTACCTGGCACCCCTTGGACCTTGAGTGAACAGAGCAAACAAGCTAATCAGCACCCAGTGAACCAGAGGGGGGATTTTGGTCAGGAAACGCAGCTGATTTCCCTAGCCACCCAGGGATAAGACCCAGGCCGCTGCGAAGCCAGGAGGAAGGGACACTTCCTAAAAAAGGGAGGGTTCAGTTGGAAGACAGGGAAGGGTATTTTATATTTTTAGACATTGATCTGGCTGCCTGCACCACAACATAGCTTTGGGGAGCAGATAAGCCGACCTGAAGCAGCATTAGGCTGAGAGCAGACGCGAATCTGCACTCAAACTGATTTACTGAGCAGCCCGGTGACTCTGGAGCTCGGCGCCAGAAGGGGCGGAATCCGCCGTCTTTAGCACTCCTCACTGACTAACATCAGAGCTTCAGCTAACCTGGGGAGTCCGGAAAGTGGGACGTGCTTGATTAATTTCCACGGGCCCAGCTAGGGTCCCTTCCGTAAGGGGGTTGGTCTAGAGGAGGAATTATTTTGGGTCCTGCATTTGGCTAAAAAAAAAAAAAAAAAAGTGGGGTCACCTCAACAAATGAAAAATAAATTCTTTTTAATTTAGTTTAATAGCTAAAAGCTGCTTCAGGACCTGCATATAGAACCCTGAGGGGAAATTCATTGATAAACACAAGTAGGCAGGAAGGATCCACGTGGACCCTAGGGGAATCATTGACCCCCCTAAGCTCTGTTTGACTGCTTGCCTGTGTGGATCTTTGGTTTCTATCTGTTACTTTCTGGTCTATTGCTATTATTCCCGTTTTCCTCCCCCCTTCCTTTTTCCTTCTATTTTTTTTTTTAAATAGGTGCTGCCAGCTGGTCACTTCTTTGCTGGGCTTCTTATTCAGTAATTTCCCACTTGCTATACATATTGATTCTGTATTACAAACAATCGCTTATCCTTCCTGCATCTTCCTGCCTTCTGTTTTCTGTTGTGGCTCTTAGAGACAACATTTTTTCATAGGCCCACAACTTAAGGCTGTCAATTTCTATCCCATCTATTTTGTTTTCTTCTTCTTCTTTTCTCTTTTTTTTTATTAGTATTAACTTTTTCCTTTCAGAACTTTCTCTATTTCTCTCCCTCCTCATAATTCTAGCCTTCTAAATCACTATATATAGATATTCCTCCGTTTGTTTTCCCAGTCCATTGTAGGAACTCCATATTTTTTCCTAGTACTCTACACTGCCTACACAAGTTAAATATTCATCTCATTAAGTCTCATTTTGCCCCTCTTCTAACTTTTATCAATATTTCTATTATCCTTCTGCCTTCCTTACATCTTTTGATTCCTCTGGCCCTAACCTTTTGCCTTCAAGGAAACATAGAAAGAAGCAAGGAAATAAAATAAGAAGAAAAGCTGCCAAAGAGAAAACTTAACTCACACGCAGAACCAACAGCTAAATAAAATTCTAGATCATAGAGAAAAGCTAATCAACTGAACAAACCCATCAAGATAATATGATGATCAGAGGGCAACAGAAAAATACAAATGACTCTGAGAAACTGGAAAACATGGACCAGTCCAGTGCGCAAAATAAAAACCAGGAAGCAATGCAGTACATCGAACAACTAATCAAAGCTATCCAAACAAATATCATGGACCAACTTAAAGAACTGAAGGAAGAGATTAAGGATATAAAGAAGACACTGGGAGAACATACTGAAGAAATAGCTAATATGCCTAAAAAGGTAATGGCTATGATGGCGAACAAAGACACAAGTCAAGAAATGAAAAAGACGCTGGACTCACATGGCAGCAGAATTGAACACGCAGAGGAAAGAATTAGTCATATGGAAGACAATACAGTTGAAATCAAAGAGATTGTAGAAAAGACAGACAAAAAGATAGAAAAAATCCATTGTCTCAGGTAATTAACCGATAATGCAAGATGCACAAACATACGCATTATGGGCATCCCAGAAGGAGAAGAGAAGGGAGAGGGAACAGAAGGAGTGTTGAAGGAAGTTATGGCTGAAAACTTCCCAACTCTATTGAGAGAGATGGATGTGCAGATCCAGGAAGCACAGCGCACCCCAAATAGTATAAATCCCAACAGG
>JAKSZT010053887.1:54511347-54537987 GCA_026826555.1 Tolypeutes matacus
AAATAAAATAAAAAAAAATAAAATGTTTACCAAACAAAACAGAAGGATATATGTTTTTTCCATTTGCTCTTAAAAGCATATCCCCAGATGTTTATATGCCAACAACTATACTGGGGATAGAAAAACCACCCAGCTAGGTGCAACCTCTGGGGAAATACAAGATGTTGGAGTAGTATTTCTTCAACTAAGGGTTATCTGGCATGAAAACAAATGACAGTAGCTTAACAAAAACAAAACAAACTAACAAAAAATATTCAAAACAAAAATCAAAACAACTTAAGTGATTTTTAAATTACTAGTATTAATTCAAAATATCTTCTCTAATAAATTTCCCAAAAATCTAGAAGCTCTCTGAGATGCAGTTGTCTCAACCATAAACCATGGAAGAATATCAGTCTCCTGAGTGGTAATTATGAACATCACACATAATAGTATTTACAAATAGGATTTACAAAATACAAAATACAAACAAAATACATGTTTGCCATTGAATCAAGATAAGGTCTTCTTTGGCATGATACAATTTCAAAAATACTTTAAAATAGAACCTAACAAATATTTGAAAAATATGAAGTTTAATATTAAGAAAAGTTATTTTAACTTATTGTAACAACAGTGTTAGATTCTTCAAGCATATAATAATGTTCTATTCAATGTTCTCTGAAGACCTAATAGTAAGATTTTAGCAACAAAGTTAAAACCAGTTAACATGGAAAGCCAGAGTAAGTGTTTGTAAACAAGGCAAGTTTCAGTTTAATGTTATTTATAAATATATGGGGGTAATTAAACACTTTGGAAACAGATGAAAAAGCCTGTCTAAGCACACAGTATAATCAGTAGCAACCTAAACTTTTTATGGAGATATGGATACCCCCATAAGTTTGTTTCTTTTCAAGGCCTAATTTTCTGAAAAATTTTTTCACTTCCTGATACATTCCTGGGGTCTAAGACTTGGTGAGGTTTTACAGTAGCCTGGAGCAGTTTAGGCAGGGTCTGGAATATTCCCAAAGAAGAGCTATTTTTAAGTACTAGTTCTTTAAAAGCAGAAGAAATATGGAAATTTTCTTTCATGAGCTATACACGATGTTAATAACTGAGTGGGTTGGGGAAAAATACACCAAATATAAGATATTGGTAATAGTTAGTAGTAATATTTTGATGATGTTCTTTCATAGCTTGTAAAAATTCTTTCACAACAATGCAAGGTGTTAGTAGTGGGGTGATGTATGGGAGCCCTGTATGATGATATGCACGCCTGTTTTGTAAGTTTACAACTTTTACTATACACTTATTGTTTATATATGTTCATGTATGAGTATAAATTTCAGTTTTTAAAAAGAGTTTAAAAAAATGAAGAAGGAATTAAGACATTCCCAGTTAAACTAAAGCTAAAAAACTTTGTCATCACTCGATCAGCCTTAGAAGAGATGCTAAAGAAAGTTCTATAGGTTGAAAGGAAAGGACACTAGACAATTCACTGAAGTCACTTGAAGAAATTAAGATCTTCAGTAAAGATTTTTTTTTAAAAGCAAATAAAAGTATTATAGATCACATTAAAAATCTCAAGTGTTTTTAAGAGATCCAGGTTTTGAAAATTGATACCTCTGAAAGAGTTTGTTTAGCCAGAATAATTTTTCCAATGGAATTTGAATGCCTTGGGCAGACTAGACTTTCACCAGTAGTGTCTGACACCAGCCTGCTTCACTCCTTCAAATTTCCTGAGTGGCAGGCCCCTGAAGGCAACTGAGTATTTGAACACTAGATACTTGTACTCTTTCATGGTGTTAATGAGAATTTTATAGAAACTGGTCTATTCTTTCCCCAGATATTTATGTAATGAATTTAAAAATCATTTTTATTGTCTACTTACTTTCCCTTCATCCAAGCAACATCTTTTTGAGACAGCATACTCATCCTACTCAACATTAGTGAAAATATAGGTTTGGCTTTAAATTCATTTCATAGGCATAAATCTCAATATTGACCCCTGTATTATTCAGCCAAAGGGGTGGTGATGCAAAATACCAGAAATCTTGTTGGTCTTTATAAAGGGTATTTATTTGGTGTAGAAGCTTATAGTTACCAGGTGATAAAGGATAAGTTTCTTCCCTCACCAAAGTCTGTTGCCATGTGTTGGAGCAAGACAGCTGTCGACATTTTCCAGGGTTCAGGCTTCTTGGGTTCCTCTCTTCCTGGGTCTCCATTTCTCTTTGGGCTCAGCTCCTCTGTTTCCTCCATAAGGTCAGCTGTAGACCATGAGGCTCTCTAGGCTTTGCCTCTCTCCACAAGGCCAGCTGAACTGTCAGGCGAATGGCTTGTCTCTTTTCCCAGGGCCTTCTCTCCTTCCTCATGACCAAGCTCCTCTGTGTGCTTACTTCGGGGCTCCCGCACTAAAACTGAGCATCAGAACTCCAACTCAAAAGCCCCAACTAACTCCCCTGCTCAGCCATGTAGTTGATGTTGAGTAGGGTGTTGAGTCCCCATCCTGCTGACATGGCCCAATCAAAGCCCTAATCATAACTTAATCATGCCCAGAGGAATAGACCAGTTTATAAATATAATCCAATATCTATTTTTGGAATTCATATATAATGCCAAACTACTACAACCTCCAAATCTCAGCCATGATCCTTTAGTAGGATTTTTTTTTCAACTGAAGATTGGCATGGATCAAAAATTGGCTATTGAATTTTTTTAAATGTTGTATTTAAGTATAATATTTGATATTATTTTCATACATCCATCATTGTTAATCACTTCTCTCTGATAGAATGTGTTGGTTTCCCCTATATGCAAGTTCTTAAGATGGCACAGGTGACACTGTCCCAATCAATCCTTGATTCTTTGTGTTAAATAAAATAAAATGTCTGCCTGCATTGGACACTGCTGTGGGGGATACTTTTCAGGGAAGGGATTTTCTAGAAGATAAAAACAATTGACATGCAGAGGCTTTGCAAGAAAATGGAACAATAGAGCACACCCTACAGAACTGAAGATCAGCAAAGGGAACTGATAAACTAGTTTTGGTCCAGGAAAGGTAACTTATCAGATTAGACAAGCATACCATAATAATCAATGCATATCTGCTCTACACTTTGTAAAACCCCTCTATATTAAATAGAAACATGATATCAGCCAATCAGAACATTTATTCCTATGCTTCCACATTTGTCCATATAAGCCCTCCCTTTAACTCTCTTGTTGGAGCTCCCTTCCACTTTCTGAATGGGATACTGCCTGATTCATGAATAGCTCAATAAAGCTGTGAGATGCTAAATTGCATAAAAAGTTTTTCTTTTAGCTCTTGTTTTCTTGAACAGTTTCACAGGGAACAGTTCTTGTTTACCTTTTATTTCAGCCTTTTATTCAGCAAGGACATTTTTTTCCAAGCCAGTACAGATTGTCCTCTGGTCTCAAAAGCCACACTGACTATTCTCTCTGTTTTGCCAAGGCTAGTTTTGTAATTTTGCTTTAACATTGTCCTTGAATTCCATTTCCAAGGCTTTTTCCAGCTATATTATTTCTTACATGTTTGTATTTTTCAGGCAAATCACAAGAGCGATACGCAGTCTTCAAACTTCAAATTTCCTCCTCAGCCTTCAGGATTACATTCCCAGAAACACTTCTGCATTCCTTTCCCACTCAGTTTGTTTTACCTTGCCCCACACCAGGAATAAGTAGAACCTGAAGAATTAAAACAATTTTATTGTTTTGAGTTTGTCTCACTCCACTAAAATATAAGCTCCAGGAGAACAATCTAATTTTTTTTAAACCACTCTATCCCCAGCCACTAAAACAGTGTATGGCACATACTAGATAATCAATATATGTTTATAGGTTTTAGGCTTAGAGATAAACTCTAATGTCTGAGAGGAAAGTAGAAAGAAATGTTAATTTCTTTCATTTTACTGTAAGTTAGCCACCATCAGAGAGGCAAGGTTGGTAAAAATTTGTGCAGGTCAATTAATTTCTTAAATTTCTTTACAAGGCTGAGTAAATTCCTATTAAGTATTTCATCCAAGGAGTTCAAAATGTGCCATACTTAATGTTTGATAACAAGCATTTTTATTCCAGTTCATGAAATGAGCAAGTTTCATGGTTGTGTCACTTGTTTAATTTCGTACCACAGTTCTGTTGAAGACCTGAAATTAAATTACCATCTCAATCCTAAGGCTGTACATTTTTCACAAGTATACTTCTAAGCTAAATGGCAAAACCTCATGATAAATGACCATATAGGTGAAATATAAAGATATTACATCAACATTGCATTAGTTGAATAGCTATGCCAAGATACTTGGACAAGATTCTAAAGTATTTAAAAGATGTTCAATAACTCAAACATTTTATTTCTCCAACACTTTGCTTTCCCCTGCATATGTATTTACTGTACATACATAGGAAATTTAAGTTGATTACTTATTCGAAGAGCAAGAAAATCCTAACATTCAAAATCAAAGTACCACATTCTATACATTATAATAAACTTAAGTCACTTTCTTTTCATTTTAACATTATTTTTGTAACTACAATTGTGTAGAAACAATTAATCTCATTAATTTTCCTGGTTTTTACAGTATAGAAAATTTCCAATTGTGTTAAGGAGGCCTACGATATTCACAAAAATGATTTCTCAACACTCTCCCGCATTTTGTGGGTCTTTTTTTTTTTTTTTTTAATCATATTAGATCACTGGATCCAGTTGTAATAAATTGTACAATTATGGCATTTCTTCAATGTTTATTTAGTTACATGGTATGCCATGTTTTCTTCATTTATTTATCATGTATTTTTATGCTGATATGACAAGTGGCTATCCAATGCTCAATACCTAATAATGCATTGCAGTTCTGCTTTAATTATCTTTGTTAGGAGAGAAATTGTATTTAGTGATTTTCTTTAATATTTTAAACCAGAATCTTATTTAAGTCTTCCTAGATACTAACATATGATGAGCTTCCTATACACAAAATATAATTTTAGAATGGTAATAAATAAAAAAAAAGAAAGATAAAGAAAAATCAGTAAATATCTTTTGATGCCTTTATTATAGAATAAATTGAGTATTGAAAGAAAAACAGCTTTTACCTTATTATAAAATGAAATTTTTCAACCCTCTATTTGGGGTTTGCAAAATGTCCAAATCTCAAGACTTCTGCAAAGTTTTAATATTCTATTTACAGAATTTTAACCAAGTATTATCTGCTTTAAATAATGAAGAATTGCTAGTCTTTTATTTTATATAAGTATAACTGCCAAATTAAATAATAAACTCAAAATCTCATTTCATTTTGTTAATTTGTATAACTTTACTCTTGCTTATGAATGTGAGAAATATGTTATATTTACATATCCGAAGAATTTAAAATTAGATTAAAAGGAATCTTTATCCATTAATGACTGATTTAAAGATCAATCTGTAAGGGTAAAAGTAGAGAATAATAAATATTTAAATAAATTATATTATAGCCATACAACAGGCTAGTATGCAGTCTTTAAAGAGAATGAAGCTATTTATGCACTGATAAACAATTTCCAAGGTAAATTTTTACATGAAAAAAGCAATTTGCATGACTTTTTCCATAGGATGTTTTCATCTGCATAATTTTAAAAAGGAAAAAATGGATATATGCTCTAACATATGCAAATACTATATGCAGAGGTACTGGTGGGTAAGGAAAAATTTAGGAAGAAGAATTTTCATTGACTGCTTCTTATTCCTTTTGTGTTTTGTTTTTTTTTGTTTTTTTTTTGTTTTTTTTTTAAAGATTTTATTTATTTATTCATTTATCCCCCCCTTGCTGCCCGCGCTCGCTGGGTCAGCCAACCACGCCGCGCGGGCGGGCCTGCCCTCACCAGGAGGCCCCGGGAACCGAACCCGGGGCCTCCCATATGGTAAACGGGAGCTCCACTGATTGAGCCACAGCCGCTTCCCATTCTTATTCCTTTTGAACTTGAGAATGTATCACTTATGAAAAAACAAATGTTATATTTTTTTAAATCTCTCCCTGCTCTATGTTCCCAATTCTAAGATTTGATTGATTGTAAGATATACTATCAACTTAATAACTGCTTCTGTTGGGTGGTAGGGCAAAACCAAGCCACATAACAGATATCTCCCAATTTCAGAAATATCAGAATTTAAAATAAAGTCTAAAAGTAGAGAAGTGGTATATTTACAGTTGCTTCATGAACTGTTTAATTGAGGAGTGTAAAATTTATATGTCTTTGGGGAGGGAAGGGATGAAATTAAAACTAGCCACTCTATTTTATTTGGAAAGAGCAAGTTGTCTATGGAGGATTTGGGAATGGATAACTTATACCGCAAGGTGAGACCGCTGCTGGTATAGGGGTCACTGACTTAGGCACTCCAGGTAACCAGGAGGATACCTGGAGAGACTAGAGAGCCAAAAGTTGCTGGGAAAAACTGAAAACAAAATTCCATTTCATAATCAATTTCCTTGTGGACCATTCTTCTTTACATGGTTTGTGAGGGTTTATATTTTCTAGACAAGTATCAAATTATTATCAAATTCATTAAATTGGACTATCTCACTCCAAAAAGAAACATATGGATTACCATTTGCAAACAGACATCATATTGGGTCATAATGCCACCTTCTCAGATGGGTAAAACAAGTATTACTACTCCATTATACAAATGGAATATTTTTTTGTCATCCCCTAGAAATATAGGGATAGCAAATGACAGACCCCAGGAATAATGGTCTCCTCAACCTGCCAGGCCCCAATTTAACTAAGGAAACCTAAGGAAACAAGTGCCATAGTTAGTACAAAAAGAGCTGTTAGGATGCTGTATTAGTCAGCCAAAGAGGTGATGATGCAAAGTACCAGAAATCTGTTTGTTTTTATAAAGGGTATGTATTTGGGGTAAAAGCTTACTGTTACAAGGCCCTAAAGAGTTCAACTCAAGGTACTATAAGAGGTACTTTCTCAAGTCAGTTGCCAAGTGTTGAAATAAGATGGTGGGCCTGGTCTCTCTTCCTTCTTCCTCTTAAGGCTCGTGGGCCCAGCTTCCTCTGATCTCAGCTGTAGGCTGGCATAGGGTTTGTTTCTTTCTGAACTTCCTTAGCTCAGCTGTTCTGTTCTCTTCAGCTGCAAACTAACAGGCAAATGGCTCGTCTCTCTTCCCAGGGCTGCAGAATCAAAGTTCTTTCCTGTGCCGTGTCTATGGAGCTCTTTTTCTTCCTGTGCCTTCTGTGTGTCTTCTTGAGTGAGTATCCATTTATATAGCTCACCAAGGGGGCAAGGACTTAAACTGAGTTATACTACACTGATGTGGTCAAATCAAAGCCCTAATCTTAACATAACTTAATCAATGACATCTCAGCTGAATCTAATACAATCAAGGGGTATCACACCTAGAGGAACAGGCCAGTTTACAACATAATTTTTCTTTTTGGAATTCATAAATGATTTCAATCTGCCACACCCACCCTCTGAAAAAAAAGACATCACAATATTCAAAAAACCTTAAATCCTTTCAGTTAGCAATGCTATGTAAAAAAAATCACACCATAGTTTTACAAATACAGTTTTTCTTGGGGCAAAGTCCCCTCTGGCTGTAGATCTGTGACACTTACAAAACAATTTATCTGCTTCCAATATACAAAGGGACAGACATAGGGTAAACATTTGTATTACCATAAGGAGAATTTGGGAGGGAAGCATTAGTCCTGGTCCCATACAATTCTGGAAAACTTCAGGGCATACTCCATCAGATTTCAAAGTCTGAGTCTTTTTTTTTTTTTTTTTTGGCTTCTGTTTATTTTTTTAATACTTTTAAAAAACATTTAAAAAATACTTTAGATTACACAAATCTTACATAAAAAATATAAGGGGTTCCCGTATGCCCCACTCCCTACCCATCCCATACTTTCCCACATTAACAACATCTTCATTAGTGTGGTACATTTGCTACAAATGATGAACACATATTTTAGCATTGCCACTAAGCATGGATTATAGTTTACATTGTAGTTTAAACTCTCCCCTGCACAATTTTGTAAGTTATGACAAAACATATCCATCATTGCAATGTCATTCAGGACAATTCCAATGTCCCAAAAATGCCCCCATATTACACCTGTTTTTCCCCCTCCCTTCCTTCAGTACCTCCAGTTGCCACTGCCTCCACATCAATGATAAAAGTTCTTCAATTGCTAGAATCACAATAAATCTATAGTAGAATAACAGTAAGTCTACTCTAGTCCATCGTTTATTCCCCAATCCTGAGGATTCTAGGAGGGTGATGCTCCCTCTAATTGAAAAGGGGCTTAGATCCTATGGGGCAGATGGACGGGATTATCTTGCAGTTGCGGTGAAAGTCATTCTTAAGATGATGGTTTCTTGGGAAGTGGCTGTGGCTCAATCAGTAGGGCTCCCGTTTACCATATGGGAGGCCCCGGGTTCGGTTCCCGGGGTCTCCTGGTGAAGGCAAGCCCGCCCGCACGGCGTGGTTAGCTGACCCAGCGAGCACAAGCAGCAAGGGGGGGGATAAATGAATAAATAAATAAAATCTTTAAAAAAAAAAAAAGATGATGGTTTCTTCTCCTCAGGGCCTCATGGGGGCCCAACCTTTCCACAGACTTGCCCAACAGCCATTTTCTTGGTTCCATCCACATCAAGCACCTGGGTGGAGACTGAGGTCCAGACCTCACCCTCTAAGAACGTTGGGGTGATGGCCATACTTTAGCCAGTCTCTGGGTGAAAGTCTCAACCCTCTTAGTACAGTGAGGTGGCAGCAACATTCTCCCTAATCTCTTACAGGACCAATGTCCTCAGAAAAGTGAGGTGGTAAGCTGGCCTTCCCTAATCTGTGGGGAACAGGTCCACCCTTCTAAGAGCATTGGGGTACTGACCTCACTCTCTCCAATCCTTGGGGACTGTGCTCCACCCTCCCTGTAGCCTGGGGTGGCAAAACTCTCCCTGAACAGCAGTCTGGAACATCCACCCTCTTTAAATGCTGGGGTAAACTCACCCTCTCTGTACACTTGGGTAGGGTCCTTCTTTTGCGCCAAGGAGATGTCTTAATTCCAGACCTTAGCTTCCATGGTTTTTCTCTTAAAGCTGTTTTCCTTTCCATCTCTCCCCTCCATGTCTCTTTTAGTCCAGGCTGACAGTGGTTTTGTTCATACAGAGCTCACAAAAAGTTTGTTGGTTTAGCCTGTAGGAAGCAGGGGTCTAAGCCATTCATACAGTAAGACTTTCCACAATCTTTTCTGAATAGCTGCATTTTCAATCCTGACTTACAAGTTCCAAGTTTAGATAATTTCTCAAATGGGGCACCATCATCTGGGGGCTGATTTCCAGAGGCTTGGGATTTCCCAAATCAGTTTCTGTTTTTCTTGTGTGTGTGTGCCAAATAATTCAGTTATCGACATCTTTCCTCTAACATTTTGATATAAACTGCAAGAAGTCAAGCTGAATTTTTCCACATTCAGTTTGGAAATCTTAGCTAAATGTCCGAACTCATAATTTTTAAATTCTGCCTTCCATGTAACATCAGGAGTCAATCTTGCTAAGTTCTCTGCAACTTTAAAACACAGATTGCCTTTCCTCCAGTTTCCAATAACAGTTGCATCATTTCCTTCTAAGGCCTTATCAGAAATAACTTAAGGCTCCATATTCCTCAAAACAGATTCTTCAAAGCAGTCTAGGCCTTTTCCATTAAGCATCTGACAATTTCTCCAAAAAATACCTCTTACCAAATTATAAAACCATTCCAGCATTTTTGGTAATTGCATCAGACTGTATCCCACTCTCTTGGTACTAAATTCTGCATTAGTTAGTTTTCTCTAGGGAAACAGAATTGACAGGAGATAGCTGTAAATAGTGTGAGATTTTATAAAATTCTCTCACATATCCGGAGTATGCACAAATCCAAATTCCACAGGCAGGCTGCAAACCAGGGCTCCGATGAAGGTCTTTGATGAGTTCCCAGGAAACGTTGGCTGTCTCAAGTCCAGCTGGAAAATTTCCTCTGACTGCTGAAATTGTTTCTCCTTTTAAGGCATTCAACTGATTGGATAAAACGTCACTCATTGCTGACAGCAATTTCCTTGATTGATCGAGTGTAATCAGCCATCTATGCAGTAAACTTACTGAAGACTAAAGTCCATAAATGTTCTTGTATTGCAATCACCCAAGTGCTTACTTGACCAAACAATTGGACACAATTACCTGACCAAGTTGACACATTAGCCTAACCATCACAGATGCTGACTAACCAACTTAATTAAAATTACCTTTTCATTTAAGAGAAATGGTGACATAAAAATAATTTACCAGATGAAAGGCTCCATAGATCCTGTTGCAACTCTGGGTCTTCTTCAATTGGTTTGCTATTGATTACTTCTACACCTAAACCCATTTCTTCATGAATTTCAAACTATATATAGAATGACAACCCCAGAGCCCTTTCATAAAAACTGTATTCTGATTTTATCTAAATGAAGCCTTAGGTGAGCATATTGAAAGGTAAGCCAGTTTATCCAAATTGACCTTTGGACCAATACACTGGATGAACATGCACTCACCTTCCCCCACCAGGTACAATTCCCATAGGACCTTTAATGAACAAAAGGATAAAGATATAGATTTTATGTCTCAGTGAAGGATAACAATTCTGGCCTCACAGTGCTGTTCCATCCTGAGGAACTGGCTGACATTACATAACTTCGACTATTATTTCACCAGCCTTCTTGAGGTTTGTCTTAAATAGCTTCTCCTAGCTTCATAGGCAATGCTATTTTAAATAATATGGTGTCAGCATGTCAGCGATGTATCTCAGCTGCCAGGCATTAAACAATTAACTGAAAAACCTAACTGGTTTTCAATTCAACAGTAAAGTCTCAGGCTGCAAATATTTTTAATGAAATATTTAAACAAATCTTCAGTAGATGAAGCAGTTTAGTAACTTCCCTTCAAAAAGAATCAGGCATTAAAAAAAAAAAAGTAAATTCAGAATCAAAGAAACACTGCAATTATTTTACATATATTTAACATCATTCCCCAAGACCAGAGAAAGCTTGCTGTCCTCTAGCTGACCAGGATTACAGCGTAGTTGTAAATCAGGTGGGTGCTCTCAGGCTTTTTCAGAGGCACTTCATTCAATTTTAGGAGGACATAGGGATAAAAAGCTGAAAATGCAGTCTTGGCAAGCAGGAGGGCAAAAGGCTGTGTAGGGTATACTACCACATATTACCATTTCAAGCAAGTTAAGTGCTGAGTGTGAGAAATCTGGCAAAGGAAATAACACCATCAGCAGTAATATGTCTATGTCTGACAGATGACAGCTTCATTCGTAACCTTAAAACCCTGGGCCAAAAGAAGTGCTAGTCTAGGCATAGCTTTGCTAGCGTGAGCCTATCAGCACTTCTGCAGGCTTCTGTTGTATCAAAGGAGCACTGGGCACAGGACATGCTGCCCTTTACTCACACCCCAATGTCAATCCCCACATGTTAGATTTCTTTTTTTTTTTTTTTTAAGATTTTATTTATTTATTCATTTATCCCCCCCTTGCTGCTTGTGCTCGCTGGGTCAGCTAACCACGCCGTGCAGGCGGGCTTGCCTTCACCAGGAGGCCCCGGGAACCGAACCCGGGGCCTCCCATATGGTAAACGGGAGCCCTACTGATTGAGCCACAGCCGCTTCCCTGTTAGATTTCTTTGTACTAGAGTCAGTACCATTATTTTGGTCAGAATGTATTAGGAGTCTTTCATTTATATCACTTATTTTAAGTTAATTCTTCTTTATGTAATTTATGCTTCCCTGTATATTTTTGAGGGCAGAAATTTGAGTGTGTATTTTTTATCTTTCTATTGCCCCTATACTAATTAGAAAAATAAAATAGGTACTATAAAAGTTTGTAGAACTGAAGTCAATTCAATCTGATCTATTCTTTCAGTCAGAGGAATTGATAAGGGAGAGAAGTTTAAAAAAAAAAAAGTTATATAAAGATCATCTGGCTCTGCCTAGGTTTAGACCTGAAAAGAATTGGACTCAGATGGAGTGCCAAAGAAGCTGCAGAAAGTTGAGAACTAAAAAAGCTGTAGGAAATTTGAAGTTGACTTCAAATAATTCTATGAGTGATAATAATTCTTTTACTTAATTTCTTGTTGGACAAAATCTTCCCTTTCAAGTAACTTATGCATTCCATCAGACACCTGTAGGAGGTCAATTAAGTATGTACTGACATCACAAAGTATATTGAAATAAGGTAAGTGCTTGACGTACATATTAAAGCAAAATCAAAGCCATGGCCCTCAAGTAGACTGCAGATGAAAGAGAGATTTTCCCATTCCTCCTTAAAAACTTTTGATGCCTCTTTTTTAGCAGTGTGAGCTTGAGGCAGTAGCTTAACTTCTTGGAACCTTGAGTATCCCAACTATAAAAAGGAAATATGATGTCTACAGTTTGAGAGGGTGAGAGGATTAAATTAGATAATGCATGTAAAGTGCTTGGCATCTAGTACATAATATGTACTTAATAGATAACTATAATTATTAGTAATTATCTGTGCTACTAAACCAATATACACAACACACATAATACACACATACACAATACACACACAGTTACTACTCCTACATTTTTGCCATGCCTTCCTACTTAAAGCTATATCTTCTCCTGCCTTCTAAGATGTGGAATGCTCTTATTTTAAAAATTAAGACTCTCACGATTATTTAGTGCACTTTTTCCTAATGAACTCTGGTGAGCTTTGGTCTTTAAAAAAATTCATTTTACTCTTCCCCCCCCCTTCTCAAGTTAACCTCTTCAGGCTTTGTGAGATAGTCAATGTGATCTCATACAGTAATTTTCTTATTTAGATACTCTTGCTAAATATATTCAAATGAAACTTTTCCAGTGTCTCACAAATATTAAATTTTATAAAATATATTCCCTTCTTGATTTTTCCTCACAAGATAAGGAGTTTTTTTTCTTGTTTTTTTTTTTTTTTTTTAATTTGGCATGAAGTTGTATAAACCATGATTTTCCAGAACTGAGAAATGATAAGATAATCACTATACATTTTTTCATTTGGTATTAATGAATTATCTTTAAAGCATTTTTTTAATCCTAAATTGGTTATATTTTTGCTTGATGAATTTTTTTTGTTTCATTAAAATAGCAGAAATCATTATTGTAGATACAGTCTATATAAATACATAAGATATTTCTAATAAAATAAATATTATATAAAGATAAATCTGTGATGGCAAAATATAAGGAAAATACTACAGTAACAGTAGAGCAAAACAGTAGTGAGCTGACAGTTAAATGCAGATTTAACAAGTATGCATTAGATACTTATTTTGTACAGGTGCTTTTATTATTACCTTTATAATACAACTTTGGGGAAAAAATGATTAGCCCTAAAATGTTTTGAAGTTACCACGGCTAAGAGAGTTTAAGCAAATCATGTATGGTCAATTAGGTAGTGACAAGGTCAAAATTTAGACCGTTTCCAAAATCCAAGCTCAGTGTTTTTGAATCTCTAACCCAAATGCCAGGATTCCAAGGATGTTAACTTTCAAAATTTACCTGGAAAATACTCTTTTCTCCACATTCAGAACTCAAAGTACCTTGAAAATGAGACTACATTGATATGAGACTTTTTGTTGGACTTGACATTTTGCAGATAGATACAAAAGCTCACCAATTACCATTTAGCATTTACCCTTGCCACCTGCCATCTCAACATCTTCATGTGGATGCCAAACAGGTATTTCAAACTTAACACATTCAGAATTAATCTCTTGATTTCTCCTCTCAAATCAGCCTCTCCTCCAATGTTCTCCATTTCCAGTATGGTCTCAACATTCACCCAGTTGTTCAAGTCAAATCTTTGTAGTCGGCCTTTGCTTGTTGCTTCCTTTTGCCCCTTACATGTAATCCAGTGTTTCTCAAAGTTTATCATGCAAGAGATCACCTGGGGCTATTGTTACAACACAGACTGTCCCATCTTCGTTAGGTCTGGACTGAGGATCAAGAATCTGTTATTCTCACAAGAGTACAGGTGATGCTAATGCTACTGGCCTGGGGTTCACTCTTTGAGAACCACAGAAAAAATCTATCAGCAAATCCTGAGTGCTCAACTTCAAATATATGCCAGAGCTGATCCCGTCTCACTACCTTCATTGCTACCAAAATAGTCCAAGTCACCATCATTTTTGCCTAGACCAATATTCTTTGTGATCTGACACTGATACCCATCCCTTCCCCATATCTATCTTCTGACTTAAACATTAAATCAGATCATGACATTTCTTTGCTTAAATCCTTTCAAAGGCTCCCTATCACACTTAGAATAAAGGCTCTACCATGGTCTTTAAGATCCAAAGTGAAGTCTCTCTCCATCCCTTTTGGCCTCATTTTGTGATACTTTTATCCCCACTTACTACTCTTAAACCATACTATGCTCCTTAGTATTCGCCAAACAAGTTAAATGCCTCAGGATCTTTGCACTTGCCATTCACTCTATTTGGTATAGCTTCTCCCACTTCTTTCCATGGATCCTCTCCTCATTTCATTTAAGTATCAATTCAAATATCTCCTGTTCATAAAGACCTTGCCTAAATCTTATCAAAAATAACTTCAAGTCCTCATCTTCCTGATTCCATTATTTACTAGTCTATTATCTGCTTAATTTTACTTCATAGCACTATCACTTACTATCTGACATTATATGATAATACCCTCATTATAACATGCCCTGAGAAACATGGGTTTGCTGTTCAGATATAATGTGACTGGTGATTGGCTCCTGCCCACCTAAGCAGATTCACTCTATTCATCTCATTAACCACAATATAATGTGAGTCTGTATTTTATGAGACTGAATTTTGTGGATCATATTTATAGCATTATAGTAGGTGTTTACTATGTTTATTCTTTTGTTTGTTGGTTGGTTCTGCCCCATAAGAACATAGTTCCTTAAGAGTGAGGCTTCTTTTTTTTATCCTAATTAAAATGAAGCTCCTTGAATAGTGCCCAGCACAAAGTCATTGTTCAATAAGTATTTGCTTTATAACGATCCTCCCTCTCTCCCTCCCTCCTGCCCTTACTTCCTTTAAAATGACAGATGTAGTATAACAACCATTTTTATAGAATATATATGTAACAGTGTATATATAACAGGGTATCCACTCAAAAACTTGCTGTAAATTTATAAACCAAATTTATTTTCCAATAATAAGCCTTAGATAGATTTCCACATTTCAGGGTAAGATAGTAGATTTCAGAGAGTAAATTATTCAAATATACGGCAAACAAGTAGTCTGTTTCTTATCTCCTTACTTTCTTTTTAGAATCCATTTCAAGTAAGATCAGCTATATCTAGAAATTTTCAGTATGTAAAGTACAAATATAAAAGTGAATATATTTGCTATAGTATATTTCATAAGGATGATCTGAAGTAAATTTTGAATTGAGTAATATATCAAAGAGCAATCTTTGCTCTCAAGCCTGAGAGGATACATACTTACATTTATCCATACATCCTTTCATGCATGCATATTTAGTTAGACTTGCTTCTGGGGTGAACCCTCAGTAATTACCTTTAAATACATTTCCACCATAGCTTATTTTTTAAATGATGATATTATTCAAACCCTAAATTGAGGTATAGTTTTGGTCCCACTTCTAGTCTTTGCTGGCAATAAAGTATGCTATTCTGTTTGTACTTCCAGACCAGAGAGTGCAGTACAAATTTTACTGACCTCTTCCCAACAATGAGACAGTCTAAACCATCTGAAAATTGTCCCTGTTAACATTAACACCAATAAATATGGGGCAAGAGATGAGTGAAATAAAAGGAATTACTAATAACCTAAAAGCAGATAAATATAAAATGAAGAATGAAAGTTTCAAAAATCATTCTTAAAGTTCAGAGAAAAAAGATGTTCTTCAAAAATAATGACTGTATTCTTCATAGCCCAGAGTCTGCCTACCTGAATAATTTTTTTTTTTTTTTTTTTTTTGGTTTTGTATTTGATATTCATTGAAATGATGCTTGTGATGGTTCGAAGTTCTTTTATGAATCCCAGAAAATCATGTTCTTAAAACTTATACATTCCTGTGGGTGTGGAACGCATTGATTGCATTAAATCCTGTTAAGAGACTTTTGATTAGCTTGCTTTTCATTAGATCATTTTAGGGCCTTTGATCAGTGAGGCATGACCCAGGTTTGGTCTCTGCCCTCTTCTAGAGTCTTATATAAACTGAGAACCTAAATCAGAAACACAGAGAGAAAGACAGCAGCCATTTTTACCCTGCCATGTAAAAGAGGACTCTCTGATAAGCTACAGCTGAGAGAGACACTGAGAGAAACCCTGAGAACCTGAAGGCTAGAATCAGCAGGGCATGGAGGCACAGAAAGGGGCCTCTGAAAGGCTAAGCCCATGGAGCAGCTCAAAGCTGAAGAGATGAGCCCTGCCATTTGCTTGATCATCCACAAAGGAATGTGAGGAAAAAATGGCTGGAGGAGAAAACAGAGATCCAGGTAGAGACCCACCATTTTGTTTTGCTACGGGTCAGGATTGCAGGATCTTCTGGCAGCCAACCTTTGGTGAAAGGACATCTCTGATGATGTCTTGATTTAGGCATTTTCACAGTCTCAGAACTTTAAGTTTTTACCCTAATAAATCTCCATTATAAAATTACCATTTCTGGTAATTTTTCATTGGCAGCCTTTAGCAGAGTAAAACAATGCTGAAAAGCTGTTTTCTAAACTACTGAGAGTTAAGTTTTTAAAAACTTATTCTTTAATTTCTTTGTACTTTACATGGGATTTTAATTTATATAGTCATATTTCTATAGCACTTTGAGGTAATTAGGCTCTAACAGCCATCTGACAGATGAGAGACCTGAGATATGGATGATAAGCGATTGCCAGATTGCCAACCATCAGATACATAATAAATAACAGAGACTTCAGTAGAACCTGACTCCAGATTTTTTTTTCTTCCTACTTCGTGACTTGTAAAAAGGTAAATATTTTTTTCAGTTGCTGCTTCAAAATCTTCTTCCCAAGAAACTAATTTTCTTGGTAAGTGTGTACCAAGGAGGAAGCAGGAGATGCTGTTATCACTACCTACTCCTATGCTGTACTGTGCTGATCACATTCATAAACAAAGGTGAGTCACTAGCTAACCTGAGAATGTGTCCTGAGCTCTGGAGCCCATTGCCCTCTGCAATGGTTGCATCAGGATGACTTTCCTTAAAGATGACTGCTCAGAAGTTAAAAGAAATTTAAAAAGAAAATTAAGAGGTGTTTTTTGTTTTGTTTTATTTTTCCTTTAGAAAATCAATTCAGTCAGACCTCAAATATTCAAGAGAGGGTAAAATATTCCAATAAATGTCCTGGAGCTAAGAAACCATTAACCTAGCATGACTAGGTTCACTGGACATGAAGGAAGAAGATGCTCCTCTCTCAAATAATAAGAATTTGTTTTATTTTCTCATGGTTGTCTACAATATGAACAGCAGTAAGTAATCACTATCTGTGTACATATCTGTAACAACACTGGTTGCTTAAGTAAAAGGAATTTATTAACTCATGGTTTTGGCGGCTATAACTCCAAAATCAATTTCTTGGTAGTCCATGTTTTCTCTTGGAGTCTCTAGTGTTCTAGTGCTGACTTGCAGCAATCCTTGGGGTTCTTTGTCTTGCATCTCTGTCTTCAACAAATGTTGACCTCTCTTTCTCTGGCTTTTCCTATTTCCAATAACTCCTATTCCTGGCTTCTCTGACTTCTGGCTTCTTCTGATTGCATTCAAATTTCCTCTCTTTATAAGGCCTTCAGTCACACCAATTAATTAAGTTTGGCTACACCTTAACTAATAACATCTTCAAAGGTCCTATGGCAGTTTGAAATTCTTTTGTGAATCCCAAAAAAGATAATATTTTTAAGCTAATCTATTCCCATGGGTATGGGGCCCTTTGATTACCATTAAGGGATTTGATTAGATCACTTAATTAGATCACCTTAGGGCCTTTGATTGGACTATGTCAGTGAGACATGACCCAGGTTGGGTCTCTGCCCTCTTGCTGAAGTCTTAAATAAACTTAGAACTGGAAGCAGAAACACACAGAGAAAGACAGCCACCATTTTTACCATGCCATGTAAGAGCGGATCTCCTACAGCCAGAGAAACTCCAAAGGCTGAGAAAGAAGCCAGGGGCTGGAATCAGCAGAACACAGAGGCATGGAAAGGGGCCCTAAAGGGGCTAGACTCATGGAGCAGAACAAGGCTGAAGAGAAGAGTCCTATCATGTGCTTGGTCACCCAGAGCTGAGCTCAGGGAGAAAGTGGCCTGGAGGAGAAGGCAGAGACCTAAACAGAGAGCTGCCATTTTGCTTTGCCACATGGAAGGAGCCTAGGATCTGATCAGCAGCTGATCTTTAGTGAGAGAGCATCTCTGATGAAGCCTTGATGTGGACATTTTTGCAGCCTCAGAATTGTTAAGCTTTTAACCCTAATAAATGTCCCATTATAAAAGCCAACCCATTTCTGGTATTTTGCATTGGCAGCTTCAGCAAACTAAAATGGGTCCTATTTACAAATGAGTTTACACCCACAGGAAAGTAGATTAAGACTTCCACATGTCTTTTGTGGGGTACAAGATTCAATCCCTAACAACAACCAACATCTATTTACTGACTACTTATGAAGTGACATGCTCTAGAAAACACAAGTTAGGAACAAAATATATAACTTATATCCTCAAGGAGTTGGTGATATGATATAATTCAGTAGGCATATTTATGCTTACCAAATGCTTTGACAATGTGGACAAAGCATTTTGTTTAAAGGGTGCTTTAAAGGGCTCAGCATATTGATTTTTTTTTATTTTTTTATTTTTATTTATTTATTTTTATTTTTTTAAAGATTTTATTTATTTATTCATTTATCCCCCCCTTGCTGCTCGCGCTTGCCGGGTCAGCCAACCACGCCGTGCGGGCAGGCCCGCCCCCACCAGGAGGCCCCGGGAACCGAACCCGGGGCCTCCCATATGGTAAACGGGAGCCCCACTGATTGAGTCACAGCCGCCTCCCAGCATATTGATTTTAAAATTACCTTAAGAAGGTAACACAAATTCAAAAAATTGAAGATTGCCTCTGAAACCTATTGATAAGAAATAACTGACAACAGCAAAGTGGTTAGCAAATAATGTGATAATATGTAGTGATTGCTATTTGAAAGAGATGTAGGAATTTTCAACAATAAGAGTAGCTAGCTATAAGTTTCTGATAACTTAGCTCTGTGGTGGATAGAAAAATCACCAATGTGACCACTTTGTCAATTAGTTTGGGTTTCTGTTTCAAATACATGAAGCCAGGGGGTAATGTGTTCTTGTTCTGATAGGAAATAACTTAAAGGAAAATAAAACAAAATAAAAAAGCTTGGGACTCATGAATAGATAGGTTCTTGGTTCAAGGATCTCAAGTTGGAAAGTTTATTAAAAGGTCCTATCCCTAAAGTGACCAGTTTTATGCCAAATAGTAATGCTCCCTAAAGGTCTGAGAAAAATCTGTAAAAGGCTTTCTTAGATGTGCATTGCCAAGATTCAGACTTCTTTTCAAGATCTGAAAGCAGCATGGTGTGTTATAATTAGACCAGGAAGATAACAGGTAGAATAAGGTAAACAGCAATTGATAACTGCTAAAATTTTATATATTTAAGCTGAGATAAATTCTATTTTGCTTTTAATTGTTATTTTGCTATTTAATTCCTAGTTTAAATAATAATTTCTCTTAAGCTAAATATATATCTAATCTTTTGGGTGTTTTATTAAATTAAAAAGGTTTATTTTTAAATCATTATTTCTTGGTAAGTCTACAATTAATAATATCCTCATATATTACCAGTGAAAATAAATACCAGTCTTTTAGAAGTGATTTAGCAAGATGTAGTAAACACATGAAAAATATATTCTTTTCCTTTGATCCAATTATCTGTTATCTGATCATCTATCCTATGCAATCCATCTAACAGGCAGGAAATTTATTTACATAAATGCATTCACCATGCCAATATTTATATTACAATATATTATATACATATATATTATATCTAAGGAATATCAGAAATAATCTCAATGGCCAATGATATAAATGCTTAAATTGTATCTCATAATATATTATATGGCCATTAAACCTAATGATTATAAAGGTAGTAGCATGCAAAATGCTTTTGAAAAAATAATGCTATTAAACTAATAATCGTTAAAAATGTAAATCCTGTGGAGCTGATGTAGCTCAGTGGCTGAGCGCCTACATCCCAATCCCCTGTACTTCCTTAAAAAAAAAAAATTAAATCCTATCATGATCCTCCCTCCCAGTTTAAACTTTTCTAGGGCTTTCCATTGCACTTAGGATAAAACCCAAACACTACCCTGGCTTAAAAAGCCCAACTTGTTCTAACCAATGGCTGCCTCCACACACTCCTCTTGCACCACCACTCTCCCCACACACTTACAACCCACACTTCATACGGCTTGATACCCCCACTTGGAATGTTTGTCACCCTGGTCCTTGCTGGGCCAGCTTCTTTGTGTCTTAATTTAAATGTTCTCTTTTCCCAGAAGACTTCCCTGACCATCCAATATGAAGTAGTCAACTCGTCATTCTCTATCAAGTCATTCTGGCTTAATTTTCTGCATAGCACTCATTATCACTGATATCTTCCTGTTCACTTGTTTATTTACTTGTATATCATCTGGCTCTTCCCACTAGGATGAATTGTCCATAACAGCCCAGATATTGTATACTATGCCTGGTACATAGAAGATACTGCATAAATATCTCTTGGATTAATGAATTAATCAATCATTATTAATAAAATTTTATAATAGAAACATCCTTTAAAAAGAAGAAAAATTACATGCTTAAATAGGACATGTGGCCTTCATTAAATTATCATGTAAAGGACCTAGTTTTGAGGTTTCAATACCCAGGTACCATTACCACCTGGTAACCACTTCTGGATTTGAAATCAAAAGGTTCTCCAAAGAAATGAATCAACATCTAGGAGTTGTGCTTTTTGAAGCAAACAAAATTTCACGATGTCAAATGTTTAAAAATATTGAAAGCAAAATATATTTAAGAAATTAGCTATTTATTATAAGGTATAAGTACAAGAGCTAAACGGAGCAAGAAAAGCTGCATGCTTGGAAGGCTTCATGGAGAAGAAACAACTTAATTCAAGGATAGGTAGGAGGATTTAATCTCACCAGTGAAAATAGAAAAGATTCAAGAAACATTTGAGAGAAACATTTTAAAGGGAACGTTAAAATCTCCTCATTCTTATGCCCTGATCTTACATGACATTATAGTCCTAAATTATTCTAATTTCAATCATTTGTTTTAGAGCCAAGATAATACAGAACTACTAGGAAATTCCAAATCCCCAAATTCTCCAGCAATATATAATGATTTATTCATTAAGTGCCAAATGAATTGTAATTGGTCATTCAATATCTAGAATTTATACAATGTTCTTAGCCTTTAAATATACTTATTCAGTATCTGCTATGTGAAATAACTAATATGATGTTTTAGATATGCGATGCACAAACTGTTGCTTTTTAATTTGTGGGGCCTTGACAAACTCAGTAAATACAAACTGAACTGTCAGCATAAACTGAAGATCATTATTCAGATTTAAAAATGGATATTTAATATGTCACCTATCACTCCTTTTTATACATAAGAAAATAAAAGGAAAGCCTAAATCTTTAAGAGTAAATTTAATTTGGTAGATTTTGATTTAGTGCATAAAATAAAAAATACTGATAAAAGTATATAATAATAACCAATTTGTCATCCACAGTATTTCTTAAACTGTGCCCACTTTAAATTAAATGAAATGATATTGAACTTTCTCCCTATTCCCCACTGAAAGAAGTAATTAATTCTAGTAATTTCTGACATACCATAGGTGTATACTTGAACCTCCACCTCCGAAAAATGTTACAATACATTGTGTTCATCAATATGTTTCTAAATCAATAAAATGTCATAAAAAATGTACCCTTGCAAAAAGGAAATTTTTATATATTGTGTAATGCATGCTTCACATCTTGTTATACTTTTATTAAATATTCAGCTGCTAACATAGCAGTATGACTGTATGACAAGAGCACACATATTAATAGAACATTTCGTTAGCAACTTATAATAAAGAAACATACAGATTCCAACAAGTACATAATGTGCTAAATCTTGGTAATATGAAACTATATATTTTAACATAAACTAGATAATCAACATTTTAAAATCCAATGTAGGAATAAAATAATATAATACGAAGAATTGCCCCCAGTCACTTGTAAACTACTGACAATTTGCATGTATAATGTAATACTCTTTTTCACTAGAGGCCCTATTGAAGAGAGGACAAAGAAACAAATTTGAAAAAATTATGTATTAGTGAAATATTGTTCTAGAAACTTCAAATAAGGGATCAGCAACACATTACCCCATTGCATTTCCAATGGGATTAATATCTCTAATTAAGCATTTTCTTTATAATCATTTCAATGCTTGCTTTTGTCTTACATTAGAAAATGTTTGGCTGTAAAAAGTTATTATCCCTATACACACACACACATATATATGTATATATATATATATGATTGTCTATATTGTATATATATATATATTTTGTGTGTACATACACACACACATACACACATGATTTTAAAAGAAATGCTCCCTATAAATCAATAAGTAGCATTTGATTTCTTGCCATATGGAAAAACACTATTTTGGTGATTGGTTGCAAGGAACAGAATCCACTCAAGTATTTTTTTTATATACCAGAGGAAGCACCTGAGTTTGGAAGAAAGCAGATAGCCTTAAGAGGGATCTGAACCAAGGATAAGAAAGTCAGGAACCATGGTTTCTATGCTCTCAGATCCTCCCTTTAGAGTTAAATGATACCTTGTTGCAATTTCTGAATGGTTTCATTTTTGTAATTTGTATATATCTTTCTTGTTCTATTTGTCCAAGAACACACAGGGCCACTTAGTCATCAAGTTTAAGTCAAGTTCCAACACATGAAACCCCAAAAGTCTGCTTAGAGTTCCAATTCCAAATGCTCAGGAAACACAATGGATTGGCCCATCCCAAATTGTAGCTTGTTTTTCCTTGGTTATTGGTCATTGCACCCCTGGTTTAATGAACTGAGATTAACTAAGAGCAGTATTAAGTGCTATAGACATAGCTATAAGGTCTAACTCTGGTCTCTGGTGTGGGGTAAAGGGAGCAGTTCTCAGGTAATGGAAATCATATAATGTACAAGGATTCCAGAAAGTATCTACTGCTAATACACATCCACAAGTGACAGCTAGTCTCACTACGGGATTTGATTATTACAGATACAACATTGGAGCTTAGAATTCCTCACTTTCCAAATTGATAAACACTTAATGAGAGGAATTAATAATTCACCATTCTGGATAATTCTAAAATCACCAATATCATCATCATCAACATCATTATCTGTCAGATTGAAATAAAAACATTAGCATAAAAAATTTTGTCATAAGTTCAAAAGATACTATATTTTACATTTTATTATATTATTTTTTATTATATTTATAAAATATATTATATTTTATATTTGCTGATAAAATTTGAGAAGAAAAAATATAATTGACATAATTACCTTGAAAATTAAAATTACTGTGCTGATTTTTACTTTCTCAACAAAATAGGGACGAGAATATAAGAGCATATTTAATTTTGGTGACCACAGGAGTTAAATGAGGAAAAAAATATAAATGAATTTCAGCAGGTTATATCAAAGATGTTATTTAAGTTTAAATCTGTACAAGCATGTTGTATTGTTATTAAGTGAACTTACCCTTTTAACTATTTACTGAGAAAGAGACGAGTCTCTTACCTAAAATGTTCTGTTTAATCTCTCAGAAAAGTAGCTTTTAACCATTAGACATGTAACTAACACAAATGCTGTAAAAATATTTGTTATAGGAAATTGTATTTGTTAGTAGAAACAATATTTTTTGCCTTAGAAAACTTACTTTGATCACATATGCTGTAATGTGATTTGTAATAACTCACGTATTGTGAACAAACTCTCAAACATTGGGAAGATTAGTCATTTATAGTAATAAATATAAAAATTTGGCCTATGTAGAGTCCCATTGTGTCTTATTTCTCCTTACAGACTGTTTTGAAATAGAATGTGTGACCAGCAGACTCTAACCCAATTACTTACACAAAGTCTCATTCATCTAAAATTTTTGAATCTATCCCTAAAGGTAAAAGTTCAGGTTTAAAAATTGATATATATACAGATATTGATAGCCATGTCTCAAGGTGATTTGATTTAGACGTTTTTATATTATAAAAATAGATAAATATACAGACAGGCACATAGTTATGATAGATGGTGATGATGACGGATGGATGGATAGATAGACAGATGGATAGGGCCTCTGAGAATAAAATCTGACTTTGTTGGTAGCCATAAATGAAGTCCCGAGGTTCTCCTCAGTGGCATTTTCAGAATAATTTTTGCAGAAAGAATAAATATGTAGAAAATGATTACCATCTATCACATTTAAAATGTGCCCAACTCTATTTTTTAGAGATTTTCTCTCTTTGTGTGTCCCGCTCTCACTCTTATCTTCTTGGATTTGTAAAAAAAAAAAGAAAGTCTTAAGAGTAACTCAACTTTATAAACCATGTCTAAAGATGAGGAAATAATCTGTCAGTGATGTTTATAGTGTTCTCTCCAGACCTTAGCTCAAAATATTTTTAAATTTAGACTTCTATAAACCATGTATTATTCTGAAATTAATTATTGTTAATTTCCAAACATTTGGGAATCTTCCAACAATCTTTCTGTTATTAATTTCTAGTTTAAATCCATGGTGGTCTGACAAACTACTTTGTATGACTTCTATTCTTTTTAATTTGTTAAGACATATTTTATATCTCAGAAAGTGATTTTGGTGACTATTCCATGTGAGTTTGAGAAGAATGTGTTTTCTGCTGTTGTTGGGTGTAGTATTTTATAAAAGCCAATTGGATCAAGTTGATTGTGCTGTTCACATCATCTATAGCCTTACTGATTTTCTGCTGCTTGATCTATCAGTGACAGATGTTGAATTTTCCAACTATAGTGATACACTTGCCTGTTTCTCCTTTCAGTTCTATCAGTGTTGCCTGATGTACTTGGATACTGTATTATTAGGGGATAAACATTAAAGACTAATTATGTCTTTAAAAAGAAAAAAAGGTCTACTTATTATAATGCAGTATCCTTTTTTTTTTTTTCCTTGATAATCTTCCTTGTTTTGAAGTAGGCTTTTTCTGGAATTAACATAGCTACTCCAACTTTCTTTTGATTTGTGTTAGCTTAGTATGTCTTTCTCTCTTTTATTTAAAATCTCTTTGAGTCTTTATATAGGAATTTTTAAAGAGAGATATTTGTAGATCTGAGTCTTGATTTTATATAATATATACAAAATTTATTTTTATCCACTCTGACAATCTCTATCTTATTATTGGTGTGTTTAGACCATTCACATTTAAAGTAATTATTAAGCCCATTTGTGCTGTGCCATACCTTTTGAGGGTTGGAGCCAACCACTCCTTAGCAGGCTGCCACCACTGCCCTCTACACTCTTCTGTTGAGAGAAAATGCTGGGTCAGAACAGCACCATCGCTGCCAGTGTATGTAGGGCCTTCTTCATTGGGTACTGTATTTACTTCAACCCCAAGAGACGGAGTGACCCCAATTTCAAGAACAGGTTGCGAGAGCAAAGAAAGAAGCAGAAACTTGCCAAAGAGAGAGCTGGGCTTTCCAAGTTACCTGATCTTAAAGATGCTGAAGCTGTTCAGAAATTCTTCCTTGAAGAAATATAGCATGGTGAAATTACTAGCCCAACATGAATATGAGAAGGGTGTGGACCATTTGACAAATGCAATTGCTGTGTGTGGACAGCCACAGCAGTTATTGCAAGTTTTACAGCAAACTCTTCCACCACCAGTGTTCAAGATGCTTCTGACTGAGCTCCCAACAATTAGTCACAGAATTGTAAGTGCTCAAAGCTTGGCTGAAGATGACATCAAATGAAAAACAAATGTCAGCATAATAAAATCTTTATTTAAAATATTCAAAATATTATTAACTAGGAAGATGAACAGCCCAGGGAGAATAGGGCAAATATGCTTGATATGGACTGTGTACCGCACTGAAATCTTCTAAAGTTAATTTTTGCTTTGTGTAGATCCATTTGTCATATTTATTTTTCCCAGTGAAAAGTATATTTTGATGAAGGCTTTTCATTTTAGAAATACATTATGAGTTATTGAAAATTGAAATATCATGGATTCTGTTTCTTCCTAAAATGTTCAATTAAAATGTAGATACATGCCCCGCGGTATGCAGCGATCCTCGCTGGCCCCAGTGAGTTGCTGAGGAGGAGGCAAGATGGCGTTAGTGTAGGAGGGCGCATACTGCAAGCTCCCAGAGCAAGGCGGATTGGGGACGGGGTCCTGCCCGGGGGTCTGTGCTGTGCACGCGTGGAGTGAGAAGCTTGGAACATCTATCTGCGCGGATCGGAGGCGTGGACTGAACGG
>JAKSZT010053887.1:54548416-54736546 GCA_026826555.1 Tolypeutes matacus
GGAAAGGAAAGGAAAGGAAAGGAAAGGAAAGGAAAGGAAAGGAAAGGAAAGGAAAGGAAAGGAAAGGAAAAAGAAAATAAGTGTTGCCAAGGATGTGGAAAAATAGGAACCCTCATGAGATGGTGGTAGAACGTAAAATGCTGCAGCCACTGTGGAGAACAGTTTGGTGGTTCCTCAGAAAGTTAAGTATAGAATCACCATATGACTTGGCAATTCTACTTCTACATAAACATTCAAAAGAATTGAAAGCAGGGACTTGGACAGATTCCATTTGTGGCAGTTTAACATTGTTATGAATCCCAAAAATAGATATTGGATTATGTTTGTAAACTGCTCTGTACCTGGGAATGATTAAATTATGATTAGGGCTTTGATTGGGCCACATCAGTAGGACAGATAAAATTACACAGCAGAGCAGAGGAGTGAGTTGGAATTTAGATGCTGAGTTTTGAGCTGGGCCCAGTAAGTAAACACACAGGAGAAGTACACAGAGGAATAGAGACAGTTCCACAGACACGGCAGAGGCCCCGGAAGAGAGGTTAGCCATTCGCCTGTTGTCTACAGAGAGTCTTGTGGAGAGATCAGGTCAGCTGAGCCCAAGAGAAACAAGCCCCAGGAAGAGAGGAACCCAGGAACCCTGAACTCTTGGTAGACATCCACAGCCATCTTGCTCCAACATGTGTCAACAGACTTTGGTGAGGGAAGTAACTTACGCTTTATGGCCTTGGTAACTGTAAGCTTCTACCCCAAATAAATAGACTTTATAAAAGCCAACAGATTTCAGGTATTTTGCATCAGTACCCCTTTGGCTGACTAATACACCATTACACCAAAGTTCATAGCAGCCGTATTCACAATAGCAAAAGATGTCCATCGAAGGTCAAATGGATAAACAAACTGTGATATATACACACAATGGAATAATATTCAATCATGAACAGGAATAAAGTTCTGAAACATGCTACAACATGGGTGAACCTTGTAGACACCATGCTGAGTGAAATAAGCCATACACAAAATGTCAAATATTGTATGATCTCACTTAAAAGAAATAAACTGGCATATGCAAATTCCTAGAAAGAGAAAGAAGATTATAGGTTACAAGTGACAGGTATGGGGGCAGGGAGGGAGAAGAAACAACTTAAAAGAGTCAGACTAGATTTTCTGGAATCACAAAATCAAGAGTGTCTTGGGTCTGGACCAATGGTTTTCAACTTATTTTCAGATCCTAATATATTCATTAGTAACAGAGACTCTCCATAAAAGCCAAGGAACGGCTTATCAAGAATATCCAGAGGTAGTGTGCAGTAAGAGAATACTTAGACTTAAAAGCCCCCATCATCTGTCCCCTGCACCTCTAATAGAATCACTAAAAGCTTCTTTATTTCCTCCAGTTGAAAGTCACTGGTCTAGACCTCACAACTGTAGGAAATAGAGGCAAGAAACTGGGTGCTATGTTAATGGAAAAATTTATTTAATGATTTTATAGCTTTAACTCTTGCTGATGAATTCAACTAGAAAAATAAACCCTATTTGGGAGGAAGAGTGAAAACAAAGTATAATCAAAAAGAGAAACACACACTATTATCCAAGTGGGAGGTTAGGAAGTGCTGTGATATATTTAGAGGATATAGATAGCTGCATTAATCATTTGTTAAAGGCTTAATAAAAATAAATGTATTCAACCATAAAACCTTCAAATTAGATATGTCAACCATGTAAAATCAATATTATCTAAAATGGAAACAAAATATATCATCAGAAAGAAAGCTATACTCTAATTTTTGTCAAGTATAATTACATAAGCTAATATAATCATTTGCCTCAGAAAATTTCATACAAAAAATAAAATTTTGCTTACAAATTACATTTCTAAGATTTCAATAACTCTTGGAAACATCATAAATTTTTTTAAACCCATTTACCATAAGACATGTGTATGATATTATGTTCCATTGGAAAAAAAAAATCACATATTTAATTTTGGAAGGAATGTTATATTTAGATCATTTGGGGTGATCTTAAATGACTTTAACAGTTAAAAATCCTGTCTCTTCCACTTGCCAGCTCTATAATCTTTGGTAGAGTATTTAAACTCATTATTCCATAAATAGTTGTTAAAATGGGATTAGTAATAGTACCCATTTCCTTGGGTTAATTTTAGGATTTAAATGCATATAAATTTTTAAAAATCTATAATTTAAATAAAATTTTAAATTTCCACATGTTAGCTATTATAATTATAATTATTATTATTATTATTATCAAATGTGAAAATAGATACCTGATACATAATTGTTTCCTTTTTTAAAATTCCGTATTTCTGTCACAAAAAGAAAAACATGATTGAGAGCTTTAAATGGATCACTGTAGTCCATAAATATCTATATCAACATCCCATTATGTTCAGCAACATTTCCTCAAGAAACTATTATATATCATACAAGATGCTAGGGAAAAAATGATGTTTCATGAGGTGGTAGCAATGATTGAAATTCTTTAAATTCTAAACATTCAAGGGTCAAACATGTTAAAGAGCTAGTTTTCCCAATTATTCAGAAAATAAGGACAGTAAGTTATTTAGCACCTCCTATTTTTCAAAGTGCTCTCAAGTTTATTATTTCCATTGAATGTTATAATACCTTACAAACCATAAGTCTTGTAGACTAAAGTTCTTTGAAGACAATCTTTGTTTTGCCTAAGCCTAAGATATAATAAGTATTCAATAAATGTGTGAAAATACAATTAGCTCTAATTAGCAACATTAGTTTACAATAAGAAAAAATTGAAATATTATGTTTTATGTCCTTTGATTTATGGTAGAACTAGGTTTCCAAATTTATATTCTCTGAATCTTTCCAAAGCACGATGTTGTCTCTACTATGATGCCAAATTAGATAAATTGTCATAGTGAATGCTATTAAATTACATTAGTACAAATATATAATTAGAGTTATTTAGAGAGAAATAACATACACATAGAGTATTTACAATGCTAAACATAATTTTAAGAATAGACATAGCATTCAGAATAATACACAAATCAAATATGGATAAAGTGTAATATAAGTTCAAGGAAAATAACAATTGGTTAGATGTGCAAACTGAATACCCTACATCCAATTTTATTTAAGATTCCTATTTGGAACTTCTAAATATTAACAGAAAGGGTATAAAGTGGTTTGGAGCTATGTACCCCAGAAAACCATGTTCTTAAACTCAATCCATTCTTGTTATAATTGGGACCTTTTGATGAGGTTACTTTAGTAACCACAATCAGGATGGGTTTCAATCCCACTATTGGAGTCCTTATAAGCAGAATGAAATCCAGACAGCCAGGAAGCAAGATATGCAAAGATCAATGGAACACAGAAGAGTAGGGAGAGGCCAGGGGAGGCTGCCATGTGCATTGCAAGGTGACTGCCAGTCTTTGGGAAGAAATTATCGCTTTGATGGAAACTTGATTTGGACTTTTCAGCCTCAAAACCCTTAGCTAATAAATTCCCATTATTTAAGCCAAGCTATTGCTTGGTATTTGCTTGAGCACCCAAGGAAAACTAAATTGGGTGGCATGATTATTATTTATATTATAGAGTAGTGGAAATGGGCTTACAGATCACATCATAGAACTGTGTGACAAAAAAAGAAAAGAAAATGTGTAAGGAAAAATAAATGATGATCTTCAAATATTTCATACATAGAGTATCAAAAAGCGTTTTCAACTACACTGTAAATAAAATAAAAGGAAATTATAAAACTCAGTGGCACATTAATTAAGAAGGAGCACTCGATTTCCCCCAATTGTAAAATAATCCAGATTGCTAGGAATCTTTGGGTTGGGAACTCGATGCAGACATTTCTTTGTCTGCAGTGACTGGGAATAGTGAACAGTAAGGGCAGTAGGAACACCCTGTGAGCATTGATTCTGTGAATTTCCCTCTGTGAGTTACCTACTCCCTCATTCTTTAAAATTCCAGCAAAAATACCATCTACTCAGTATCAATCACAGCATCCTCTGGGCATTCATTCTTAGTTAGACTTCTCATCCTACTGTACCATATACCAAATCACCTGAAGTTTGGCCTTGAAAGCTGTAACCAGGAATATTTATATCTGAATTTCCAGTGTCCAGGATTGTGCACTGTATTTAGTAGGCACTTAAAACAATCATTTACCATCCATTCAAATATTCCAATGACATCTGTGAAACCTTTCCTTAGCCATCCTGCTGGAATGAATGCTCCTGTCTCAGGGTCTTGGTACTTAGTCTAACTGCTGCCCTTCTCTCCTCACCTACTTCACTCTTTGTGCAGCATCATAGTCATTACATTCATGCCTTAACTATCTTTTTTTTTTTAAGATTTATTTGTTTATTTCTCCCCCACCACCCCCCTACCTTAACTAATTTAACAAAGCACCAGTCATTTGAGCCCAGAGGCCAGCTTTATTTCTATTTGTATACTACAGGGTATAAATTGTGCTTTTTTTTGCATGTAGTGGGTGCCTAGTAAATATGTTGTCAAATTCACCAATAAACATATAGTTACATACAATAGTTAATATATAAAAGAAAGGATGTAAATGCAAAACCTAGACGAAAATGCTTGCATATCAGATGTAAATTTTTAAGTTCATATCTTTCAGAACTTTGACAAATTCAGAGCATAGGTATTCTTGTTCACTTGAGTTGGCATTTAATACTTTGATCAACTTTTTAAAAACAAACAAGGCTTAGAATGCAAAATACCTTTTATGGTATGAGGTTTGTTAGCATCAGAACAGCATGACAATAAATATTTAACATTATAGTACTGAAGAGTGTTTTACACGCCAGATACATGCTTTTAGCAGTTTTTCTCTTATTAAACACCCAGAGAACCAGGACATAACAATATTATTCAAGCTGGGAAGTGCCTGCTGAAAATACTACCAACTCAGGGGAATAACTTATAAGGAAAACACAATAGGAAAAGCAAACATAGAAACTGTGGAAATCATTCATTCCTTGACAAGATTGAAAGCAATTGCATTCTTAAGTGTCTAGCTCAAGAAATTTACCATCACTATTAGATCTTTAAAGACATGTTTATAAATTAAATACTTTAAAAACTAACTTCACTAATCAGGGCTGCCAGTGCAAAAGTGATCAGCTACTCTAGGGCTATTCTAATAGATGGACTTGGGTTAAAAGATTTCTTTTTAATTCTGGACTCAGCTACTTACTTACTGCATGAGGTTGTAAAAGTCATGTAAGCCCTCTGATTTTGTTTCTTTTACTGCCAAATGAGGTTAATAATACCTGGTTGGCCTCTACAACAAAATTCTTGAATGAATCCAATTGGCATATGGAAACTTCCTGAATATTGTTATTTGCCATGCAAATACTTGAAAAATTATTAAGAAATTTTTAAATTTTAAAATAATTTCAAACATACACGAAAATTGCAAAAATAATACAGAAACAATACACAGAACTCCAATGCACCCCCATGCAGATACCCAGGTTTACCAACTATTAGGATTTTGCTCCATTTGGTAGGTTATTTAATCTAATTATATCTTCATTTCATCTATATTTATCTATATCTATTTCATCTATCTGTCATCTATCTTCTAAACATTTGAGAGTAGGTTGCATACATCATTCTCCTCTAATACTTAACACTGCTATGTATATTTCCTTAGAAAAGGAATACTCACATAACCACCTTAAGTTTAGCTATCAAGTTTAAGAAATATAACTGATAAAAGGCATATGGTCCATATTCCAGTTTTTTCAATTGTCCCAATAATGTTTTTATTATTAAAATTATTAATAATAATGTTCTGGTATATTCAGAAGAATACCTACTCAAAAGTATCTTCATAGTGTTGGTAAATCAGTTCTTGGATATTAATACATTTGACTATGAGTCTTGGCAGAGTTGATTTGAATGAACTCTAAACTGTAGATTATTCACATGGGGGCCAAGGGAAGAGCTAATTTCAGAAGATGGATAGACCAGAGCATAGGCAGAAATGACTTGGTGAGGGGTGCACTGGGTTTCTAGGCAGAGAGGAGTTGAATGGCATGTGAAGGGATAAAAAGAGTTAGAGGGTATAAAAAGAGAAAGAGAATGAAGAGAGAAACAGAATACAGAGTGAAGGAAAATCAGTGAGGGGTGTACTAAAGGTGAAGATGAAAGACAATTCTGATTCCTTTACATTATAATTTGGAGAATAGTGATAAATGGCTTTTACAGGAAGAAAACAATAACAGGTCACAAAATTATTGTAGAAATTCAAAAGTTTAGTGTGTAGTTGTGGTAGAAAGAGAAAACAGTAAAGAGTTAATAAAGAAGGTAATGGAAAATTACTTGCAATAATAGAGTACAGCCACACCTACATATCTAATTATCAGGACAGAGAACTGAGGCAATTTGTGTCAGCAGGACTTATCTATTTGTTCTAGAAAATTCTTGTCAAGCAGATAAAGCTGTAAGCCAATAAATGACTTCACCCTTTACTTCAGGAATTTTCCGCAAGCCAACTTAAACAGAAAAATGACTTGCCCATCAGGGAAAAGAGCTTATATATCAAAAATAGTTTACTCATCAAGAACCTCACCTTGCTTTGTCCACCAATCTTAAATTGTTAGTCCACATTTCCCAACACCAACCATCTCCTCACCTTGAAAGAACTGCCCTCACCCACTTGAGCCAGAACCCTGACAATGTTGAAATTTATTTGAGCCTTGTGCTCTCAGCTTTTTATTTCTGAAATCCCCCTACCCTTCTGTGCTCTGAGGAATGATTAACCGCAAAGAACCAACCTGTCCTTACATATTTAAACCAAGTCCTTCAGATAGGACATGCTGACCACTCTTCCTCATGACTCCCTTGTTTAGCTGCCTCTACCAAACCCCAGGTTTTCTCTCTTCTTTAATACCTTCCTCATTAATAAATGTTCTCCTATTGCAATAAGCTAAATTAAAATTTCCCTTTAATTGCCTCCTGTATTTGGTCTTTTACACCCTAAACCCTATAAATATCCTCCTCTGACCTACACATTCTGAAACACTATCAATACTGTAAAAGTGGTATTTTTTCCTTATTGCAGTAGGTCTAATAAACTTAGTTTTGCTTGACCCACAGGTCATTCTTGTAATATTTTTGATGAGTCAGATGTCAATCCTTTTGAGATAAGCCTTGAAACATACAGAAGAAGTTTGGACCTAGAGTAACAGGTAGTAGGAGGAGAGGTGGGAGTGCTGGAGAAAGGGAAAGTATTAGGTGAATAAAAATGTATGCAAAATAGTGATTTCTCCTTGGAAATTAAGTATTTCAGGGAAACTGGACATAATTAGGTACACATAAGAGATTCTCTGGTGGTAGAGATGAAAGGGTAGGTAGATGGTATATTACAGAAATTCTTAAATGATGCCAAGATGAAGAATCTGCAAGAGAGCCAGGAGCTATCCAAGATTTTATAGATATTTTACCTCTATCATCTTGTCACCCATTTCCCTCAGGTTTATCCATTTTCCACTTCATGTCAAGAATAAGGCATTTAAGGGCATTTCAAGAACACAATCGAATTGAATTTGCTTATCAAAATATTGGAGTAAATATATATCCAATTTGAAACATTTTCTTCAGAGGTATTGCACCTTGATTTCATATATCTAAGAGATATAGTTTAAATTCTGCATGTGTTCATTTTCCACAAAATATGTCAATTTATCTTCCTGTGTCTAGGACTTCTTAGTTCATTAAAATTTTAGAATAATGAAATTACCACCTTCTTCTTCAAGAGACTCCTTGTTGATGGTACATTAATAATTGCTTTCAAATCACAAGCCCCTTGCTCCTCCCTCATTCTGTCCTTAAAGCTTTTTCTGGGTTTAAAGATTGTGGAAAATGGCTTCCTTTTAAAAGCAGATTAAAATTGACTATATATACTGGCCTTAAGGATGGTCTGAGGCCTTCTCCCCACCCTCACAAGCCTCAATTCTCTGTGAGGTTTTCCTATCTAAAGGTATTGTAGCCTTCTCTATTTCATTACTCTCTTTTAATTTCCTGATGGAACTTGTCACTATTGGAAATTATCTTACATATCCCTTAGTTTGTTTATCAGATCAAGCTGCTCCCATTCCAGATCTTTTGCATGTGTAATAAGCTTTGAGGTGTATATATATATATTTTTTTTTAATGATACCTTTAGTTATTTGATTTTTATCAGAGTAACATAACTAAAGCTGAATGTTTGACACTTTTACTCCTTTTACAGTTGTCCCTTTTAGTAAATGAAATTGCCATTCATTCATCCTCTTGATCAGGCCAACAACCTTGAACTTTTCTCTTTCTCCCACAGATTAACATCAAATTTACCAACAAATTCTGTCAACTTTAATCTCAAAATATATCTTATCACTCTGGCAATAGTAACCTAGTCCAAAACTACCCTCATTCCTCTCCTCTTTCATTGGTCTCCCTGCTTCCACTTCTCCCAGAAACTTCTGTTCTCATCTAGCCTGAGTGATCTTTAAAAAATAAATCAAACCACGTCAATCACCGGTTTCAAACTCTCCAATGACTCTTCACAACACTTAAGATAATCCAAAGTCTTTGCCATGGCCTACCAGGCATGATCTGTCTGCTAGACTTTCTCTGGCCTCATCATCTACCACTTCAGGCATTTAGAAGCTCTGGTCCAGGTTTTCTGGCCTCTCTGTTCTTCTTCCAGCATATTCCCCTGTCAGGGCCTTTGAATTTTATATTTCCTCTTGCCTCAGATATGTCCACAAGGCTCATTTATTCACTTCTTTCAAGACGTCTCTGCTCAAATGTCACAATCCTAAAAAGGCATTCTCGGTTGATACTACCTAAAATAATAACTCTAATCTCTATCCTCCTGCCCTGCTTTATTTTTCTTCATAGCATCTATCATCAACTGACAGTACATTTATATATCTTTTTGTTGAGGAGAAACTGAAACCAAAATAATTCCAAAATCATTTCAGGAATACATACTGGGAACAGACATGATTTTCTATCCCTTTGTTAAATAATTTCTGGAATTAAACATATTATCCTCACTGTGTCTGAAACAAGTCTATGAAGAAGTGTATTTTTTTCTTTTGCTTGAGAGCAAGCAAGAGAACTTAGCTGCTTATTCTAGGAACTACCTGCTCATGAAAGATATGACTGAATTTTAAACAGCTTATTTATTGAGGGTTGCTTCAAGACTCTCTAGCTGTGCCCACCAGTTAAAAGTAATTTTGTCATAAATTTTGCACAGTTTCTAAGTTCTCCATATTGCAAGATCCACTCTAAAATTACCCAACCCAGGTTCTGACATCCTATAAATATCCTGCCCCAATTTCCCATTTTGAAGCAGTAGTAAGACTCTGTCATAGTGGTACTTGACTTTAGTGTAGAATTCTAATGAAATTATCTTTGGTTGATCAAAGGATTCCTGCCCCTACCCTCCTCCAGTGTCTTTTAGGGAGGTGACAATTGATAATGCTGGAGGTTTCACCATGATCCAGCCAAGACCTCTTCACTGCTGTAACTAAAGATTCTCAAATCAGAACAACATGCTTCCCTCAGGCCCCTTGAGCTTCTCATGTGGGGCTCTCTCCTACTCTAAAAGTGAAGTAGTTCCCAAATTGGTCTGAATTCTGTTGCTATTGTTTGTTTGTTTGTTTGTTTTTTCCCTTTTATCTTTGAAATGCTTTGTTTATTTTGACATTTAGGAATGCAGAACAGTTAAGAATCTTTGTTTACCTAAGCCAATTAGAAGAGAGTTATTCTTGCAGGAAAACTAACAAACAACTAATTTTCTGCTTGTCCTTGTCACTTTCTGTTGTGAATGTATATTACTCTAATAAGTCTGTCCTTGAGCCATGGAGTAAACAGCTAACATGCTTTATTGTTTGTCACTTGAAGGCTAGTACTGCACTGCCTTGTTCACATTAGTCCTGGTAACCAGAGAAGTTACCATAAATATTTGCTGAGTAAACAAAGATCTTTTTCACATGTAAAATCTTTAAGACTTAAGAAATAAAAAATTATATAGGATGTGCTATCTTAAATTCTCCATATTACAATTTAGGGAATTATTTGAAAAATATGAATGGAGAAAAAGAAGGAAAAAAGTGATTCACTGATGTCTATATATCCATAAATTTCAATTTTAGGATATAAGATCTTAGTTAATGTTTGCTTGGGAAACAAGTTTGAACAAAGGCAGGCCCTATCCTTGTGAACTTCACATGTTTTGTGATTCACACACTCTCACGTTTCTTAATTTTCCATGAGATTGGCAAACTAGAGCCTTCTTTGCCTTATAGCTAGAGTTTAATTTTTCTACTTCCTAAAATACCTATTTTAGCTGTGAGGAGGAAAAGATACATTAATATTTTTATATCCCCTTTTTAGTTTAGTTTTTTTTTTTTTTTTTTTAATTAAAAAAATCCACTTTTGGAACATTACATTAAAATAAAAAAGACATACATTAAAGTTAAAGAATATCTAAATGTCAGTGTATCATATCGTTTTAAATAAATAAAATCAATGAACATTATCTGGACTTTCACTCTGGATATGTTAACACTGTTTTACTTCTTCAGAAATACCCATGGATTATTGTCATTGACAATACATATTCTATGTTCTACTTCTCAAGATAATTTAATAAATCTTCATGGCAATAATAGCATTCTCATCAAGGTTTTTAAAGTTTCACAAGCAAAATGGGATCTGAAAACCACAATTCATGCCTTGAAGTTGCAGATATATTATCCTTACCATTTTAATTTTGTGGAAATTATTTTTATTTCCATTTATATATACAAAAGACATCAGCCTTAGATATGGAACTCGTCACATAAGCTTGATAGGTATTTTAGCTAAATATTTAACTTTATCACAAATATTCTCCCATTCTGATTTATTGGATATATTTCTTTAAATTTGTTTAGACACCAGTAAACAGGAGGTAAAACTTGTTAACCTTTCATGGTCTTTCCTACTCCCATGATTTATGCTGTGTCTTCATTCAACAACTCTGGCAATATCAGCCAGTGCGACTCTGTTCATAGCAACTAAATTTTCACTTTGGGAATTTGGCAGCAGAGGGTTTTCTGAAATGTGTTCTGTTTTCTGTCCTTTGTATCTTAAGACAGCTCTCATTAAAGCTTTTGATCGAATTGAATGGTATTTTGAAAATTGCTGCTATTTTATGATTGCTTATTAATATTGTCATAGTATATTAGAACAATAAGGCATAAATGTAAAAGTCAATATGAACATTTAATTCATTATCTAATTGTTCCATATTTTTGTGGCATATGAAAATTTGCCCTTCCTAAAATTTAGGCTGATTTCCACCCACACAAAACTAAACCAATATCAAAAACTATCTCTGCTCTAATAGAGTAATATATAGAAATACAATGAGTTGAAAATTTTATAGGCTATCTTCTATATAGCCAAATATTATTGAATTATTTTAATATATTTTAGGAAACAGCAATATTCAAAAATAGTACATGATCTTACTTTAGATTTATGATCTTATAACTTATATGTTTTACATAATTTACAAGTTATATACTCTCTTTGAACCTCAGTTTCTTCATCTCTAAACGGATGATAACTGAGTTTATTCTTGCAAGGTTGTTATGCAAATAAAAATGCAAATCACTTAACTTAGTGTCTGGATCATCAAAGAATCCCAGTAAATAGGGCACATTCTTATTTTTAACAAAATAAAATGAATAAATAGTCAAGGGTTATTTTTAAATGGAACTGAGGTTCACCGAGGTCAATAACTAATGTATGACTAATCAATGGCAGAGCCAGAATTCAAATCCAGATCTATCTGGTTCCAAAGTCCATGGACAGCCCAATTCTGCCTTGTAATCAAACCAATTTAGGATACACTATTGGATCTGATATTTGCCAATTCTATTTAACCTCCTAGAGCCTCAATTTGGGTTCCCCAAAAATGGACATAATGCATTTCTCTTGAGTTTGTTCTGAGAAGGCAATGAGATATCATAAACAAAGCACTTATATTGCTTGAGATCTGGTAGATTTGCTGCCTGAGGAAGAGGTGAAGGCTGAAAGAACTGAGCAGATTAAAATAAACATAAATATTTCTAAGTTTCCTATATAGAAATATATGCTCCAATACTATTAAAAAATACTATTTCCCTTCTGTTCATATCCCTTTCTCACCCCCTGAAGAGGGAATTTTATATATCATGTGACATTCTTGTATCTCCCACCACAACTAATGGACATACACCTACAGGATCTGGACTGCCTAATCATCTTTGTCCTAGGAATTTGAGACTGAGATACCAACAGTGTAGTAGTGGGCACCTTCCAAACTAATGACTTGTTTCCATTTTTGACTATGTGTTCTCCGTTAAATAAACAGAGAAACACAAATATCCCAGACAGAAGCAGGAGAATAAAACAGAAATGCAGAGTAAGCAGATATGAGAGAACATGAAACAACAGAAAGAGCGACAAAGAGTACATGCCTGATAAACATTTAAGTTGCTGTAACATCAGACTGTGTTTCCCAGAATTGAATACCTTGACATTATCCTGTATCCTTTTCAACTAACTCTTTCACTTATGCCAATTTAAGGTTTCTGTTTTTGTAACCAAACAATCCCTAAAACAGAAAACATTTTGGGGGAAAATGTAAAGAAGTAGATACTGTGGTTATCTCCATAACATCCAATTTATCATTAACATATGGTATAGCAGCCAAGAGATTGGGTGGAATTGTCCAGTCCTGATCTGTCTAGTAACTTTCCACAGTGGCTGGTTTAGTGAAACCAGGTTGGCCAAACAGTGCAAGGCCTGCCCTTGGCCAGAAGGGCATGTGATCCTGAGCACTACTGAGGAAGTTCTCTTGCTCTGCAGAAAGAGCTATCAAAAGATTTGCTCTATTTCTTTTTGAGCAGTGTGACTGTACAAATAATCCTGGAATTACTGCACCTATTGTTTAAGTTGAGAAGACCCAATGTGAGAACAAAGCTGACCACCAGAGAACTATAGGGCCAAAAAATCCTAGAGAAACAAAGCCAGATCCTGGTTGTATCAGGCCTGTAACCCTAACTTCCTAACTACTGCTACCATATCTCCTTTTTTATTTAAATAGCCAGTTGAGTTAGGTTTTCTGTTAGTTGCAAATGAAATCATACTTATTTACACTATAGAGGTTAGCAGAGGGGATGGGGAGAGTAAAGGCAATGATTTCAATTTGAGGCATGTAGAACTTGAGAATCATATAGAATATTCAGGTAGAGATGTCTGGCATGCAGCTGGAAATAAGATTTTGAAATTCACAAAAGAAGTCTAAGTTTGTGATATAAATTGGTGGGATGGTGGGGTGGGGTCATCAGCATAAAGTTGGGAACTGAAGCCCTGGACACAGTTGAAGTCATTCTGAGAGGATACATATAAGATGGATTTTGTGTGTGTGTGTGTGTGTGTGTATGTTTTCTTGTAGTCACCATCATTATTTGGCACAGACAACATTCTCAAGTGTTACTTTTCTTATAGGTATTGCTTGCAAATGAAAATTTTCAGACACAGTTAAAAATTAAAACTTTTGGAACTCAGAAATTCTACTGTATAGCAAAAAATAAAAAGTTGTTTGGATTGATTTCGGAATGGTATGTTGAAATTTCAATGCTAGGGATTTTCTCATAGGGGATATAAATTTAAGAATTTGAGTAAAAGAATTGAGTGTTAGATTTCCTCTATGCCAGAAGAACAATTGGTGGATATTAACTTTGAGCTGGCATTTCTTTTTTCTAATTCACTCAATTCCAAATTCCATAATAAATAAATATGAAGTGAATGCATTAATTCCCATGGCAATTATGATATATATAAACCAAGATAATAAAAAGAACTATAGATTTTATGTTTACACAGTGTTGATTTTGAAAGTAAGGCTCCTTTAAGCTTGTTTTGTATAATCCCCAAATGTGTATCAAAATAACGCATTTGATTGAAAGCACTCAAATGTTTTCTTTAGTACTACATTAGCATTAGATGGGTTGGGGAGGTTGGGGAGGCAGTGCTACAAACATGGGAAAAGAGATTTAAAAACCAAAACAAAGTCTGGAAGAGAAAACAGGGAAGGGGTTAAAAACAAAAACATCTTGAAGGGAAACCAGTTTATAAGAAATACGGTTACTTTCTCTTAAATTTCTGATTATGTCTTTACGATGAAAACAAAACTAAGGGCTTTCTGAACAGCAGAGAAAATCCAATATAATCAAATCTAAAATTAAACTTCTACTTTGTGAAGATCTTAACTTTGATATATAATATTGACATTTTAAGTTATTAACTTGAATGTCTTCACTCCAGGCATCTTTCCATCAACTTAAGTGGAATTTGCTCCATTTGCCCTATGCAGAATTTCTGAAAACTGTTACATTCTCTCAGATAAATGTGCCTTAACATTTTGGATTGTGTATTTTTGCTCCTATAGTTTCAGCTTGGAATTCTAGTTATGAGATCTGGGACACTGGGAAAATAATTTAATCTTAGAGCCTCAATTTACTCATCACGAAAAAGAGGGAATTAGACTAAATCAATAAAATTCTTATTTATTGTAGGGGGTGGTTTGAGCATAGCCTCCTTTCCCTGGAACCCACAAATACATCCTGTACTAAGGATCATTTTAACCTGGCTGCTAGGACAGATGATGAGCTTGTGGGCCTTGAGGTAAAAACACATTCCATAGCAGATAGTAGCCTTCCTGCCAGCACATTCCTTCCCCTATTGTTCTGAACAGATGTAAATATTCACTTGAGACAGTCTAGTCTCCATTTTATGGCATCTGGCTCACCATCCCAACCCCCTCCCCCCAGGATATCTGTTCCTGGTGGGGAGAGCAGCGTCCTTCATCCTTCCACTATGGCACAAGAGGGGTGTTGATGGAACAGAACAGCTCCCACCAGCGGGCTCAGATTGAGGCCCACCATCCATGGGTGACCAATACCCACTAGTGAAGCTGGCCTTGTTCTGTCTCTTTTCAATGTGAGTAAACACTTTCCTGTGCAATGCCTGGGTATGTCATGCTTTTTCTGGTGACCCCAGTACCTGCAAAGCATGGGATGGAGTAAGACCCTAGGCCTGCTGCTCTTCCAGGTACTAGGCATTGGTATGCTCTTGCCACCTGCTCCGTGGAGGTGGTAATGGGTGTCTGTCTTTCTGATCAATAGTTTGGCACAATGAGCAGGGTACTGACAGTCCAAGAGTCTGACTTTATTCAAGGAGGTATTGTCCCTTGAATGTTAGAACTTCTCAAGGTAAATGGGTAGAGGCAGTTCTTTGAGAAATCATACATAAGATTAAAATATAATACTATATTTTGGAAAAGAAAAAAATGATGTTCTCATATTAAAAGCTACAGAAGCTTTAGCTCAATAAAATCATCTTTGAAAATAATAAATTACCTTTGGCAATTAGTAGTTATAAGATGGAGGTTGTGGGAGGGATACAACTCCACAGGGGAAGCGGTATCAGAATCCCTCTCTAGTTGAGTTCTAGAGGCTGCTTCCAGTGCATACATTTTACCGTTAACACTTATCTCTTCTCCCCTGCCTTTTGATGCAGTCTTACCCAATTTTCATGAGCCCCTTAGTCTCCCTGAAGTCACATCCCCTTTTGAAGTGAAACAATTGGACCACTGCTCTTCTTGGGTATTTTGCTGGGTCTCAGCCCTCTCCTTTCTAAAGAACTTGCTCAGAATATTTGTTCACTCTCTTTTCCCTAGACTTTCATCAACTTAACATCTTTGTTATGAAAATGTGCATACTAAGTAGTCTGTTTCTAACTACACCCCACCCTGTATTGAGTGCTATCTCTTGAAAATCAACAAGATTTTGAAACTGCGGGCCTCAAACTCTTAAGGAAGATCACGAAAACATTATAAGTAGTCCTAGAATACACATGAACACAAAGAATTATCTGTAGTGAACGTTTAGCATGTGTGATATAATGTATATGGGATATTACATATATGTATATATACTGCATGTAATGTGCCAACAGATATTTTAATATATTATATACATAATATTATAAAATAGTGTTGGAACTCACAAAATTTAAACGTATTTTTTTTAATTTTTATTGATTTCAGTATATATCATGTACTGTGGCAGGCTGATATTAAAACTACCTCCTCTAACTCTGTGATTTAGAACCTCTTGACTAAACCACTCATTCAAGTGTTACTTGTGTACTATCTTGGATCATCTCTTCTATTGGTGGAGTCAGAATTTTAGAAAAAAAATGGAAAGGCTTTAGAGATTAGCTATTCAACAATATTCTGGATCTATTCTTTAATTTCTTAACTAAATTTTGTCTAGTTGAATAACTAATAGTATTTTATTATAATAAGCTTTAGAGTCCAGGCAGGAATGATCAATCTGTCCTTATCTAGATTCTAACTGGTAATTTAACTCTTTACTCCCACAATGGTGGTTTTTGTGCTTTATCGGCCATCAAAATGTGATAGATTGTGGCTTTTGTCGTGCCATGTGCTAGACTGAAAACAAGTCTATGTGGTCTTAAAGTCGACATAACAGCAATATTCAAACCACTTGATGACATCAGCCAACTTCAAGCCAATCTCAGGGCTCCTTCTCCTATCTAGATTAGCTGTATGTATGTCCCTTTTCTTCATTGCTGCAGTACTCTTCCTCTCTTTTTATAGCTGTCACTGCTCACTTTATCTCTGGGGGACCTTCCCTACCCAGATGACAAGCCCTCAGGCTCTTTTCATTTTAAGGTTTTGCTGCTAATCAATTCAAAGAAAAGGACATGGCACAACAAAAGTGACAAACATTAGGAAAAAAATCACAAATTTTTCGAACTGTGTACTTGTGACCCCAAGAGTGTGTGATTCCTTGTTTGGTATAATAGAAAAGCCAAGTCGTTGTTGTCCAAATGATATAATTGAATTTTATTATCTCTGCTTAAATGATAATAAATGGCTGTTGAGCCTCACCTGAACACTAGAAATGAAAGTAATGCTTATGTTTTCCCTGAAAGACGTTTCCTCATCTCTGTAGGTAGCATGCAAAAGCCAATCAAGACAAAGCAATAGTCTTGTTTTTGACATTAGTAGGTGTATCAGTAAGCCAAAGGGGTGCTGATGCAAAATACCAGAAATGGGTTGGTCTTTATAAAGGATATTTATTTGGAGTAGAAGTCCACAGGTACCAGGCCATAAAGTGTAAGTTACTTCCCTCACCAAAGTCCATTGCCACGTGTTGGAGCAAGACAGCTGTTGATGTTTGCCAGGTTTCAGGCTTCTTGGGTTCATCTCTTCCTAGGGCTCTCTTTCTCTCCAGGCTTAGCTCCTCTGTTTCCTCCACAAGTTCAGCTGTAGACTATCAGGTGAATAGGTCACTTCTCTTCTCCTGGGGCCTTCTCTCCAACATTAAAACTGCAACTCAAAAACTGTTCCCTCTGTCCTTTGCGTTGCCTTTTAATTTTTAGTTTTTTTTTTCTTTTTTTGCCTTGCCTTTTATATTTGATTCCCCTACCCACCAAGGGGTGGGGCTCAAGGCCCTACTTATGTAGTTCAGTTAATTCCCTAATCATAACTTAATCATGCCCAGATTAGCAGACCAGTTTACAAGCATAATCCAATATATATTTTTGGAATTCATAATTACATCAAACTGCCCAATGGCTCCAGTAGGTCTTTCTAATTCTGGAAATTTCATTTGAAATTTCTATTTCACTAAGCCTCAGTCTAGCCCACGAATGACACCACCCTCTGGCCAATTTCTCATTAAATCTCCCATTTTGATATCTTTTATATTTTATGTATTCATTTACACACTTAGATGATCTCAAATGGCATTTAAATACACAAACCTTGGCCTATAGATGCTATAGTGAGAAAAAAAAAATTCTTAACAGTAGAACAAGTTTCATTTAATATTAATTTTAGCTCTAATTTTAAGCAAAAATTAAATGATCTAATCTGTACATATTTGTTAACTATTTTTGGAATGCCTAAAACACTTAAGTAGCGATCATAGGGCATAATGACTGCCAATTCCTTCTTCAATTATTTAATGGTAAAACAAGGATCAATTCTAGCCATCATATATATACTCAAAGATATTATAATGCACAGCCACACCAATTGTAAATGAATAAGGATGTGTGCATGTGTGAATATATAAACTGAAACTTACTAATAACTGCATGAATTACCTTTATGGTACTTTCCCCCATGCACTAATGCTAGTTGCTGCTGCAAAAACAGCAGTTAAGTAGGTCCGAGATTAGCATTTGACAGGTGTGTCCTCAATTTTAAAAGGGCGGATACATTGCATTTTAAAGATACTGATTGTGAATTGTAGATTATTCTTTTTAAAAGCTACAGGCATTTTTTGTTCTGTATCATTTAGTCCTGATAAATATTAAAATATGCTAGGGTTCTTGGAAATACTGTCTTCATTCCCAGCAGAACTTGGATCTGGGTTGCCTTTGATATTCCTACAGAGAAATGTTAAATGTAATTGCTAAAGGTATATATATATATTTTTTAAGTAATGATGAATAATAACAACAGAGATATTACCAATAAAGTTCATGAAGATAATTTAAAAACAAACAAAAACCCTAAGTAGAAACTTTTTTATGGATGACATTTTCAATTAGGTGTTTTATAGTCAAACACTATAGGAAAACATTTTTGGGGAATGCTCATTAGCACAATAAAGGCCCTGAGAAGTCCATCCATTAAAAAAAAAACTAGCTCAATTTTGACTATTTCAGCTTTTCTCAATTGCATTTGACCAACAATATATATATTTTTTCATAATCATAGAGGAATAATGTTGTAGAAACACTGGATATGAGGATGTCCAATAGACTTTTTTAGTTTTAAATGTTTTGATTGTTAAATGTATATTTATTACAAAGTTATGAAATTGTGCTTTAGTTTCCATTCAAATTAGATGTGTCCACTGCAGGTTAGTCTCAGAGAATGGGTATTAGTAGATTGGATTGGTAGGTGCCTGAAAAAATGGGAGGATGGTATAGGAGAAGAGAACAAGGAAGTAATAAAATAGTTGGGGTTCACTGGGGCTTATTCTGAGATTTATCTTAATTAAAATGACCTGTATGAGTTTCCTTATTAAGTGGGTAGATTACATATAGCTAGAACTAAGGTGGTTAACAGGAGTGTTAAAAAGCCTTGGTAAATTAGATAAATTATCAAAAACAACTAGAATTAATTTCAAAAGTAATTTGAAGTTCAGTGAAACCATTATCTATGTATATCTATCTATCTATCTATCTATCTATCTATCTATCTATCTATCATCTATCTATCTATCTATCATCTATCTATCTATCATATCATCATCAATCATCAGTGTCATCTATCTATTCATAGCTTATCTATTTTAAATCATTTTTTTAAATTAAAATACATAAGATAGAGAATATTCAGCTACATGCTCCCCTACTCTGTCAATTAGTAAAGCCTTTCCATTTTGCAGGATTTGATTATTCCACCTTTTTCCCTCCATATACTTAGGGCATTTTCCTGAAATAAGAGTTACCATATTTCTCTGTAATCATTGATTTATGCAGCTGACTCCATTGTTAAAATGTAAATGTTAGTTGAATAAATGGAATAAACTAATGAGTATAATTATACAAGAAAAAAATTATATAGGAAGAATTATAATCTATAGTTTAATTGAGGATATCAATATGAAATGGTATTGATGTTGAATTCAGTGGGATAAACTGCACAAAGAGAAATGATATACTATTTAGATGCTAAATTTTACATTATGTCCTAATCAAGAGTTTATTTCCTACCTAATTTTGAAGGGAAAAAAAATAGGTTGTACAAAAAATTACTTAGTATAAAACAAAAATCACAAGTTAATAAGTGAGGGTTTGGGAAAAAATAAATAATAGAAATTAAGGTGAAGCCATAAACAGATTACTATCTAAACTGTACACTAGAAGATGGTCTGTAAGTTGAGTTTACATCTTCCTGCTGACAAAAACAAAAAGAAACATGATCAGTCATTGTTCCAAGTATCCACTGAAGAAATACCAGTTCCTTGAGAGAAGCACAAGTGATTTGCGGCGCCACCAAATGGTGGAATCAATGTTCTAGAGCAACAGGAGTGATTTTGCATCCCAGAGGACATTTTGTACTGGCTTTTTGTTGGTTGGCACAATGGGGGCAGGGTGGTGGTGGTGTTGCTACTAGCAACTAATGGGTAGAGGCCCGGGATGCTCCTAAACAGCCCACAATGTACAAAACAAGCCCCCCGTCCCAAAGAATTCTCTAGCCTAAAGTGTCATTAGTACCACTAACTGATAATCAAAACAATAGCTGGCAAATAAATCACTCAAATAAGTTTCCTTCATTATTTCAGAACTTCAGGTTTGTGGCAACAATATCAAAAAGGGTATTTTCTCTACTCTAGGAAAATACCTCCTCCTTGCCTTTGTGGGTACAATCTCAGGAAGGGAATTTGATCATCCAGTCCCTAAGACTATATATTTGAGTCATGCTGATATCATGCAGTAGTTTGCATAGCTCATCATAAACACTTACTTAAGCATATACATACATTAACTCAAAACCCTAAAGACAAAAGACAGTTTTTCTATACTCTAGGACAATATCTCTTCTTTGCCTCCGTAACCAGGGAAACAGCTTTGTTTCTCACATTGAAGAATGTGGGGCAATATCTAAACAAAAGATAAATAATAGGGATATTTTGTTGCCCTCGAGATACCTCTGTTTGCTAGTGTTTTCTTACTTCAATGCTTATGAATGTTAGTGAAAACAATCAATGTTACAAGTGTCCTAAGCAAATACTGACATTTGATGCTGCTTTGGAATAGCCTCTTAACTATCAAAAGAGCAAAAATATCACACGCTTGATTTATTCAATGAATAAGTGACAAGGGCCTTATGAATGATGTCTGTCGTAAACGTTTGTCCGTTTTTGCTACACTTCACCTAAACAGCCTTCTTGCAATAAAAGAATTTAGAAGTAGAAGAGCTTCCTCATAGCCTACCTTCCCCCATGAAAATTAAAGGGACCAGATACACCCTCTTGCTCTGGCATCTAGGGCACAGGCATATGACTTAGGCTCAGTCATCAGAGGCTTCCACCTGGGATCATGTGCTATGAGAGAGCAAAAATGCAGGGCTATTTGAGAAATCATTTACAGCAGCAACCATGCCAGTAACAGCAGACGAGTCAGGTTGCTTGTGTGGTGGATTCCTCTAGCCTGTCTCTCTGATGCCCAAGTTCCCTTGGTTTCTGCCCAGTTCAGAGCCTGGTCTCCCGGCCTTCTATAGATTCTTTGAGCAGTATTTATCTAATAAGTTTGTTTTGTTTTGATCTGTTCATTTAATATTTGGCTTAAGTTAGCCAGAATTGTCTTTCGTTGCTTGCAACCAAGACCACGTGTAATAGAGCATTCTCCCTTCCAGTTTCACAAAGAAATACTGTGCTTATTCAAATAAAGAGAATGCTGGGTTCAGGGACCAGGGATCACATCATCAAAGCACCAGTCTCTGAAATGCCTTTCTTAGCTGCATTCTGAATGCAAGATGCTTGACTCTCAATGGCTGCCAAGAAATGGCAAGAAGCAAGAAAGTTGTGAGCAAGATTCTAACTGCTGTGGCCCCAACCAGCAAAGACCCCAGTCTCTGTTTGATATTACCTTCTCTATCGTAATGTGGCTTTTTTTTTACTTTAAAGTACTTTATAACCTACTTCTTAAGTAAAAATTCTTGGCATTGTTACTTTTGCTTTCTGTGAATCCTCAAAGAAAAAAGTGAACTCACATGATCTGAAGAAGAGAAAATAGGCCAAATACTATAATAAATTCAAATATTGAATCCCTTGCTAGTTCTATAAGAGTTAGATAAAGAAGCCCATGCTTTTAAGGATAGATGCTTTTACAGGCCTAAAAGAGAAGCAGGATCCTGAATCAGAATATTTTGGGGTTGGGGCTTTATAGATATTTTATTTATACTTATTTATAATTATTTATATTATACTTATTTGTAATATAAATTATATATTATATGTATTTTATAGCTTCACAGGTAATTCTGCTATTTTTTGCTGGTGGTCAACCATTATTTTGTATAGACTAAACAGTTAGGAAAATCATGCTTAGAAAATATCAGAATCTTAGCTGCTGATATTTGTCTACATGAGGAGAACTAACAATTATCAACTTTTCCCCCATTCCTTTCAGTACTAGCTCTAGCTTTCATTTTTATCTGAATTTTTTCCTTTTGTCTGTCTCTAGTTTTGTCTCTCAGTAATTGCCCCAGATTGTGCTTGCTTTTGTGAACCATATTTCATTTATTTCTCAACTTCAGCAGCAGGGCTTTCTCAAACACAACACACTCCACCTGCCTATACCAGAAACCCATCTGTCCCTGTACTCCTCTCCATGACTGACCCCTCCCCCCACCTGGGCTCTCCATGCATCTCACTAGAAGAGGGAATTCCACAGAACCAAGCAGGAAAAGGAAAAAGATCAAAAACCACACTTTGATAACCTCCTGAGACTTGGTGGAATACCAGCACCATGTTTAATGCATAAACATCCATATACAATGCCTCTGAAATACCTTTTGTGCTCATATAGAAGAGAGAAAAAAAAAAAAAGGAAATATATGTGAGAAACCTCACATTTTTAGAATTAAGATAACCATTTTCTCTTTCATTATGTTATAGTTAATACCTTATGCATGGAAATGAAAACCAGTACACTTTCCATCATTAGTGATAAAGTCATTTTTTGAGCAATATAATATACCATTTAAATCTTTAAGTAATGAATTCACTGGTACACAATAAGAAAGAGTTTGAGAGGCAAATAACTACAAGTGTTTATCAAGAAATTAATCAAATTACAATAACATCATAGAAGCATTCAATTATCATGCTGCCTTTACCACATTAAGTGGAACCACCCCCCCACACACAACCTTAATTTGCCTGGACTGCTGCTGAGAAAGAGTGACATGGAGGTGACTTGTAACTTCTCATCATCAATACATTTGGAAGAGGCAGAGAGCTATCTGTTCAAGGAAATCCATCTGGATTGCCCTGTGGTTAATTTACTGCTCTCATCTGGTTCTTAAGCTTAGCTTTGTCCCCTGAATTTGCTTTTTGATCCTCCCACCCTTTGGAATGGCAGATCACTGTGTGAGCACCTGTTATAGATTTCTTTGTTAAGCTTGACAGGGCCCTTTGACCTTGGTAAAACTCATAACACTTTATGTAATTCTGTAACTGTGTTGATCACTAATGTCCATCTCTATGAAGCCCTGAGGATTCAGAATGCTAAGGCTCTGCTATCTATTCTAGTATGACATTGACAGCCTTGAGATGGCCTATGTAAATCAGATTTCCCATTGCTGAAAAGAGCCATAGTAATTGAAGATGCTTGCCTGTTACATATATTCAACAATTACCTGTCCTCCACTGTGGCTAAAACAGCTTGGCTGCCCATGTAGTATTACCTATCATGAATGGAATTAAATTATGCCTTAAGAGAATATGGAAATTATTGGAATATGCTAATCTCTAGCACTTTCTGCAAATATGATAATATTCTTCGCTGTCTAGTAGGTAGCCATTTGCCACATATGATTAATGCCCTTAAAAAGTTGCTAGTATGATTAAGGAATTGAATTCTTCATTTTATTCAAATTTTATTAATTGAAATTTAAACTTAAAAATCCATATGTGGCTTGTGGCTATACTATTGAACAACTCAGGTCTAGACTATGGTTTCTTTTTGAGTTTTTATCTTGCTTGTTCTTCTTTGTATCTCCAGAATGGTGCCAGGCACACATAATTTACAGGTCCCATTGATATTGTTTATTGAATTAGTAAGTGATTGAATTGTGAATGTGTACTATGAGATTAGCTTCTAACTTCAGAAAAACTAAAATAATAAGCATGCAGAAATTTAGGACAGTACATTGAGCTCAGAACAGTATGCTCAGTAATTAATTACTACATGTATATTTCAGGGTAACTACTTGTAAAGTCACATCTGAATATGTTCTTTCATCTGCAATTCAAACAAGAAGTCTGAACAATGTCTGAACTCAGCAAACTAGACAATAGTACTTCAACTTTGAATTTGAAAGAACATGAGTTCAAAGACTGATGGTCCAAAAAAACAAAGGCAAATTGTTGCCTCTGCTGGTGAACCTCTCCTGTCTCATTCTGGAAAACCGTTCAAAGGAGAAGAAACATGCAGAAGTAGGTGCTATATTTTTCACAGAAGTGACAGCAGATAATATCTCATTTGGAAGACTGCCGGGCCTCTCAAGAAAATTGTACAGTAGTTCAGCTCCTACTCAAGAGCATTTTTCACCCCATTGACACTATCATCAATTCTTGCTTTATCTTCTGTCTTCTGTCTTTCATGTGATAAAAATAATTGTAGAAAAACACATTTGTTATCACCTGGAGTTTTCATTTCTCTCTCTCTTTAAAATCATAAAAAGTTGGATTCTTTGCTGTTTTAGTCAGCCAAAGGGGTGCTAATGTAAAGTACCAAAAATGGGTTGGTCTTTATAAAGGGTATTTATTTGGGGTAGAAGTCCACAGATACCAGGCCATAAAGCGTTAAGTTTCTTCTCTCACCACAGTCCATTGCCACGTGTTAGAGCAAGACAGCTGCTGGTGTTTGCCAGGGTTCAGGCTTCTGGGGTTCCTCTCTTCCCAGGGCTGCGTTTCTCTCTGGACGATCAGGCGAATGGCTTGCTTCTCTTCTCCTGGGGCCTTCTTTCCAACATCAAAACTGCTTCTCAAAAGACTGCTTCAACTGGCCTTGCCTTGCCTTTTATATTCAATTCCCCACCCACCAAGGGGTGGGGCTCAATGCTCTAATCCTAACCTAATCATGCCCAGATTAACAGATCAGTTTACAAGCATGATCCAATTATATTTTTGGAATTCATAATTACGTCAACTGCCACATTTGCTAATTTTCAAAAATTGTCTTTTCTTCATAAAATCTTAAATAACAGAAGTAAATGAGCTTTGGATAAGTTAACAATGCTAGCTCAATGCAATTTATTAATAATTATAACTATTAAAAGTTCAGTTATTCTTCTATTAAAACATTGACATTATTGACCCTGGTGTAGCTTCTACAGACTTGATCCAGGATCATTAACATTTAACAAAGGGCCAAATGGAAATACTTCAGAAGTTTAAGAAAACTTCTTCCTAAACCAATTAGCAAACAGGAGCCCATTGATTGAAGCTTACTCCAGACAAAAATTGAACATATCCTGGGTTAAAACATGATTATATTGAGGACTAGCTCTTTGCACGGTAGGTTCATGGCATTTGTAAATTCCTACTGTATTTGAATGAATTTAATGCAGAAAAACAAACTCTGTTCCTGAAGTAGAACATACAGTGTTTTTGGCTCTGGCAGAATCTGTGATCTGAAGCAAGTCACTGATTTCTTTATGCCTCAGTTCCTTCGTATGTAAACTGTGGGATGATAATGTTAGCCTGCTCAGTCTCCCCCAAGAGTCTGGTGAAACTAGATTATGATTAGTTTGGGGCAGGTCATTAAGAAACCACCAGTGTAGGCCTTCCAACCATATATCCATGTGATTTTATTATTTTATTATCATCTGTGATACTGCCCAAACATGCAAGCTCTTTCAAATTTAGCCTTTTAAATTGTTTATTGAGAGAGAATCTGTTATGTGCGTTTGTGTTATTATAGTTATACTAACAGTCTGAATAGGATCTATAGCATAATAATAATAACCAGCATTTATTAGCAGCCATGCACTGCTGAAAGCTGTAGATATATTAAGTTCATTTACCCTCTGCAAGAACCCTGTGGCAGATTGAGTTATGTACCCCAGAAACAAAAATGCTCTTAATCTTAATTCCATCCCTGTGGGTATGAACCCATTGTAAATGGGACCTTTTGAAGATGTTACTGGAAGCCTTATAAAAAGAAAGCCAGAGGGAGAAGCTGGAAGTCAAGGGAACCCAGGAGAGGAAGGAGGAGACAACATCATGTGATGGGAAAGCCAAGGAACACAATGCTTGCCAGGCAGCCAGAATGCTACCAACCCCACAAGGAAGCAAGCCTTCTAGTCAACACCTTGATTTGGACTTCTGGTCTTTGAAATGATGAACCAATCAATTCTGTTTAAGCCCACTTTGTGTGGTATTTGTCATAGTAGCTTGGAAACTAAGACCCTTTGAAGAAGATATAAAATCATCTTGATTTTACAGGTGAAGAAATGAAGCAGGAACAGAACCACTAAATGGAAGAACTTGGATTTAGGTCCAGGTATTCTGAATCCAGAGTGGAAAACCCAAATTAAGTCAGAAATCTGGTATGGCATCTTATTTCTGTCAATTTCTGACTGTGTGCCCTTGGACAAGTGCCTTTAACTTCTGGGTGCCTCCCTGTGCCAGTGCCTATTTTACAAAGTTGTGAAAAATGAACTAGTATATGGTGAAACACTGGAAAATTATAAATCACATTAAAATTGCTAGTTATATAGATAATTTCCAAATTCTTGTTACAACTGAGCTAGCAGATGGTGGCATTCTTATTTGGAGACTTTCAGATCTCCAGTGTCATCACTGCTAGACTAGTCATGACAGAGTAGACCTGCATGTCTCATGCACGTGTAATTGAACAAAAGTGAGGCACAGAGAGAACCTTGCATTCCAGTTCCTTCATTCATCTACTTATGTACTCATTATCCATTCGTTCATTCATTCATACATTCATTCAATATTTAAGCACCTAACCTGTGTTCTCAAAAGAGTTAACAGTATAGCAGGAGGTTCATATAAACACCTATAATGAATGCAATGTGATTAATACTACAATAGAGGTATTTATAATATACACTGAAAATGACCAAGTCTTTTTCTTCTGATATTGGTGGAATGGCAATAAGGTCATCAGGAAGACTTTACAGAGCAGGGGACATCTGTATGAAGAGTTGTGTATCCCTAAGTGAGGAAAAATGAGACAGGCATTCACATAGGAATCACTATCTGCAGCATTAGAAGGCAAAATATGTTCTAAAACCAGCAAAATAGATGCCGAGATGGGAGCAGGTTGGGAGTAGGAGGATTAATCTGAGGATGGCTAATTTTGAAGTTGTGGTAGATATCTAGAACTAGGCCATTAATTAATGCTGAAAAGAAATATTGCTCTATAGGAATGGGCAAATCATAGGGGCTCTGCTCACAGTTCTCTGCTCTTAAAGACAATCTAACATCAATATTTAGAACATCCTCAAAATGGGAGAGAATAGACCCAAAAGGATTGAGATATTATTGAAATATTGTAAATAACAATTAAGAGGACCTGAAATCAGGTAAGTTGAAAAATGGGGAAGAATGAAAGATTTTAGAGGTTACTAAATTTTTTCCTGAAGTAAAATTATGGAATTTGATGACAGATTGAAAGGAAGATGGACAAAAAAAAAGTATTAAGTTGAACCACATGAAATTACTGTTTTTCTAGGTCAAAAGGGTTGGATGTTGGTAATAAGGTTCAATCTCATAGAATAATACTTAGATTTCTGGTTATTAGATTAGGTATGAATGGATGTCCCATTTACTGAGGTAGCATACAGAGGAGGAGAATAAAGTTTGAGGAGTGATGGAAGACAGATGAGCATTAGTTCAACTGGACCTAAGTTGCCTGGGAATATTCAAATAGTAAACGGGCACTAAGGAGAGAGATTAGGATTGTCTATAGGGTGTCAGTGGTAGGAGACATCATAGGAGTTAATAAGATCAACCAGGCAGCGTGTGTAGAACAAGAAGATCTGACGATAAAGCCCTGTGTTTGTGTGTGTGTACCTGTAGGGAGTGGAAACACTTAAGGGATAAATATGGAGGTCTGAAGTAGAAAGAGAAGTCACTAATAATGTCTTATAATCCACAGGATAAAAAAGATTCAGAGCAGTCTGAAACGTTAAGGACTAAAAAGAGGCCTCTGGAAGTAGGAGCCAAGATGTCTCCACTGGCACTTTTCAAAGCAAAAGCAGTTGTAGAAGAGTAAATTGGATGACTGCGGGGAGAGGAGTGAATCAAAAGCCTAAAAAGAGACAAAGTAAAACAACTCCTCAAGATATCTGGAAGAGAAGAGAGGGGGAAACAGAGCAATATCCACAGAGAGAGGGAGCACTGAAAAAATGGTTTGTTCAATTTTTGTCTTGTGTTGATTATCCTGGGGGCAGGGAGGGGATGAGAATATCTGTTTGCAGGCCAATAGGCACCATCTAATGTAGAGGGAATGACTAAAGATATGAGAGAAAATGAGATTAGTGTTGAATTCCCAAAGCAGGAGAGAGTGGATGATATAAAAGTAACATCCCAGTAAGTGAGGTTAACCTCGAAGTGTATCAGGAATGCACCTGAAAGACATTAATAACAACATAATGCATTTTTATAAGACTAAAAGATTTATACATGGTGACTATACCTTAATATATACCTATGAAGTATATTTAAGCAGTACAAGAGATTATATCAAACAAGCCTTTATATATACCTTAAAGAGAACATTACATTTGTGAATTTGGTTCTTTCTTCCCTGTAACTTTTATAGTCCTGGATATGTTCTGGGTTTTCCCCCCTATCTGGTGAACTATAACTGAGATGAATTAAAATCTTTCAAAAAAATAGGTAGAAAAGTTAACATTTTTCAATCCATATTTGAATATCATGATTTCACAGCAAGTCTATATGCTCCCAAAAGGCTGATAACATATTTTACCTTTAAAATTATTAGATCAAATATTTAGAGAATGAAAGTTAATATTCCTAGTTAGTGTGCAATATTATCTAAAGTGAACATAAATTCATGAACCTCCAAGTTTTCATCCATTATAAGATGACCTTCAGAAATTACTTCTGCAGCAATAAAACTAAATGTTCAAGGATGATGCATGTGCAGTACATTAAAGTTAGAAGTGTTTACATGGCACACACTGCAAAAGATAAAGTCGCAGACCTGCCAAAGCACCACTCCATATCTACGTTATTTTCCATTTCACCTGAGCAAAAAGCAATGAAATATCTGTGTCAGAGGAATCTTTAAGTGCAACAGCTTATAATTTTCGTTCCCCGAGTTAAGAGAAAAAGGTAATGATAGCAACAGCCAGAGTTCTTGTGTCAAAAAAGAGCTTGGTAGTAAATGGCTTAAAGCCTCCTGTGGCTTGTTTGAGACTTTGGGTTTCCATGTTCCTTGATTAGCCTTGGAGTGATTCTAATCATCAGAACCCAGAAGTAGGCATGAGAGGACTTCTGCACACACGTCTGGCTCCTGGAATGGAATGACTGCAACAGTGGAATACTGGTCAAGCATTTCTCTCATCATGCAGGCTCTTCTCACAGTTATCTAGAGTTTTCTCATAAGAATGGCAGTCTCAGGTAGTTAGACTTCTTACATTGTGGCTGGCCTTCTCCAGGGCAAACCTTCTGAGAGAAAGGAAGTGCAAGCCACCAGGATCCATCTCACAGTAGGAGGAGTGTCAAAGAATTTGTGGTCATCTTTAATCCATCACATATGTCCTTTTATTTTCCTTCCCTGAAAAATTCTTCTAATAGTAGTAAAATTTTGCTTTAAGTTTTAGCTTATTGTTAAACTTACTGCATTATTCATATGTATATAGCTCACATTTATGGAGATATATTTTGTAATTTGCAAAGCACTATGTGAAGTACTTTTGAAAATTATCACAAGTAATATTTGTAAGCCAGATACTATTACTATTATCCCCATTTTAAACATGAGCAAAGGGAGCCTCAGAGATTTTTAGTTACTTAAGTACCTAGCTACTTAGTAGATTCACTAGGGATGTAAGGCCACCCTAATCTCCCCTGTTTATTCTTAAATTCCTCACAATGTGCTTTTGTTTGGCCTGAAGTTGTTCTCTTCAAGGTCAACATTGACTGGCTGTTTATCTGGACCAAGTGGGTTTTTATCAGTCCTTCTTCTCATCTCTCTGTGGCTTTTGATCCTGGTGAACAATCTGTCTTCTTGAAATGCTTAACTCTTGGTTTTCATAATAGTACTTAAATCTCTTTTTTTTTTTTTTTTTAAGATTTTATTTATTTATTCATTTATCCCCCCCTTGCTGCTTGTGCTCGCTGGGTCAGCTAACCACGCCGTGCGGGCGGGCTTGCCTTCACCAGGAGGCCCCGGAAGCGAACCCGGGGCCTCCCATATGGTAAACGGGAGCCCTACTGATTGAGCCACAGCCGCTTCCCTAAATCTCTTCTTATATCTGTGACTATCAGTTTTCTTACTCTCATTCAAGTTCAAAGTGTCAGCAACTACCTTCCTATATACTTGACCTTTAATTTTCTTTTTTGGCACTCACCTTTCTCCCAAACTCATCTCATAATTTAATTTCAAAATCTTCTATAGTCATTTCTATGCCAAATATTCTGCCAGTATTTCAAAATGTCTCTGAATAACTATTCATTTTCATTCTCAAACTGGCTATTGCCCTTTTCCCCATATGCCTTCTTTCTGATAAAAGGCACTATCAGAATTTCAGTCATCGAGGCTTAAAATGTTGGTGGGGTGAATAACTATTTGTTGTCTGTCCTGTACCTCCTTCTTTTGGGAAATCATTTTTCCTGTCTCTTAGTCTACAGGATTCAAAAGGGGGATGATCTGATCTCCAGCTCCAGGGATGGACATCTGGCCCAAGCTGAACGATTGAGAGACAAAGCCTGCTTTATGGTTGAGTATCTAGGAAAGATGTTCCCTTTTTATGGAGATTTTCCAGCCTCCAGGACAATGTAATTCTGGAGGTGCCAGGAGCCAGCTTCACCACTGCAATAGAGCCTACTTGAAGATGAAGCTAACAGGAAGAAAGGAGATCTGAGAAACAGTAAGAGACAGAATGTATTGATTCAAATATATGAACCAGTAAATACTTCTTTTTGTTTAAGCAAGTTTTAGTTGGCTTCCTGTCACTTGTAATCTACAAAATATTGACCGATGCTACTGTCATTATATTTGACTCTTGTTCTCTTATTCAATTCCTGTTGATTCTACTCCTATAAAATCCTTTCCTGTGTATTATCATAGCTACCACCCTAAATCAAAACTTAAACTTTCATTTAGACTAAAGTCATAGCCATACACTTGTTTAGGATTTACTTGTTTCAATCTATCTCATTCACTGCTGCCAGAATGATATTTCTAAATTACAGTTCTGATTTTGTCAAACTTCTTGGCTTGTCATTCAAAGCCATTCAGTATGTCTCTATTTATCTGTACAGATTTAACTCCCAAACCACTACTTCATACAGCAAAATGCAGTTCTTAAGTGTATGGACAGAGTCTTGAGTTGAAATCCTGGATCTGTCCCTTGTCAGCTACGTAAATTGGCCAAGTTTCTTAACTTTATGTATTAGTTTCTTCTTCTGTAAAATAGAGATAATAATAGCACCCCCTCATAATGTTGTTTTGAGGATAAATTAATTAACATTAGTAAAGCACTTTGAGACATAATAATTGAGACATAATAAAAACATAACAATTGTTTTTAAAGAAAGTAGTATTCTTGAGGGCAAGGATTTTGTTTTACCTCTTTTTGTAACCCGTGTCTAATATATTCTGACACATGGGAGGCCCCATTAGAAGTTGAAGGAATGAAGGAATGAAGAAATGAAAGCAGCCTCTGTTCCCTCTGAGTAAAACTCCCTACACCCCAAGAAAGCCCACGTCCAAGTTTCTACTTCTGTGCCTTTATGCATACTATTTCTCTGACCTAGAAATGCTTTCTCTTCTGTTATATGTATGAAATAATTTCAGACTTCCATAACTTACTAAAATACTGCCCTCTTTTGGTAATTTTCTTAGATCCCCCTAGCCAGAAATAAATGCAAATCCCCTGTACCCATCAAAAAACTCATTCTAATTTATCTAGACTTCTCTAATAGTACACATTTCTTCCCTGCCTTGCATTAGAGTTATGTATGTATGTGCATTACCTTCTTTCAAAAGGATAATGATTATAGGAAGTGAAAGGATTGCCTTTGCAGTACCCTTTAGCACCTAGCATAGAGTCTTGTCTGTTGAAGATATTCAGCATTTATCTTTGAGTTACTATGTCTGTCTACCATGCATACATAAAGAAATGATTTATTACTAGTGGGAACAAATAGGAATCTGTTTCAATATCAAAGCTCTAACTGGACTATGAGAAAGAAATGTTGTAATATTAGTGAACTAAATTGGCAAAAGGTTTTACATTTAACTGAACCAGATCAGATCTCACTCAAGTTAGCAGTTAAAAATACAGCTTTATCTGTTTTTTACAAAGAAAAGACATAGCAGGCAAAATATAAGAAAATCAAATTAAGCATCATTTTGAGAAAATGACTGTAATAATCAAAACTTAGCTGATATGTCAGAAGCAGTAAAAGTAGGACAGTAAATGATGAAATGGGAAAAGTTAAATAAAGAGTAGGACTTGGCATTGGAAGCAGACTCAAGAATCATCATCTAGAAATGCCCACCCAAGGCTCTCATCTCAGGTTCTGAATCCAGGACCTGTCCCATCAACCCCACAACTCTGAGACTGTAACCCTCTCTATACTTAAAAATAAGAAAGAGATAGAGCTTAGAAACAAATTTAAATCCACAGATTTAACATTTTGTAACCAGTTTTCATAAAAGGATACTGACCAATTTGTAATGACTCTATTATTATTTGCTAAATATTTGAGGTGATTAAAGCATTAAGAGACTTACATGTGTTAGGATTGTAAGGCACTTCATTGACTAAATTTGCTGAAAGCTCATTGGTTATGTGCACATTTAATTAGTTGCCTCAGTAGCATACTAATAATTCAAAAATGCTAAAATAATTTGGAAATTAGACAAAGTGTAAGTAGTAGCAAGTATTCCTTGCTCTAAGGTTCCTTGGATATTGAGGAATCTGTCATAGGCTATAATATGAATTGTCTAAAAATATCTAAAGTTAATCTGTTTTAACCCTATAGTGAAATATGAAAAAAAAAATAACATTATAACAATCTAGAGGAGTTCCTCTATACTGAAAACTTTATTGGAAAAGAGCAAATGACTTAAAACTCCTAGGACAGTGAATTTAAGTCGTATAATAACTGAAAAGAACATCCTTAAGCAAAGTTGATAATGAGAAAATGAACAAAGAGCCTTAAAGATGTATTTATTTATTTTTAATAACATAAAGCCTTCAATTTCATTTTCTTGCTAAAAAATTGTGTCTTTACAATGCTCTCAAAATGTAAACAAGTGGGAAAGACAATTTTGTACATCTTCTTGAAAGAGAAAGTCCAATCCTTAACTATATGTATTTATAATCATCATGTAGAGATGGGGAAGCAAAATTATATATAAATACTTAGATAAGCCTAACTCAAGACAGACCCTGACTTTTATATCCCACGCTGTACCACAAGTAAACTCCAAAGTTATTCCATGTTAAATAGTATTCTTAGTATATGGGTAATATGGATCAGGCCAGGACAAGGTTATAAAATAGCAACATGTACTTTCAAAAATCTTTTACTACCCATACCAAAGCCTTCTTGGACAGGGGATTAAGGCTTTCATATTTGATCATTTGTCTCCCTACCAAAAATTTCTCAGTTAACACTCATATATTACTATTGGGAGTGCAAACTGTCACAGCTCCTATGTAAGGATTTGTACATACCTATCAAAATTAATTTGACTCAGAAATCCTACTCGTGGAATTTATCCTACTGATATTGTCCTTGAATGAAATGATGTAACTTAAGAAGTAGTCTTTGTAGCATAGTCTGAATATCAAAAGTTCATCACAGAGGACTAGTTAAATAAACCATGGTAGAGCCATATGATGGAATACTGTGCAGCTGAGAGAAAGAACAAAGAATCCATGTTTATACATATAATTATACATAGAGAAAGCTGTCCAAGCCATATTGCTAAGTGAAAAAAGCAATATTCACAGGAGTTTTCATAAGAGAAGAAGAATATATATTTCTAATTATTTGTGTTTCCATGAAATATCTGGAAGGACAAAGAAAAAACCTATGAAACGGTTGTCTGTGGAAGAAGGAGGTAAGGATAGAAAAGAAAATTTTTTACTACAACCTTTCACGTTGTTAGATTTTTGAACCATATGAATGTGTTACTTCCTGAAAGAAGGAGGGACTATGTTAATATGCTTAATCTGATGTTAGGTTAAAGAAGTAATGATAACCTATAACTCCTTTGAATGTATTAGTACTTAGTTAAGGGACATCTTACCTGAATTCTATTTTAGCATTTGTCCTATAAAACTTGTGAATTTGGACACTAATTGAATGCTTTCTGTGTGCCAGGCACTATACCAAGTGATTTCAAAGAATTTGCAATATTGCATCTGATAATAAAACAAATAAATAAACCATCTTCGAATTACAGAGGCGGAAACTCAAGCTTAATTGTGACGTGTACTCAATTTGTCCAACTCCAGAACTTATGGCTATATGCAATATAGAACTCATCTATATTGCATACATATTATTAAAAATAGGATTATACTTTTTAATTAAAATAGTATTTTGAGCATCATCTTCATACTATGGCAGCTATTGCAACAAAATCCATTTGAAGGAAAAAAAAAACAGCACTGGTTCTGGCATTCACATTAAGCATTGGATAAATAATCCACTATGCAATTTAACGACACTTGTCTTATCCTCAAACTATTTCATAATAACTTGCAACTTTCAAAATATTCTAAAGTGGATATGAAATAGAATTTTACATGAATACCTGCAAATCAATACAAATGAAGAAAAAGCTGTGGTAGATGTTTTCACCCTTAGTTAGTATCCAATTATTACAAATTTGTAAAAAAAAAAAAATTCAAATATGTGAAGTCCTCAGGGGTGAATAAGATTAGTAAAATTTTCATCCATCTATTTATCTGATATTTATATTTATTTTGTGTCTGCTTTGTACAAGGGTGTGTAATGTATTAGTTAAGCGTAGGACTCTGGAAAAAGACTGGCTTTGTACCCCATTTATATGGATGGACTGTGTTACCTTAAGCAAGTTACTTAAATTTTTGTAACAGGATAAAATAATATTTTCTTGATAGAATTGAGGGGAGGATTAATTAAGGTAATCCATGTAAAGTGCTTGGTACTGTATCTAGCACATACTTTTTTCAATAAATAGTGTTAGCTATTAACTTAAAGTTATTTTAGAGTGGGGAATCCCAAGATGAAAAAGATATGCATCCAGCTTGCAAAGAAATCAATTTAATAAGATGAAGGTAAGAATTTCATGTAAATGATAAAAAAAAAAAAAAAAGTAGAAAAATGTATGATTAGAGAAAATACAATAAATAAAAGGAGGGTAAATATAATAAATGTTTCTTCTAATATTTTGATATTACAAGATGATATAGGATTAAAAGCCATGATAAATCACAGACAAATATTAGCAGCTTATAATGCAGGTCTTCAAGTTGCCAGTTCCTTACCCAGCTGCAGGTGCAGAAGACTTTCAATCTGCAGGCTCTGTCCAAACTGGAATTCCTTTGCATCTATTATATATATCCTGTTATTGATTTGTATTATCTCATACATATATAACTTATTATTGATTTGCATTATTATATATATAACATATTATTGATTAGCATTATCTCATATCAATAACTATAACATAGGCTTTCTAAATGCAGAAATTGGTGTCAAACATTTTTTTGTCCCATCACAATAGATGCCACGAGTAAATGGAGAGCTGCAACAGAGTCAATCATTTTTAAAAGTTAAGTATAATTAGAAGATGTAAAATCTAGGACAAGCTATTAATACACCGGGTGACAAATTTGGTTGAGTGAAAGTAACATAAAAATATTTTCTGCAAAAATATGTCAGGTTGAACATATTTCTTTATCTTTTATCTCTCCTGAGATACAATTTAAATAAAAGCAAAGAAATACAAACTATTAAAGACACTCTAAGACACAGAGGAAACGAGAGGAGAAATCAAGAAAAGAAATGAAAATTGAAGAAATGAGTAGTAAGCAATTTAGCTGGGGGCAGGAAATGACAATAAAATGGGTACAAAAGGGTACACACAAAAAGAGTCAAATAACCAAGCAGAAAACCAGATGGGCTCAAGACTTGGAAGCCCCAGTACAGCTCAGCAAAAGAGTCAGGTATACAATGGAAAAATGGGACTATGTTGGAAATTTATACATGGAAAGTCAATTCCCCTCCTAATTCCATTCCCTCTTCTTTGCAGAAAATGTCAAAGGCCAGGCACCCATCATCTGGACAGAAGGTTGAATGCTTGTTATCTGAAGGACTGGAACTGATTACAATGACTTGACACTCACAGACATTAGGCATGTCACAGGATGGGTTAACCTCTATCTTAAGTTTGAATAGATCTCTAAAAATTGCCAGATGGATGAGGAAAAATATCAACATGATCAAGATAGACCAAAATAAACAAACAGAAAAATTTTTAGAAACACAAACAATGTGTGGACCAGGAGAAAATATCAAAAGGGCTACTATCTCCAGAGAGATCAAATAACAACAACAAAATATATTGCACCTGATTTTAAAAAGAGAAGAGGGAAGAATATGCTATGAAAAAGAAAGAATCAGATGAAATCAACATGAAAATGTTTCAAAAGTTTTGAAAAAAAAGTTTTGGAAGATAGAGGATATCTCCCAGAAATCATATTAAAAAAAAAAAAAAGACAGAGTTGGAAAATATGAAAAAAAAATATGAGAGTTAGAAAATCAATCTAGGTTTCTCAGAGCCAATTAAGAGGCATTTTAGACGAAAAGAATAAAAAAGAAATAGAAAATTATTATCAAGGAAAAATTACAAGGAAATTCACCAAAAATCAATAATATGATTTAAAGGCCTCAGCAGGTGTCTAATTGAATAAATGCAGAATTGTCCTCATGAAGGCAAAATTAACTTCAGCTCCCCAGGGATAAGCATGTTATGAGGCCCCAGAAGAAAAAGTTTACCTTTAATAGAAAAACAGCCAGAATGACACTGTATTCTCAAGAGCAACATTAGAATTTCAAAGATAATGAAGAAATGTCTCCAAAATTGTGAGAGAAAATAATTTTCAACATAGATTATAAACCTATCAAACTAATAATCACAAGCAGGGGCAAAAACTTACACTCAAGACTTCAATAAATTGGTCATATATTCATCCTTTCTTTGAAGCGACTCTTACCTGTGTTCCAGCCGCCATAGAAATAAACTAAGATAGAAAAAGATTTGAGATTGCATATACAGAAGATCCAAAACATAATAACATCAATGAGAAAGCCCAGGGTGACAACGATGCAGGCTTAGTGAGCAATTGGTGCAGACTGGAGTACAAAAACAGACTTTAGGAGAGAAAATATTGCAAATTTTGCCAAAATAAAGACTTTGGAAAAGTTAATTATACACTTTTAGTAATAATATACATGGCACAGCAAAAGTCCCTTCTCCTGGAAGAGGAAGACCAACTAAAAAGAATCTATTGGACATAATGGCCCCAAAAATTCTAAGCTGAAAAGAAAACCCAAATATATGTATGAAGGCCAGTGATATTTGACAGCTAGGGTCAGTGGATGGTTACATCTACCGCTACTTAAAGAGACCTCCTAGGACTTATTAAAGATTGCCTTGTGGGTATGACTGAATGAGCTAAATGTGCTTCTCCACTCTTAGGGACATCAAGTTGGAACATCCTCTCTATGTTTTTCCCTAGCGAAAAAAGCATGGGCTTTTGGAGTGTAGTGGTCCTCTGAGGCAATTTGGGTACCTGAAAATGGAGAAAACTGATCTTCCATTCATCTTGGGCCTGTGAATATCACAGAGCTGCTGAAAGTCAGTAAGAGGCTTACTAGAAACAAGGATCATAGGTGTAATCTATGATTTTCTTGACCTGGTAAAGTTATATTTTTTTAGAAAGTTTATATAATAGGTTGAATGGTGACCCCAAAAAGATATGTCCCCCAGAATCTGTGAATGTCATCTTATTTGGAAAGAGTTGCATATGCAAGTAGGTTAGGGATCTTGAGATGAAAATATCCTGGACTATGTGGCTAGGCCTAAATCTAATAACATGTTTCCTTTTGAAAGACAGAAGAGGAGAAGATAGACAGAAGAGAAGGCCATGTGAAGATGGAGGCAGTGATTAAAGTCATGGAGCCCCAAGGCTAGGAACACCTAGAGCTGCCAGAATCTGGAGGAGGAAATGAAGGATTGATTCTCCCCTAGAAACTTCTAAAGGAGTGCAGCCCTCCTGACACCTTGATTTCTGCCCTACAGAACTGTGGGAGAATAATTTGTTGTTTTAAGCCACCAAGTTTGGGATAATTTTTTACAAGAGCCCTAGGAAATGAATAAAGTTTTACCATGTAATAAATGCCTAAAAGTGAGCAGTAACAGTTACTTTTCCATTCTAATTCCTAGAAAACCACCTGAAATATGCAAAAATTCAGATATATAAGGATGTTTATCACTATATTGTAAGTAATAGAAAAATTTAATGGTTTAAATGATACAAAATATGTATACATTGCAAATTATAGAATACTAATTAATAACATGGGGAATGTTTATATATTGTCAGGTGAAAAACCAGGTTATTAGATAATATTCATAATATACAAAAGATTTATGAAAAGTAAAATATACATACAAATATTCATATGGAAAAAAACACTGACAGGATAATTTCCAAAATGGTAAAATAATATTTTTTATATTTTTGTATGCTTCTAAGCATCTTAAAAAATTTGTCTATAAGGAGTATATATTTTACACATGAGACAAAAGTTTTGTTTCCTCTTTTAGTCTTTTAGGTTACATACAGATAAGAGAGAAAGAAAAATCCAAGCTAATCCTAATTATTTCCAAAACTTATATCTAAGCTTCCTAACTTCTAGAGAAATGAGAAAAATCCAATAGAGTATAGAGCTTTCACTGTATATATGTAATACATAACACAAATATCTTGAGAGTTTTGACAATAACTTATCATGGGACAACAAATAAAAGAGACCCAAAACAGCATAATGACAATATTTATAACAGCGGACTTAAAAAATAATTGCTGACCACCACATTCAAGATGGCAGAGTCAGATGCTATAGGGTTCTATCCCTCCACAGAAACTTTGAACAAACACAAGAACTGGCAGAAACATGTTTCTCAAAGTTCCAGAAAACAATTATAGGGCTCCAGTAATGGGGTAAGTACCAAATCAAGAAAAATTTGAATGCTCTTTTGGTGCCCTGGCTGGCAACTCCCCAATTCCATCACCTACTCAGCATGTAGCCAGCCCAGCTCCCATTGCAGATCCCTAGTCTTGGTTACAGAGGGAGGAGGGTGCCCCTCATATTTATACTGGCAGCAAGAATGTCTGGCCCAATCTGTCTGATGGTGGGCTGAGGGACTCACCTTCCCAGAATTTGCCTTACATATAGAAGGCAGTTCATTGATCTCTCCTACAAAAGGTTGTGAGAGAGTAATCAAGTTGTGGCTGCCTGCAGCAAGGGATTACTGGCTGTAGGATAAATAGTACAGTGCCTGAGGCTGTGAGGAAACTGTTTCCTATGGAAGTGAGGACATTCAGAATCTTGCAAATGCAGAAATTCCCAAGGCCACACATGCATGCCCAAAGAAAGACTCATGCCCAGAAAGGACCAGGGAGGCCCCTACACTTTGGCCTGGAGCTATTCTCTAAACTGATTGTATAAATAAGCCCTGAAAGTAAGCACTTGCACAGGTCCATCTACAAAGAGGGGGATTTTTTTTTTTTTTTTTTAACCCCCCGGGGGGCGGGTGTTTTTTTTTTTTTTTTTTTTTTTTTTTTTTAGCTCCTGCTAATCAAGGAAAGCTCTGTCATATCACTAGCTGAATACAAGCTAAAGGAACAGACGTCTCAGAGTCTCAATTCCAATGATAACACATTTAAATATCAAAACGTCCAGGTTTCAATAATATACACACAAACAAACAGGAAGTGATGACCCAGACAAAGCAGATTAAAGCAACAGAAACCATCAATGAGAAGGAACAGACCTGAGATGTGCCAGAAAAAGACATTCAACTAATGGTTCTAAATATGCTCAAAGAACTAAAGGAAATCAGGAAAATTATAGATTAAGATCAATAGAAAGAGAAATTATGAAAAGGAGCCAATCAGAGCTGAAGACCACAGTAACAGAAATTAAAAATTCCTTACAAGGGCTCAACAGCAGATTGGAGCTGGCATAAGAAAGAATCATAGAACTTAAAGGTAAGGCAATGGAAATCATTCAGTCTCAGGAGCAGAAAGAAGAAAAAATGAAGAAAGGTGAACAGAGCCTTGGTGCAGACACCATCAAGCATACCAATAAACACTTTGTGAGAGTCCCAGGAGGAGGAAGAAAAGAGAGAAAGGAGCAGAGAAAATATTCAAAGAAATAATGGCTTAAAACTTCCCAAATTTAACAAAAACATGAATGTACACAACAAATATTCAAACAGGATAAACCCAAATATACGCACGTTTCTGGCATATTATAATCAAACCATCAAATGCCAGAGATAAAGAGGAAATTCTGAAATTCCCAAGAGAGAAGCAATTTGTCACGTACAAGGGAGCCTCAATAATATTGTGCCAATATCACATTGGAAACCATGGAGGCAAGAAGGCAGTGAAATGACTTACCTAAAGCGCTAAAAGTAAGAAATTTCTATATCCAGCAAAACTGTCTTTCAAAAATGAGAGAGAGGTTAAAACATTCCCAGATAAACAAAAGCTGGGAAAGTTCATAACCACTTCCCCACCCTACAAAAGTTGCTAAAAAGAATCCTGCAGGTTGAAAGGAAAGAACAATAGACAGTAATAGGTTGAAGCTGCAGGAAGAAATTTTGCCAGTGAAGGTAATGACATGAGTAAATATAAATGCCAGTACTATTGTATTTTGTTTTGTAACTCCACTTTTCACTTCCTACGGATCTAAAAGTCAAATGCATTAAATATAGTGAGAAAGCAGTGGTTTGGTACACATAATTTATAGACATGTAATGTGTGACAAGAACTATATAAAGGTGGAGAGATAGGTATAAGAATATAGTTTGGGTATACTATCAAAATAATTTGGTACCAAAGCAAGGGATTGTTATATATTTAGCACATTAAATTTAAGGCTTATAGTAACTACAAAGAAAATATCAAAGAATACACAAGCTCATAGAATCAGAAATTAGATTACAGGTTGTCAGGAGCGGGGGAACAAGAAGTTAATGCATAATGGTGTATGTTTTCTGTTTGGGGAGATGGCAAAATTTTAATACTGGAAGTTGGTGACATTTCCCCAGTATTTTGAATGTGATTAATCCCACTGAATGGTATGATTGGTATGGTTGAAATGGGAAAGTATTTTGTATATATGTTCCCACAATAAATAAAAGAGCAACTGAAAAAACAATGACAATTAAATGCAATACATGATCCTAGAAGGGATCTAGTAAGGGAAGAGATAAGACTCAAAGGACATATGAAAAAAATGGAATTTAGAATGTAAGCTTTATATCAATGTAAGCTTTATATCAATGTTGAATTTCTTGAACTTGATAACTGCACTTAAGGTGGTTACATAAGTGAGTATCCTTGTTCTTAGGACATGTAATTGGCAATATTAAGTGTTGAAAGAGGAGGATGTATACAACCTACATTCAAGTGTTCAGAAAATGAATTGATAAATATGGAAAGATATAAATAGGTGGATGAATGGATGGATGGATGGATAGATAGATAGATAGATAAATAGATAGATAGATAGATACAGCAAACATGACAAAATGTTAATATTGGTGGATCTGGTTATCTGGGGTGATAGGGATATATTGGAGTTCTCTGTATGGGGTTTGTATTATTTTTGTAACTGTCCTGTAAGTTTGAAAGTATATCAAAATAAAAAGGTTTTAAAAATTGCATTTCCTATACTAGTGACTCTGACATGTATTGGTCTTTGGGAAGAGACACCGTATAATATTTTATAAAGGAGATGCTACAGAAGTCAAAGTTAAGTGTTTTTTGCTTTTCTTGGTTAGACTCTGCAATTGTCATGGACATAATATAAAATTCTAGTTTTGTAAAGTAAATGCTATGGAAGGCAAGTTAAGTGTTAAGTTGCTTTGTTTTCTTATGAGCTGGTATAATGTGGGAAATGGGCTTGAATGATCTTGAGCCACAAATGGTTAACATGTCCTATAGATGAATATTTCACTTATATGGTAGTTTGAGGTTTTATGGACCCCCAAAAAGATCATGTCCTTAGAGCTAATCCATTCCTGTGGATGTGAACCTATTGTAGGTGGGACCTTTTGATTAGATCACTTCAGTTAGGGGCTTTTGATTAGATTACTTCAGTAAGGTGTGACCCAGGGTGGATCTTAATCCTCTTACCAGAGTACTTTATAAAAGGAAAGACAAGCTGCAGGAGCTCAGAGAGGAACCTACAGAAGTTGAGAAAGCCAGAGGAAGCCAGAAGCTGAAAACAATGATACCCAGAGGAGAAAAGAGAGACAGAAGACTCCACCATTGTGCCCTGCCATGTGACTGGAGTCCAGGATTGCCAGTGGCCAGTCTTTGGGGAGAAAAGCATCACATGGTGAAGCCTTGAATTGAACACTTTTCTACTTTTCTCAGTCTCAGAGCTTATAAGTTAATAAACTCCCATTGTAAAATCCAACCCATTTCTGGTCTATTGCTTTCAGCAGTCTTTAGCAAACTAAAACAACCTATATATCAGATGATCCCTGTTTTATTAGAGTTCTGATAACTTTAACCTTGTTTTAAAGAGAAAATGAAGGTAAATACTACAATTGTGAGGTTTCTAGAAAGATCCGATTTTTTTCTTTTATGAAATGGAAATAGTTTTATTGTGTTTTCTGATTATACAATTAATGTATTTATTACAAAATTCAGAAAATAGAGAACAGTAGGAAGTAGGAAGTAAATCACCAATAATCCTACTAGCCTACTGTTATCATTTAGGTATACACAACATTTAGTGTTAACATTTATATTTATGAACACATGTAAATATTAATATGAATTTAAATATTCATAAAATACACAAAAGTTATATATGTTAACATATATGTATATACAAAGTGGTAACATAATATGTGAAATGAAATATAATTTTTCACCATAAAATATATCATGAACTTATTTTCCAGGTAAACAAGGGACAACTACATCATATTAATGGTTAGAAGAGCTGGAGTATGTTTTTGATTGAAGAATGTGTTCTAGGTATTCTTCCAGATGCCAGTTGCAGATACCAGTCTTGTAGATAAAAATAATGATGTTCAATTATGAAATAAAAGGACATTATATGGTCTTCTTACCATACAGTAATTATTTTTAAAGGCATTATTTATAAGTAGTGAAATATTATTTTTACAGCTATATACATATATGTATGGTGTGTATGTATTGATGAACATAGAGACTATGCATCTGTGTATAAATGAATATGTGTGCACATACATGAGTACTTTTGCAATTTGCATTTATGTTTAATTCTGTGTGAAAATCCTGTTAATGCTTGGGATTAAATAGACAAACTGGTACAAAGGCTTCCCTCAGGGTACTCCTTCCTCCTGCCAAAGGCACTGGTTTATTGGCACAACTATTTAAGACTCACAATCACCATTCATTATGTGGGTAGCATCTCTCCCTTTGAATGACACTTACCATCTTACCTGATTAGCATGTTATACTCCATAGTTTTAAAGGCTTTCTTTTCTTTCTAAGCCACTTTAAGAACAATGATAAAAAGTAGGAATGTAGATGAAAAATATCCTGCCTCTCAAAGCTGCAAATTCAACTTCAAGGGCTTTATTTTAGCACATTTCAGAGTTGTCTGATTGACTACTCCATACACTAAAGAATGTATGGCAATTGAGGTCAATCATGCTGAACTAAAAGGAGTTACAGAAAGAAAAACTTTTGATGTAGGGTTCAACTGTAAGAGATAAATACTATTATTCTACATTAAAAAGCAGTGTTGTTGTTTTTTTGTCTCAAATCTCAAAGAAAATATTACCCTGGAAATTCTTTTGAAAAATGCTTATTATACTGACTGCATTAAACAAAGCTCTGCAAGTATGATACTTAATGTACCTTTGTAACTCTTACATAACTTTCTTCATAGGTTCAAATATGACCTTGCTTGGTGGGTCCATTCTAGGCAATGGATAACGGCTGAGGTTGGAAAACATCAATGGCATCATTTCTGAGTTTGTTGATAGTAGATTCATTTACAAAGTATTCTAATCATAGTTTTTAGTAAAAGATGATTCCCAATCTTTTTAATATTGTGGCACATATAAAAAATATATAACATTTGGATCACAGGACTATAAGTTACTGTCAGCCACAGGGTCTCCCTGATCATGTGCAGCATGACCAGTGGCATGGCCCACTAGTCAGGAAATTTTGTTCTGCAGGGATATTTATTTTGCAGTGAATTTAGAGTGCTTTGTCAACAGCTGATCAGTATAATGGCAGTTTGGAAAAGAGTTCTGTTATTCACCAAAACAAATTTCATGTTAACAAAACCACAAAATAATTAGAGGTATATTTTGGGAATAATTTTAAAACACTTGGCTGTGAAAAGGTTTTTCAAAGCTTAACCTTAAACTAGAATCCTACAAAGGCAAAAGTTAAAAAGCTCAACTATATAAAAATTTTAAACTTATGTACTTCAACCAAAAAAAAGTTATAATCCATAGAAAAGAAAAAAAATTAATAAGCTTTATATATAAGCACATAAGACAAACACATCAGTAGAAAAATAGGTAAATGAAGGTGACCAGAAGTAGAATACAAGTGGCCAATAAAAATTCATTAATAAAGAAAAGGAATAAATACACCTTGTCATCAATGATCTTATAGGATGCCAATATGCAAAGCTATCAAAGATTTTGGGAAACAGATACTCTCATACTTTGCTGTAAAATTATTAATTATTATGATTTTCAGGAGGGCAACTTCCCAATGTATATCAAAAGTCTTAGGTAGCTATATACTCTTTGAACTAGCCATTTGACATATTCCTGGGGGGACTTGGGATGATATACATAGTAATTTATATATGAGAATATTTTTGAAAATGAAAAATTTGAAACAATTGAAATATAGAAAAATAGGAAATTGGGTAAATAATAGATGTTCATTAGAGACTGAATTAAGTCCCCCTCAAAAGATATATACAAGTCCTAACCCTGAGTCTCATGAAAGTGTCATGCTGTTTCTATTTGGAAACAGCATCTTTGAAGATGTTATTAGCTAAGATGAGGCCAAAGTGGAATAGGGTAGGACGTAATCCAATATGACTGGTGTCTTTATAAGGAGAGGATATTTGGACCCAGTCAGAAGGAGATAGTTGAGAAAGAGAGAGAGAGAGAGAGACAGAGAGAGAGCCATTTAGAGGCAGAGATTTGAACTATGCCACTGGCCAAGGAAAATCATGGTTTGCCAGCCACCACCAAAACTCTATAAACATTAGGGGAAGCATGGCTTGCCACCACCTTGATTCAGACTTCTCACCTCCAGAAATGTGAGACATATATTTTTTTCAGCCATTCAGTCTATGATTCTTTGTTATGAAAGCTCCAGAAAACTAGGACAATGGTATAGCGACAGTTTGGAATATGATTCAATCATTAAAAATAATAATATAGAATTGTATTTATTAATATTGAAAAAGAGTTTAAAATATCTAAAACGTTTCCATTTTGTATAACTATGTATTATATAAATACATGGAGATGTAAATGTAAATATAGGAGATAAAGATATCTTAATAAGCAGTCTGATAATTTATACACTAATATATTAATAGTAGTTTGAGTTTGGAGCTTTTTACTTTATTATCTTTATTTGAGTTTTCTAATTGAATACTCAGATCATGTGCTTCTTCTTTAAAATAAATAAACAAATAAAAGCCTTTGCTTTCTTCTTGAGTAGTATAAGATGGCAGATTAGCAGATTTTTTTAAATAGGCTACTGGACATTATACATGATAATTATTTTTTTTAATTACCTCAATACTTATGGTTTGGCTATTACCTAATGAAGCACATCTAAAATCAAATTTTGATTAGTCAAGTCCTTTAATTAACTATGATTATTTCTGACATGTTCTTAAAAGCATCAGGCAATTTTTGAATCTACAATATGAAAAAGTCATAATTGATTTCATAATGATCCAATTCTATATTTATTGTGAATGTATTACATATGAGGCATTGTGTTATGTATTACTGGGATAAATGAAGAAAAAGACATGGCCTCTAGCCTCAAAAGATTTATATACTGACAGAAGAGATACTACATGCATAACAAGGCAGATTGTGATAAGTGCCATGTAAGAGTTTACGATAAAATGAATTCAGAGAAAGGAAAGACAATTTTCGGGAATGACCTACAAGAAATATAAAATTAAATTATTTTTCATAAATTATACTTACTAAGGCAAGAGATAATACCTAGTAATTTTAGGAACTCTGCAGCAAAACACTTATATATTACAGAATTTTCTGTTTGCCTTCCATTATTCAGAAAATTAAATGACCAGAACATCTCATTCCCCCAAATTCCACCTAATTAAAGCTTAACTTTTAAGGGCATAGGAAAATATTTTCTCCATCATTAGGTTTAGCTTTATTGTTCTTAATTTCATCTCATTATCTAGAGCAAGATGAGTTAATGGTGTCCTTTATAATTATTTCTATACATTTAGGCTAATTAAAATATGTTTCAAACATATAATCTTTCTGTATTAGTTAGCCAAAGGGGTGCTAATGTGAAATACCAAAAATGGGTTGGTCTTTATAAAGGGTATTTATTTGGGGTAGAAGTCCACAGATACCAGGACATAAAACGTTAAATTTCTTCTCACCAAAGTTCATTGCCACGTGTTGGATCAGGACAGCTGCCAACGTTTGCCAGGGTTCAGGCTTCTTGTGTTCCTCTCTTCCCAGGGCTGTGTTTCTCTCCGGGCTTAGCTCTTCTGGTTCCACCACAAGGTCAGCTGTAGACTGTCAGGTGAACCGCTCACTTCTCTTCTTCTGGGGCCTTTTCTCCAACATCAAAACTGCTTCTCAAAAACTGCTTCAATTCTGTTCTTGCCATGCCTTTTATATTTGATTCCCCACCCACTAAGGGTTGAGGCCCAACGCCCTACTGACGTGGCCCAGTCAATGCCCTAGTCATAACTTAATCATGCCCAGATTAACAGATCAGTTTACAAGCATGATCCAATTATATTTTTGGAATTCATAATTACATCAAACTGGCCAATGGCTACACTTTCCATCTAAGAAATAAAAATATAGCAGTGCCATATAAGAGAATAGTCAATTATTTTTCCTAATATCACTTAGCCTGAACAGATTACATGAATAAAAGGAAAAAAATTTAGAGCAAAAAAATTTTGCAAGTACACTACCAAAATAAGAATAACATGACACGTGTCACATTTTCAATTGAAAATTTCATTTTTATTGAGCACACACGTGTGTGCATGTGCACATCTGTACATAGATAAATTTTCTTCTTTGTAATCAAAAAATAAATTTTTAATGTGGTAATGAAGTTAGTAGCTAAAATACTAATAGGAAGAACAAAACAAAACGAAATCATTACCATGACAAAAAGTACACCAATTTCTCTTGAATTCCAATTAATGGTGATAATTTTGTGTAAAAAGCTCAAAAGACTTGGATATAGCTTGTTGTGGTTTTTTACTATTGCACCCCAATGAAAGTTAAGAGCCAAAGACATATAATTGGTAATATTTCCTCAGTGTACGACTGTGCTAGTGCCAGGATATTTTAACAAGTCTGAAATCTTAAAGTAGAAGGGACTTTCAGAAATCACCAACTTCTCATCCTATGCTGACATTCCCTACTCTTATTTTGTTGGATGCTATCAAGTTCTCTGATAAATTCTAAATTCTTTCAGGATCTGGAATGTAAATTAACTGGATCAGAGCATTTAAAGGGAATTATGGGAAAGACTTCTGTTATTCACCAAAAGAAATTTCAAGTGAATTATCCTTTGTCAGATATCCTCTTTAGATAAGAAATACTATTTTTCTACTATTTTCAGTTTTAAGACCCTTCATTTTTGTGAAGTTGATATAAACAAAAAGTCCATGGAATAGCTTTGATTTTATTTTTCTCCAATTATCTTCCTGGATAATGATGTGCATTTTATCTAGAGATTCTTTATCCTCTTTAATGTTCCATAAGAGAATATTGTTTCTCCTGAGACTTTTCAACTTTTTCTCTCTGGTTGGCATTGGAAGTATATATAACTGTTAATATCTCAGAGAGAAATTGGTGTTCAGAATTAGCAGGAGGCAGTTTCTTTAGATATCATAACTCCTGCTTGGATAGAATTTATTGAATGTAATGATAAGACAGAATTTCCACCCTTACAAACAGACTTTTGTTTCGGAAATTTCAAAATAGTGCTTACAATCTTAGTTTAACATTTTGGCTATTCTGCTCTTGTTTAAATTAACATCTTTATAAAAAATTCTTCATATTTCCAGGTAGGAGTAAGGAAACTACTGCTTATGAGTCAAAGTTGGTCGACCACCTCTGTAAATAAAGTTTATTTGGAACACGGCCATGCCGGTACATTTATTATTGTCTATGGCTTCTTTCCTGGCAGAGTTGAGTAGTAGCAACAGAGACTGTATGGCTCACAAATCCTAAAATATTTATTATCTGGCCCTTTACAGAAAAAGTTTTCTGACCCCTGTTCTATGGTCAGACAACTCTTTTTAAAATCCACTTAGGAAATTTGTATATGTTTTTTCTCCTTTTTGTTTTCCTTAAGGTGTGTGAAATTTATAAATATGTATGTGCATGTGCATATATATATTGTTAATATATATTTATATATACTTAAGTAAGAGACAATAAAAAATTAAGTGAATAAGATAAAATGAATAGCATTCATGAGAGTGTGACATTCAGGAATGTTAGTCAAGGACTGTGTTATTAAATTGTTGGTTACTGAAAATATAAAAAATAAAAAAAAGCAATAGGGAATCAGGAACTTGTCATTTTCTTTCAAGACTATTTGAAATACCTTTTTTTCTAAATATCTGAGGAATAAATGGATGGTGAGTCAAAATGTTGAGCCCTCTCCAACTACTTTTTTATTAGAGAAATTGTGGGTTCACAAAAATTCATGTATAAAATACAGGATTCCCATATACTACCTCATTATTAACACCTTGCATTTCTGTGGTATATTTCTTACAATTTTTAACAGAACAATGTCTTCAGAATGTTTTCTCTATATTAAGAGATATTTTCAAAGGATAATAGTATGCTTTACATATTTCTCCATACACAGACTATTAGTGCAAGAAAGACACTTAAAACTGATAAGACTAGTCTTTAAACGAGTCACCAATGTTACATATATTACACTAATCACTATGAAACATGAAACAGTACCTTCTAAAAAGAATAAGGCAGAGATAACAATAAGAGAGGTCCAGTTTTTCTGACCTAACATCTGTTTGAAAGTAAAATTAGAACATATGAGGGGAAAAAAAACTTTATTATGGTTTTAAGCAAAACCTTTTATTTTATTTTACAAGTATTTTTATTAACACAGATTAATGTATGAGAATGAGTGTGAGAGTATGTGTGTGTGTACATATATACCAGTCAAATGGTAAAGCTAGCACAGAAACTATTTCTAAGTAATGTTTAGCATATTCCACAAACATTGGCCAAATAATAGGATACCTGTTTGTCCTCATATTTGTCAACATCATCTAGGTTATAGCCAGACTCAATGCTGGTATAAAGAAAGGTCTAGGACAGCAAACTAATCCATGCTTGTTCTTTAATTCACATTATGCCTTTCTATAATTTTGTTCAATTTCATCTGAAAGAACAAAAAAGGAATACTTAATTACATTAATGTTCAAAGAAAAATCTTTGAATTAGAATTAAACAAAAGTTGAAGTATTTCAGTGAAGAGCAATGTTTTTCTGACAAGTGAATATCTCTCAGCTACTCAAGCTCTTAAATATTACACCATTTTCCATCTAAATAATGTCAGTTTTGTCATGTCACTTTTATTCTTGGCATTTCCATTTCAATAATGTTTGCTTTGGCTTGGCCTATTAACACTTATACTTAAATTGGTGCCAGTCTTTCCCAGACTACGGAGGTACTTGATAGGATATCTTGAAAAAAGGTAAAGGAATTAATTTTAAAACACACATTTCCAACAATCCTAAGAATGCCAGATATTCTATAACTTCCAAAAACTAATTACAACACCTGGATTATATACTATTTCTGCTACATACACACAATCTGTTTGTAAAAAGTTTACCCAAGTAAACTTTTCCATTAAAATTCATATTTAGATTGATTAAATTATTCAGATAATTTAAATATATTTAAGAATATGTTGTGTAAATAATTCCAAAAGTTAATAATGACATGTGGTGTAGATTCCATAGATACTTAATGTTTATGATCCTCATGGACAATTATTCAGGCTAGAGATCACATATGAGAAACATGGTGAATATGGACAAAGAAAAAAGAGTTTGGTGTAGTAACCTGGGTTATGTCACTCACGTTATTTCTAAACTAGCTACCAAAGGAACGTTTGCCACATCTAAAAATTTTTATTCTCAGGAATTGTAGTGAGTGAGTGAGGTCCTCTTTCTTTGGGAACCTATATAAGGATTGTACCCCCTGGAGTTTGGGAGTGGGGATAACTTCCTACACAACCTGAAAATTGCTACATTAGCATCAGAGAAATCTGAAGGATGAATGTGGACTTTGAAAACCAATGGAACTTATCAATCATGAAGCCAGTAATGGTGAAGGAATAAGGAGAAATGCCAGCTGGGCAGCAAAATCCTCCAAGGCACTGATATATGAGCCTGAGCAAAGAAAACTGAACAAGAGATGGAGATGCAGGCTCCATGAATCCTAGAGGAGAACCATCTTGTTAGCCTCCCTCCTTTAAGAAGAAAGGGATTGGGAAACTGGGATTCTTGCACCCTTATCTGAGAAGCACAGTAAAGCTAATATGTTACTCTTTTCAGATTGTCTCCAATCTGATCTGATCTGGTCTGTTATGGGAAAATAGGTTTATATAATGTTTTGAAATTTTTAAAAGTGATTTTGACATCATCTATTTTTATTACCACAGTAACATTTATAAGGTAGATAAGGTGATAGTATTAGTATTATGTCCTCGTTTTACAGATTGTAATAACAAACAAACAAAACAAATTGAGGCTGAGAGAGTTAAAGAAATTGGCCAGTTGAAACAAGACCACTAAGTTGTAGAGCCAGGATCATTCTTTCTAGGCATACACCTATGAATAAACTTGTGATCCCTGCATTGCTTATTGCTGTCCATTCTTAACCAACATGTTTGGTCAAAGACAGGACATATTAAGGCAATTGGCAACTTTATTTTGATGTATAACTAGTCTACACAGGCAAATAGCACCATTGTTAAGAACAGCAATTAGTAGTTCTGCTATCTTAGCAGACAGACACATAGTAAAGTCTACTACCCTTTTTTCCATATGACAAAAAACAAAGAAATGTTGGGCACCTGTGGATCCACACCCAGCCCCCAATAAGATAGGAGGAGGCTTGTGTTTCCTCAACCTCTCTGGGCAATAGCAGGCACTTTCAGCCTACATGGATTAAACTGGTGGGCGTCTTTGGTCCCATCCCCACCCCCTAAAGGGCAGAAGGGACAGTGACCTTCAGCCTCTCAGGGCAACTGCAGCTACATTTGGCTCACACAGATTAGATTATTGGGCACTCTAGAGGGTCCATCCTCATTCCTGGCAGGGAAGGAGGGGGTGGTTGTACTACGTCAGTATACCTGGGCAGCTGAGGGCATTTTGGACCTGCACGGCATAGATTACTGCCCACACCTGCAGATCCATTCCACCTCAGGCAGGGGCATGAAGCTTCATCAATCTCTCCAGGCAGCTACAGATGGTCTTGGCATGCACAGCTTGGATGACTACACTCAGCTATGGCTCTGTCCCTACCCATGGCAGAGGAGAAAGGTGGGAGAAGCTTCATCAGTTCCTGAGTCAACATGGGCAGCTTCAGGCTCCACAGCTTACAGTAAAAACTACACCCTCAGCTCATACCAGCAAGGGAGAAAGGGCAAAGAAGCCCTAAACTAAAGAGAGAAGCTTTGCCCAGAAAAAATACATCTACTAAGCCAGATGCCAAAACATCAATAAAAAATTACAATACATACCAAGAAACAGGAAGGTATAGCCGATTCAAAGGAATAGGAAAAGCCTCCAGATGACATAAAAGAGTTGAGAAAATTAATCATAGATGGTAAAACAAGGCTCCTTAATAAATTCCATAAGATGGCTAAAGAGATTAAGGATATTAAGAAGACACTGGGTGAGCACAAAGAAGAATTTGAAAGCATACATAGAAAAATAGCAGATCTTATGGGAATGAAAGGCACAATAAATGAAATTAAAAATACACTGGAGGTATATAACAGCAGATTTGAGGAGGTAGAATAAAGGATCAGAGAACTTGAAGACATAGCCTCTGAAAGTGAATGTACAAAAGAATAGATGAAGAAAAGAATGGAAAAAAATTGAACAGAGTCTCAGGGAACTAAACGATGACAAAAGGTGTGCAAACATACATGTCATGGGTGTCCCAGAAGGAGAAGAGAAGAGAAAAGGGGCAGAAGGAATATTTGAAGAAATAATGGTAGAAAATTTCCCAACTTTACCAAAGGACATAGATATCCATATCCACAAAGCACAATGTACTCTCATCTGAGTAAATCCAAATAGACCAACTCTGAGACATACTATTCAGAATGTCCAATGCCAAAGACAAAGAGAGAATTCTTAGAGCAACAAGAGAAAAATGATGCTTCACGTGCAAGTGATACCCTATAAGATTAAGTGCTGATTTCTCATCAGAAACCACAGAGGCAAGAAGGCAGTGGTATGAAATATTTAAAATACTGCAAGAAAAAAACTGCCAGCCAAGAGTATTATATCTGGCAAGATTGTCTTCTAAAAATGAGGGTGAGTTTAGAATATTCACAGATAAACAGAAACTGAGAGTTTAACCAAGAAACTGGGTTTGCAGGAAATAACTAAAAGGAGTGCTACAGCCTGGAAAGAAAAGAGAGGAGAAAGAGGCTTGGAAGAGAGTCTAGAAATGAAGTAACTATAAGTGTAAAGATTGTGGTGAAATTAAAATATGACAGATAAAACCCAAAGGTCAAAATGGGTGAAATAAGAACTGCCTTTACTGTAATAACATTGAATGTTAATGGATTAAATTCCCCAATCAAAAGACACAGACTGGCAGAATGGATAAGAAAATATGAACCCTCTATATGTTGTCTATAAGATATTCACCTTAGACCCAAGGATACCAATAGATTGAAAGTGAAAGGCTGGAAAAAGATATTCCATGCATGCAGTAACCAAAAAGAAAAAAAAAGAAAAAAAAAAAAAGCTTGAGTTGCTATACTTATATTAGATGAAATAGACTTTAAAATGTAAAACTGTTATTAGAAACAAGGAAGGACTTTATATATTAATAAAGAGTAATTCATCAGGAAGAAATAACAATCATAAATGTTTATGCACCTAACCAGGATGCCTGAAATTACATGAGGCAAACACAACAAAACTGAAGGGAGAAATAGATGTCTTTACAACAATACTTGAAGATTTAAATACACTCCTCTCAGCATTGTATAGAACATCCGGGAAGATGATCAATAAAGAAACAGAGTTTCTTTAATAAATTTCTTTGATAAACAGAGTTTCTTTAATAAATGGGCTAAACTTAATAAATATATTCAGAACACTGTACCCCAAAACAGCAGGATATCTTTCTTCTCAAGTGCTCATGGATATTTCTCCAGGATAGACCATATTCTGGGTCAAAGAGCAGATCTCAATAAATTCAACAAGTATGAACTAAATAAAGCACTTTATCTGACCATAATAGAATAAAGTTGAAAGTCAACAAGAGGGAGAAAAAGGGAAAATTCAAAAATATATGGAGCTTAAACAACACACTATTAAATAATCTGTGAGACACAGAAGAAATTGTGAGAGAAATCTATAAACATCTCAAGATGAATGAAAATGAGAAAACAACATATCAGAACCAATTGGATGCAGTGAAGGTAGGACTGAGAGGGAAATTTATAGCCCTCAATGCTTACATTAAAAAAGAAGAAAGAGCTAAAATCAATGACCTAACTACACAGCTGGAGGAACAAGAAAAAAGAAGAGCAAACTATTCCTAGACCAAGTAGAAGGAATGAAATAGCAAGGATCAGAGCAGAAATAAATAAAATTGAGAACAAAAAAACAAGAGAGAATTAACAAAACCAAAAGTTGGTTCTTCGAGAAGATTAACAAATTTGACAAATCCTTAGCTAGACTGACAAAGAATAAGAGAGAGGAAATGCAAATAAATAAAAAATGAAATCAGGGACATTACTACTGATCCCACAGAAATAACAGAGATCATAAGAGGATATTATGAACAACTGTATACCAATTAGACAATGTAGATGAAAGGTGAAAAGTCCTAGGAATGTACAAACAACCTAGAATCTAGAATAGAAGACCCTAACAAACCAATCACAAATAAAGAGATTTAAACAGTCATCAGACAACTCCCCAAAATGAAAAGCCCAGGTCCAGATAGTTTCACAGGGAGTTCTACCAAGCATTCAAAGAAGATTTAATACCAATCTCATTCAGGCTCTTCAAAAAAATTGAACAAGAAGGAATGCTACCAAACTCATTTTTTGAAGCCAATATCACCCTAATACCAAAGCCAGATAAATATATTATGAAAAAAAGAAATTTAGAGACTCATTTCCCAAATGAATATGACTGTAAAAATCCTCAACAAAATACTTGTTAATCAAATCCAACAACACATAAAAGAATCATTGATCATGCTCAAGTGAACTTTATACCAGGCATGCAAGCTGGGTTCAACCTAAGAAAATCAATCACTGTAATACACCCCATTAATAAATCAAAGAAGAGAAATCACGTGATCCTATTGATTGATGCAGAAAAGGCATTTGACAAAATACAGCATCCTTTCTTGCTAAAAATACTACAAAAGATAGGAATTGAAGGAAACTTTCTCAACATAATAAAGACCATATATGAAAAACCCACAGCTAATATTGTACTCAATGGTGAAAGACTAAAAGTTTTCCCCTTGACATTAGGAATAAGACAAGGATGCCCACTGTCACCACTGGTGTTCAATACATTAATAAATAAATTTTAATAAATTTTAATAAAGCAAAATGGAAAACACAATTATCAAATTTATTTGGAAGGGTAAGGGTCCACGAATAACCAGAAATATCTTAAAGAGGAAAAGCGAAGTTGGAGGACTTTCACTTTTGTACTTAAATCATATTACCTAGCTACAGTGGTAAAAACAGCATGTAACTGGCATAAACATAGACACATAGACCAAAGGAACTGAATTGATGGTTCAGAAACAGACCCTTATATCTATGGTCAAGTGAGTTTTGAAAAGCTTGTCAAACCCACCCAGCTGGGGCAGAATAGTCTATTCAACAATGGTGCTGGGAGAATTGGATATCTGTGATGTTTAGGCTAATGTGTCACTTAGGCCAGGTAATTGTGCCCAGTTGTTTGGTCAAGCAAGCACTGGGCTAATGATAATACAAGGACATTTATGGACTTTAATCATCAGTGAGTTGATTACATAGCTAGATGATTACATTTACAATTAACCAAGGAAATTGCTGTCAGCAATGAGTGACATTTGATCCAATCAGTTGAATGCCTTAAAAGGGGAAGTGATTTCAGCATTTAGAGAGAATTTCCCAGCTTGTCTTTGGACAGCCAACATATCCCAGAAACTCATCAAGGACCTTCCCTGGACTTTCATTGGAGCTCCTGGTTTGCAGCCTGAGGAATATGGACTTGTGCATGCCCACGGTCACATGAAAGAATTTTATAAAATCTCATACTATTTATAGATAACTCCTGTTGATTCTATTTCCCTGGAGAACCCTGACTAATACAATATCCATAGCCAAAAGAAAGAAAGAGGGCCCCTATCTCACACCTTATACAAAAATTAATTCAAAATGGATCAAAGGCCTAAATATAAAAGCTAGAACCATAAAGCTCCTAGAAGAAAATGTAGGAAAATTTCTTCAAGACCTGGTGGTAGGTGATGGATTCTTAAACCTTACACCAAAAGCATGAGCAACAAAAGAAAACATGGATAAATGGGATCCCCTCAAACTTGAACACTTTCATGATTTAAAACACTTCGTTAAGAAGATAAAAAGGTAGCCAAATCAATGGGAGAAAATATTTGGAAACCACACATCTGATAAGAGTTTGATTTAAATTCTATATAAAGAGATCATACAACTCAACAATAAAAGAGCTTGCAATCCAATTTAAAAATGGGCAAAAGATTTAAATACACATTTCTCCAAAGAGAAAGTACAAATGGCCAAAAAGCACATGAAAAAAGTGTTCAATATCACTAGCTATTAGGGAGATACAAATCAAAATGACAATGAGATATCATCTCACACCTCATACAATAGCCATTATTTTAAAAAACAGAAAACAATAAGTGCTTGAGAAGATGTAGAGAAATAAGAACACGCCTTCACTGTTGGGATTGTAAAATGGTGAAGCCTCTGTGGAAGACAGTTTGGCAATTCCTCAAGAAGCTAAATATAGAACTGCCATATGATCCAGCAATTCCTCTACTAGGGATATACACAGACAAACTAAAAACTGACATGAACAGACATTTGCACACTGCTGTTTATAGCTATGTTATTCACAATTGCCAAAAGATTGAAATAACCCATGTGTCCATCAACCAATGAATGGATAAACAAAATATGGTATATACATATGATGGAATACTATGCTGCAGTAAAAAGAAATGATATTGGGACACATATGATAACATGGATGAATCTTGAAGACATTATGCTAAGTGAAATTAGCTAGACACAAAAGGACAAATATTGCATGGTCTCACTAATGTGAACTAAATAGGAAGAATAAACTCATGGAGTTAAAACCTAAAGTATAGGTTATTAGGAGATAAGAGGAGGACCGATATGGAGTACTGATGCTTTATATGTTGAAGTTTTGAGAAACTTGACTATAAAATGTTGGAAATGGATAGAGTTGATGGTGGCACATTGTGGTGAGTAAAACTGGCCTAGCTAGTTTATAAATGTGATTGTAGCTGGAAAGGGTAGTCTAGGGATGTAAATGTCAATTGAAAGAAAGCTAGAGAATAATATGGAGACTAAATAACACAGTGAACCAAGAGGTGGATTAGAATTGTGGTTGTTAGTACAAATGCAGGAATGGCCTTCTGTGAACTAGAACAGATGTATATCACAATTGTGCGGTGGTGGGAATGTGGAGAAGCATGGGAAAAATACAATTAATGTAATCTATGGTCTATAGTTAACAGCATTACTGTAATATTCTTGCATCAATGCCAAAGATGTACTGAGTTATTATTAGGGAGTTAGGGGAAAAATATGCCAAATATATGCAATGGACTATAGTTCGTGGTAATAGTCTGATTATCTCTCATAATCTGTAACAAATGTTCTACAATGGTGCAGTGTGTCGGTGAAGGAGTGTTGTATGGGAATTTCACACATGCATAAAAGTTTTGTAACTTCCCAACTTCTGTAATAAAAATATATTTTTAAAAGTGTAAAGAAAAAATACATTATTTATGTTTCTGATTTAAGGTTGATGTTTTCATAAATGTAATTTGCTACTGATAATACAGTCCTTAACTATAGCTATTATCAAGCCTGTACCTTGGCCTCACTAGCCTCTGTTCTAATCAACACCAAATCAACTCACATAGACATATAAATAATGTCTGTGAAAATAACCTACATTTTTATTCCACTGGGTGCATTATAAAATGCATCACCCTCATTATATATATATATAATTTTTTTTTTTTTTAGGAAGTACCAGGGATTGAACCCAGGACCTCATACATGAGAAGCAGGCACTCAACCACTGACCTACATCCACTCCCCTATCATAATAATTTTTGAAAATGTTTTAAAAGATGCTTAGATTAGATAAATGTTACACAAAAATTATAGGGATTCCCACGTTTCCCACCTCCTACAACCTCCCACATAAACATCTTTCATTAGTGTGGCACATCACCTGCAATGGATATACACATCCTGGGGCTTTGCCACTAAGCATAGACCACAGTTCACATCGTAGACCACACTTTCCCACACAGTTCTGCATGTTATATGCTGATGTAAAATGGCCTATATCTGTTGTTGTAATGTCACTCAGGATAATTCCCTAGTCTCAAAAAAGCCCCTGTATTAAAACTGCTTTTCCCTCTCCCTGCCCCCAAAGCGTCCAGTGGCCACTAGCTCCACATTAATGTTGTAATTTCTTCCATTGCTTGAATCACAATACGTCTACAACAGAATACCAGTAAGTCCACCTTAGTCCATAGCTCTTCCCCCACTCCTGAGGAGTCAGGGATGGTGATGTCCACTCCACCTCCAAGTGAGAGGGGGCTTATATCCCATGGATAAGAGGGATGGGATTATCCTGCCTGCAGCTGCAGACTCTCTCCATTCCCTGGGATGGCCATTGTCCATCATCATCTCCCCACCAGATGTCTTGGGTGAGTCCATTGAGCTGTAGAGTAGGAGTTGCTTCTCCACCGAGATTCCAGGCACAGCTTATCATAATAATTTAAGAATGATTTTGACATTATCAAAACTTAATTTATTTTACTTATTGAAAGAAAGTAGTTGACTTATATTCTTACTTTTCTTAGAATAAAAACAACTGTAATTAAGTATATAGCATCCTTGCTTTGAAACATATATCAATACAGTGATATTTAGTTATGAGCATAGCAGTTTTGTAAAAACATTTAAATATATATTGTAGATATGATTGATGTTATTCTATGGCATTTGCAAATAATTATCTTTAAGACACTCATAATATGTATTTTCAGTGATTTAAAAGTATTGACTTCTACAGTATAGTGTTGCTCAAATAAACTATTAATTGTTTTTACAAATTTATATATTTTTATAAATGTAACTTTTTTTTTTTAATAAATGTATTTTCCTGACAGATAAACATTGAAAATAACAGGAAACATTTTACTCTTTGGAAACCTATATGCACCAATCATGATTAAAAGACATTTATTTGTATTGTATTTCTCTTTTTCAGCCCTTGCCCAAATGAAGTATTTGACTGGAATATGCCCCTTCTGCTGAACTTTCTTGCTCCTCTATACATTTGTTTGACCAAAAGACTCATATAGCCACTGTTTTACTCTGCCTCCAGAACTAGCTATTCTAAAAGAATGGAGTAAACCCAGCTGGAATTTACATGTCTGCCAGCCTAATCTCCCTCTTTGCCAATTACCAATAATCCTTTGCTGCAAACCTAAATAAATTCTATCTCTTATATCTGAAATCCCAAGCTCATAGAGTTGTTTAGCGGACATAATGAAATAATAATATATAAACATGAACTTAGCACTGGACCTAATGCAATACATGCTCAATAAATACGTTTTCCTTTCCATTCTTCTCAGCAAAAGAAGTTGGCATTGTTTACATTACTGAGACTTATAATCACCCAAGCACACAATCCAGTTGTTTCTTCCTAAGAGGAGTTGCTCTCATCATAGGATACCTCTGCTTGAATTAGTAGTCACCAGCAATTTAGAGGCTTGAAACACAAAAGGCATTCTTTTATCAAGTAAAAAGTACTGAAAACAAGATTTTTCCAAGAAAACAGCACTGAGTACTAGTTCTGAGGATTGCTGAGTTGAGGCTAGAAGCAAAGGAGTCAAATGTAGTTATGAAATACAGTTAATTAATATGGAGGACATTTATATAAAAGATTAGGAGACTCAGATACAGGCAGTCAGTTGTTAAATGCCTTGAGAAAAGAAGAAAATGAGGTAGACAAATGAGGGGAAAAAAGATTGGTAATGAAGCCTGGAAAGAAAAGATTTAAAGGGACAAGAGGAGAATAAAAGGGAAAGGAAAGGAAAAGAGCCAAAGAGTAAAGTCAACTCCAATTGAATTTCTTTTATGCCTAACACAGAACTTACTATGGAAATGCTTTCTAAAGAATGAATATCTTTTATCAGAATTTCTCCAAAAATTTCTGTACATATCTTTAACAGATGCAATAATTAGGATATTGGGTTTGAGAATATACAATATATATATAAAGTATAGCAATTTGATTTATAAGTAGTTTGCTTAACTTGTACCATTTTATAGGTAGGTTCATTTACTCAAGAAATTATTTTGTGTATTTGGAAAATTCTGACTTCTTGTTCAGTCTGTTTATTGCCCACCCCCCACCCCCACTGACAAGATGGCTCCATCTGTTTGCTCATTGTTTTTGCTCATTGTCGTTCATTGTTTTTTGCTCATTGTCTGCTTGTTGTTTGCACTTGTCTGCTCATTGTTTTGCTTGCTGTCTGCTCATTGTCTGCTCGTTGTTTTTGCTCAATGTCTGCTCATTGTTTTTGCTCAATGTCTGCTCATTGTCTGCTTGTTGTTTGTCTTCTTTAGGAGGCACCAGGAACCTAACTCGAGACTTCCCATGTGGGAGCCAGGTGCTCAATTGCTTGAGCCACACTGCTCCCCCAGTCTGTTTATTTTAAGGAGCAATATTTTAATGCAGTGGACTCAACCAACTTGTGTGCCTGTGTCCAAAAGAGATGTTATTGGAATGAGCAGATAAGAATGTTATAAATAAAATTCAATTCCCTACATTTAGTAAAATGCTTAAGGAAAGTATAAAAGTTCCACAAAATTAACAGAATCAAGTGTAATCCCAAAGGTTTTGCTAAATATTTACTTAGTCTTTCTTCATAACCTCATCTACATAAATTACCTTTTCTATTTATTTTTTAAACTGTAGGAAATCAGTTATCTATAGTAAAACTAACAGGTTAGAATAAAGACATGAACAAATTACTTTTAATGAAGTAAGGGGTCTTCAAGAATAACAATCTTTTAAAAATCTGCATGAATTTTAAACATGATGAAAACACCTTTTTGGGAAGATATTTCTGAACACATCCACGTGACAATTGCATAGTATTCTGAAAGATTTCCTCAAAGGGAGATGAAATTTGTATTGCTATATTAAATTCTTTTCAAGACACTAACAGATTAAAAGATCCATACCACAGTCGATGGACTTCTTTGCCAACTGCACAGATTTTCTGAGCTATTTAAAAAGTGTTTGGCTAAATAAACTCTATCTGCAGTCTAGCATTACATATTTGCAACTAACCATTTATATGATTTCATCTTCTCAGATATAGTTGATAGTTGCAAAATTAATACTGAACGGCAACCTCTTGAAAACTCAGATTAAAGAAGCCTCCTGTGCAAACTGAAAAATTCACTGAATATAAAATTATTATAATTTTAGCAGATTTAGAAACCAATGATTACTTTAACATTCATGCTGAGATTTTCTAGATGTTCACTAATATGGATCCCTTAGATAAGTATATGTTAGCCTTTCCAATCCTTTCTTATTGAAAAATGAATAACTTCTAAGTTTTTTTCCAATAGCATCTTATACTTAACCTTACTGCTAGTATATTAGAAGTTTTGCTTCTTTTTTCTAAGCATTAGATAGAATTTTTTGAGGATGATTTTTTAATGTAGGATTTACATTGAGTATAAAAGTATTAAAATACATGTCTAATGACAAATGAGTAGGGGATTTTTTTAACCTATGGAAAAATTACTTATCTCTTTTTTCTTTCTTTTCTACCCATTTCATTTAAAGAAAGACAAAAAGATAGTAAGAAGACTGACCCAAGACCTACCAATCAGAACACATTTTTATCTTCATTTTCTAGTAAGTGCTACCTGCCTCAAATACTTCTATTACATACTTTTCTCCATGTTTCTAAGCAAAATAGCTGAAGCATACACAAAGAGATAAAAAGAAAATAGAGGGCAATATATGTTATTTTAAATCACCTCATTTTGAAGTTATGCAAAATAATTGCAAGAGAACAAGAATAATAGAAGTTCAGAGCAGAGTACAGTCTTGGAGATTTTCAAATATTAGTATATACTGGAATCATCTGGACAACTTTAAAAATGCATACTTTAGGGTATATGTTATTTTTATTCAAATTGAGATGGAAACTAGTAATTTGAATTTTGATCTTCCTCAAATATATTAAAGCATAGTTTTGTAGTTTTGTTTTTTAGATTCTGTGCCTACTACTTCCAGCATCTGGGGGCCCTATGTTCTCTTTGTATTGTTTACTGTTTCTATTGATTTTCACTTATGCTGTCTTATTTCCTCAAGTATCAGGTTGTCTTTGATTGTTTGCTCAATATTATATTTACAAAGTTATTAGTAGAAAAATTTGATGTGTCTTCCTTCAAATATACAGTTGTTGTTTTTTCCAGATCTCTGGTAGTTATTGGTAATCTAGGATGGTCTTAATCTAAGTTCACATGTTTAGGATTTTTCTGGATAATTTACTTCTTAGCCATTCTCATCCCTAAACACAGATTTTCAGTGTCAGCCCAAACCAAAGTTGTTTACAAGGATTGCTAATAGACCCAGTCCTTAGACTTTATCCCACCCCTCAAATGCAAGCCAGGTTTAGTTACCTCTTTTGCACTGGCACTAACACTCAGGGCAAAATCACAGCTGAGTGGCAGTATCACCTCCCTGCATTTTTAGTAATCCTCTCTAATCTATCACCCCAACTTGTTAGCTTTTAATACTTTAAGAATGTGTGTGGTATGGTTTATGACTAGGTTTCAATAAAATTGATTATAAAAAAAGAATGTGTGTGTGTGTGTGAATGGAGGTATGAATGTGTGTGTTGACATATGTATTTATATGCCTTCTGTTTTCTGTGGTTGTCTGCAATATGAGGGCATTTCTGAATTATCTAGCTCACAATTATAGAAGTAGAAAAAACCTGCATTTTTACAAGTATCTCAGATTAACCAAATGCAGTCCTTGTGTCTTACTTTGGAAAACACATCTGTGAGGGTCTGAAATATTTGGGAAAGCCTTTTAGAGTTATAGGTGATAAAGTGGATATTGACAAAAGCATAGGACTGATATGAGAAAGTACAGCATTCAAGGAAGGTATATAGTAGTGAAATAATGGTAAAGAGTTTTAAAATATCTAACTGATATGTAAAATATGTATATTCTAATATCACATCAATGACAACATAGTTTGTGCTAGAAAGGAAATTAGAGTAAGATTGCCCTTTTGGACTCAAGGCTAGAAATTCCGAGGGCTAATTGCAGTAACAATTCCTGGTTATTGTGGCAGATATTGACACTTCCAACATCTCTCTAGCTATGACTCTGAATTTTGAAAAGATAGGAATTTGCAGTAAGAATGATGATATTCTAGGACTTTTCAGTCTCTCTAGGGAACATAATAATTTTAATTTTAAAAATGCCTAGGCTATTGGTGAGATCCCCTGAGAAATAAAATGAAAGTCTTAAAATACTTACTCTTAGAAGATAAAATAGCAGAGAATCCCTTGCAAAGAAGTGACATTGTCTAGAAGCCATCAGTAAGGTATCCTATATCTCAACAAATACCATTTAAGATATAAAAAGAAAGATAAAAACAATACTGACCAAGAACCTAATATTAGCATTTGGACTGCATAACAGAATTATATGGGAGATGAAGCTGGACTGAGGAAAACCCTATCCTTTTTTCTTTCTTTGTATTTCTTTCTTTTTTTTTTAATCGAAAGGTGATTTACATATAATAAAATGCAAAGTTCTCAAGGATTCACTTAAATTGACTGACAATTTTAATCACTGTGATTCTACCACCTAACACTAGATATACAATGTTTCCATCACCCCAGAAAGTTCCCTCTTGCTCTTTTCCAGTTAATCACCCACGCTACCCAGAGTCATTTTTATGATTTCTGTCATTGCAGATTGGTTTTCCTTGTACTTGGACTTCAGATTAATGGAACCATAAAGTATATCTTTTTTTCATATAAATAGAATCATATAGTATGTTTTTTGTACCTGGCTTTTTCACTAAACATAAGATAATGTTTTTGAAATTAATCTATGTCATTATGTTACTTTTTTTTTCTTTTAATTTTTTAAGTTGAGGTATAATATTTATGAAGTGAAACAAACAGATCTTAAATGAATAATTCAATAAATTTTGACAAATGAATATATTCATTAATTCCACACTCAGAATTGTATACTGTTCTGATTTCGTTCACCATAGATTAGTTTTGACTGAGAACTTCATATATATGGAATAATCAAATATGTATTCTATGTCTAGCTTCTTTTGCAAATTACAATGTTTTGAGATCCATCCATCATGCTGTGTGTATCAACATATTGTTCCTTTTTATTGCTAATAACATCCTGTTGTATGAGTATACTATAGTTTATATATCCTTTCTCCTGCTGATATTTAGGTTAATTCGAGTTTGGGGCTTGTATTCGTCAGCCAAAGGGGTGCTGATGCAAAATACCAGAAATTGGTTGGTCTTTATAAAGAGTATTTATTTAGGGTAGAAGTCCACAGTTACCAGGCCATAAAGCATAAGTTTCTTCCCTCACCAAAATCCATTGCCACGTGTTGGAGCAAGACAGCTGCCGACGTTTGTCATGGTTCAGGCTTCTTGGGTTCCTCTCTTCCAGGGGCTGAGTTTCACTCCAGGCTTAGTTCCTCTGTTTAATCCACAAGGTCAGCTATAGACTATGAGGCTCTCTAGGTTTTGCTTCACTCCACAAGGCCAGTTGTAGACTATCAGGCGAATGGCTTGTCTCTATCCCGGGGCCTTCTCTCCTTCCTCACGACCAAGCTCTCTTACTTCCTGGGGCTGCAACTCAAGACTCCAACATCAAAACTTCTCTTTTCCATGCCTTTTATATTTTATTCCCTGCCCACCAAGGGGTGGGGCTCAATGCCCTACTGAGTGGCCCAGTTAATCCCCTAATCATAACTTAATCATGTCCAGATTAGCAGACCAGTTTACAAGTATAATCCAGTATATATTTTTAGAATTCATAATTACATCAAATTGCTGAACAGCTACAGGGCTATTATAAATAAAGCAGTTATGAACAATTCTTGTGCATGCCTCTTTGTAGAAATATTTTGATTTCTTATGGATAAATACCTAAACATGGGATTGCTGGGTAACATAGTTGATATATGTTTATAAGAAATTGCCAATCCACTTTTCAAGTGGCTATATCATTTTATACTACTGCCAGTGAAATATGAGAATTTCAGTTGTTACAAATCTCTGTCAATATATGATATAAAATTGAAAGGATTTTAAATTTTAACCTTTTTTTTTTTTTTAGATATCCATTCCATTTACCAATTTGCCTTTTGGGTTCTCTCTATTTCTTCTTGCTGATCAAGGATACCATCTGGTATAAAATCTTTTCAGCCTAAAGACCTTCTTTTAGTATATCTGTGTGGAAAAAAGTTAACTCAGTAGGGCTGGATAATTCAAACCCTGCACATTCCCAAAAAAGGCCTGTCTTCAGGACCATATCTTCTCCAGCACCAGAGAGATGTGTTCTGAGTCTTTGAAATATTCTGCTAGAAAACAGTTTTTTTCAGTCAAAATTCCCTGCCCTTAAAGAGTTTACATTCTACTGGGGAAAGGAGACAATTAAAAAAATCACTAAAATATATAATATGTTGATGGTAATTGCTTAAGAGGAAAAAAAAATAAACTTTGAAGGGAGATATAAAAGGTCAGGGTGATGTGTCATATTTTAGATACTGGGGTCAAGAATTTCCCACTCAAGATGATTTTGAGTGAAGGCCTAAAGGAAAGGATAATTCTTCAAATCTATTACACCTTTCAATCAGAAAACTGAACACTGGATAGCTGTCTCTGTGTACTAGGAATTGCTCTATGATGCACACTGTTATTCTTCTAACCTTCAACAATCCTACCCTTTCCTCGTACAATCAGGCATATACAAATACAACTTTTGTAGCAATGCAGATACTATTTTTGACTATCATATTATAAAATATATTGAAATGCAATGTTCTGAAAGAGCATTTACTAGCATAGACACTCGGATATAGTGCTGTGATATTATAAGCTAATATTCTTTGACCCAGAAATTTCATAAATTTGCACAAAAGTACATAACACTGAAGATTGGCTTGCTAAATTCCTTACTGCATACTAGAGGCTGAAAGGCTAATGACCATCTTGCAACTTGCTGAGACCTAGCTTCTACATGTATATGCACCTGCATGAGATTAGCAAGGTAAAAGTAAGGCAGCATCTGCACATCTGCTGTGCAGGATGTGCTATGGTAGGATTGCTATGGAGGCATTTGGTGGTACTGCATCAGTAGTAACAGAGTGTGATCCTTGCGTGGTGGGTTTCAAGTGTCATGTTATGGAGCACTACACTTTCCTGTTTATCATATCGGAGACAGTGTGGTCCTAAAGCCAATAGTTGAGGCAGTGCCTTTGAGCTCACCGATGTGGTTGTAGACTCAGCAGTTGGTGCAGTATTTTGTTGCTCCTCCAGTTTCCTGATCATGCACCAATAGCAATGCTCCTGGAAGGCCTCTATTATGCTATTCTGTGAGTCATTTCAAGAGACCTAGAGGAGGCTTTTGCACCCCTTTCAAAACCGTAACAACTAATTCCATATCAAAAATTTATTTCTGCTTAAAGAGAATGACTTCTGTTATCCACAGTTGTCTAATGATTGAAAGAAATTAGTTGGAGAAGTGGGCAAGAGGAATGCACAACTATGTATATTGTAGCGTTATTAGCAATAAAAAAATTTTGAAAAGTACATAAATGTGCAAAAAGGGAAATTAGTTAAGAAATAGTAATAGCTATATAATGAAATAGTATACATTCATTCATACAACTTTTTTAATTTTGAAAAAAGTATAAACCTATAGAAAAATTTTAAGCAATAAATTCCCATATTTGGTTCATTTAGGTTTACCACATACCAATGATATTACAGTAGATATTTTTTGAAATGATAAGTTAGTTATAGCATATTGAGAGGAAAAAAGTTTGTCACAGTTCCATTTGGGTAGTAACTAAATGCACATACACACAGAAAAATGTTCTCTTTGGTTCTTTGTGGATAATGAAATTATTGGTGATTAATTATGTTTTAATTTTTGGTCATGTGTAGTTTATAATTTTTCTACAAAGCATAATAAAATAATAAAAAATATTCTTTCTTAGGGAACACTTTTTTAATATACATAGATCTTTTATTTATATTTCTATATGTGGGATAATCCTGGATCTTTACCAAGATAGAGCAATAGTCTATGTCATTTTGGTATCATACAATACTTTATTATATTTATTTATTTATTTATTTATTTATTTATTTATTTATTTATTTTACAATTTAGATGATACAGTTTAATAATTTTGATGATATTTACCATGTCCTGTGCCCATAACTGTAAGGTAATGAAAAACCTTCCCCATGACCACCAAACACCCCATTAGATCTTGACTGTTCCCTTCCCCCCAGCCCCCCAGGGCCCATGATACCATCCTCTCCCTACCCATGGAATGTCAAGATTCACAGTTACATGCCCTGGGGATTTGAACCTGCCCTTCCTAATCCGCCCACCCACCAGTGCTGCACCACCAAACCCAGGAACATCACCACTCATCTGCCCTATTCCCCAACATACGACCATAATCTATCCCTTTACCACAGATTATGTCCATATGGGTGATGGCTCAAAGCCTGCTCTTCTCTTACTCTCCTTTGTTAACCTGTCTTTCAGACAATGGTTCTCAGAGACTGCTCACTTTCCTCAGTTCAGATCAGTGAGGTCATATACTGTTCATCCTTCAGTGCCTGGCTTGCTTCACTCAACATAAGGTCTTCAAGATTCATCCACATTATTCCATGTGTTAGCACTTTGTTCCTTCTTACAGCTTAGTAATATTCCATTGTATGTATGTACCACATTTTGCTTATCCATTCGTCTGTTGATAGGTACCGGGGCTGATTCCAACTTTTGGCAATGGTGAACAATGCCGCTATGAACATTGGTATGCATATATCTGTTTGTGTCTTTGCTTTCAGTTCTTCTGGGTATATACCCAGCAGTGGAATTGCTGGATCATACGGAAGATCTATTGTTAGTTTTCTGAGGAATCGCCAAACTGTCCTCCACAGTGGCTGGACCATACCGCAGTCCAACCAGCAGTATATGAGGGTGCCTATTCCTCCACATCTTCTCCAACATTTAGTGTCTCCTGTTTTTTTAATAGCTGCCATTCTGATGGGTGTAAGATGGTATCTCATTGTATTTTTGATTTGCATTTCCCTGATAGCAAGCGATGTTGAGCATTTTTTCATGTGCTTTTTAGCCATTTGTATTTCTTCCTTGGAGAAGTGTCTTTTCAGGTCACTTGCCCATTTTTTAAATGGGTTGTTTGTCCTTTTATTTTCAAGGTGTAGGATTTCTTTATATATGCAGGATATTAGGCTCCTATCAGATATATGGTTGCCGAATATTTTTTCCCATTGGGTAGGCTGTCTTTTTATTTTCGTAATAACATCCTTTGAGGTGCAGAAGTTTTTAATTTTGAGGAGATCCCATTTATCTATTTTTTCTCTTGCTGCTCGGGCTTTGGCTGTGAAGTTCATGAAACCATTTCCTATTACAAGGTCCTGTAGATGCTTCCCTACATTATCTTCCAAGGTCTTTATGGTTTGGGCTTTTATATTTAGATCTTTGATCCATCTTGAGTTGATTTTTGTATAAGGTGTGAGATGGTATTCTTCTCTCATTCTTTTGGATATGGATATCCAGTTCTCCAAGCACCACTTGTTAAAGAGGCAATTCTGTCCCAACTGAGTGGGTGTCGTGGCCTTGTCAAATATCAGATGACTGTATATGCGAGGATCTATATCAGAACTCTCAATTCGGTTCCATTGGTCAGTAGGTCTATCCTTGTGCCAATACCACGCAGTTTTGATCACTGTAGCTTTGTAGTATGTTTTAAAGTCAGGTAGGGTGATACCTCCAACTTCATTTTTCTTTTTCAGTATATCTTTGGCAATTCGGGGCCTATTGCTTCTCCAAATATATTTTGTGGTTAGTTTTTCCAGTTCCTTAAAAAATATAGTGTTGACTTTTATTGGGATTGCATTAAATCTGTAGATTAGTTTGGGTAGGATAGACATCTTGATAATGTTTAGTCTTCCTATCCATGAACAGGGAATATTTTTCCATTTATTTAAGTCTTCTTTGATTTCCTTTAACAGTGTTGTGTAGTTTTCTATATATAAGTCCTTTACATCTTTAGTTAAATTTATTCCTAGGTATTTGATTCTTTTATTTACTATTGTAAATGGTATTTTTTTTCCTGATTTCCTCCTCAGTTTGCTCATTATTGGTGTACAGAAATGCTACTGATTTTTGAGCATTGATCTTATAGCCTGCAACATTACTGAACTCCTTTATAAGTTCTAGAATCTTTGTTGTAGATTTCTCAGGGCTTTCTATGTATAGGATCATGTCATCTGCAAATAATGAAATTTTTACTTCTTCTTTTCCAATCTGGATGCCTTTTATGTCCTTTTCTTGTCTCAGTGCTCATGCAAGTACTTCTAAGACAATGTTAAATAGGAGTGGTGATAGTGGGCATCCTTGTCTTGTTCCTGATCTCAGAGGGAAGGCTTTTAGGATTTCACCATTGAAAATGATGTTAGGTTTGGGTTTTTCATATATATATCCTTTATCATTTTCAGAAAGTTTCCATCTATTCCTATCTTTTGTAGTGTTTTTATGAGGAAAGAGTGCTGTATTTTGTCGAATGCTTTTTCTGCATCTATAGAGATGATCATGTGATTTTTTTCTTTCAATCTGTTTATGTGGTGTATGACATTGATTGATTTTCTTATATTGAACCATCTTTGCATACCCGGGATGAAACCCACTTGGTCATGGTATATCATCCTTTTGATATGTTGTTGAATCCGATTAGCAAGTATTTTGTTAAGGATTTTAGCATCTAGGTTCATTAGAGAAATTGGTCTGTAATTTTCCTTTCTTGTGGTAACTTTATTTGGTTTCGTTATTAAGGTAATGTTGGCATCATAGAATGAGTTAGGTAATATTCCTTCGACTTCTATTTTTCGGAAGAGCTTAAGTAGAATTGGTGTTAGCTCTTTCCGGAATGTTTGGTAGAATTCAGCTGTGAAGCCATCTAGTCCTGGACTCTTCTTAGTTGGGAGGTTTTTAATGACTGAGTCTATCTCTTTACTTGTAATTGGACTGTTGAGTTCATCTATTTCTTCTTTCATCAATGTCGGCTGTTTGTAGGTTTCTAGAAACTTGTCCATTTCCTCTAAATTGTCATTCTTCTTGGCATATAATTTTTCAAAGTATCCTCTTATGATACTCTTTATTTCTGTGGGATCAGTAGTGATATCACCTTGCTCATTCCTTATTTTATGTATTTGCATCTGTTCTCTCTTTTTCTTTGTTAGTCTGGCTAAGGGTTTGTCAATTTTGTTGATATTCTCGAAGAACCAGCTTTTGGTTTTGTTTATTGTTGCCAGTGCTTTCTTATTCTCTATTTCATTTAGTTCTGCTCTAATCTTTGTTATTTCCTGCTTTCTACTTCCTTTAGGTTTAGTTTGTTGTTGTTTTTCCAATTCCTCCAAGTGTGCAGTTAGGTCTTCAATTTTAGCTCTTTCTTCTTTTTTTATATATGAATTTATGGCTATGAACTTCCCTCTCAGGATTGCTTTCACTGCATCCCATAGGTTTTGATATGTTGTGTTGTCGTTTTCATTAGTTTCAAGGTAGTTACTGATTTCTTTTGAAATTTCCTCTTTGACCCACTGTTTGTCTAAGAGCGTGTTGTTTAACTTCCATATCCTTGTGCCTAACCTGTTTCTCTGGCCCTTATTGATTTCCAACTTCATTCCGTTGTGGTCAGAGAAATTACTTTGTATAATCTCAATCTTTCTGAATTCATTGAGTGTTGTTTTGTGGCCTAGCAGGTGGTCTATTTTGGAGTATGTTCCATGTGCATTCGAGAAGAATGTAAATCCCGCTGTATTTGGGTGTAGTGTTCTCTATATGTCTATTAAGTCCAAGTCTTCTAATGTATTGTTGAGTGCCTTAGTTTCTTTATTGATTCTCTGCCCAGATGTTCTGTCTAATGATGATAGTGTTGTGTTGAAGTCCCCTGCTATAACTGTAGATGAATTTATTTCTCCTCTTAGTTTTTCCAGAGTTTGCCGCACGTATTTTGAGGCACCTCGATTAGGTGCGTAAATGCTGATGATTATTCTCTCTTCTTGAGAGATTACTCCTTTTACTAATATGTAGTGTCCATCTTTGTCTCTTATAATAGTTTTGCATTTAAAGTCTATTTTGTCTGATATTAGAATAGCTTCTCCTGCCCTTTTTTTGGCTATTGTTAGCTTGTAAAATGGTTTTCCAGCCATTCACTTTCAGCCTCCTTGAATCCCTGGGTTGAAGGTGGGTTTCTTGTAGACAGCATATAGATGGATCATATTTTCTTATCCATTCTGCCAATCTGTGTCTTTTGGTTGGTGAATTTAATCCATTAACATTCAGTGTTATTACTCGTAACGAATTTCTTACTTCAGCCATTTTTTCTTTGGGTTAATGTATGTCATATGTTGTTTTGCTTCTCTTTTTGACTTTTCAGTTGTTTTTAAACTCTCCTCCAACTCTCTCTCCCTTGTTTTTTCCTTTCAACTTGTAGAGATTCCTTTAGTATTTCTTGAAGTGCTGGTTTCTTCTTGACATACTCTCTTAATTGCTGTTTATCTGTGAATATTTTGAACTCTCCATCATTTTTGAATGCCAATTTTGCTGGATAGAGAATTCGTGGCTGGAAGTTTTTTTCTTTTAGTGTTTTGACTATGTCATACCACTGTCTTCTTGCCTCCATGGTTTCAGCTGAGAAATCAGCACTTAATCTTATTGTGCTTCCCTCGTATGTGATGGTTCTCTTTTCTCTTGCTGCCTTGAGTATTTTCTCTTTGTCTTGAGCATTGGACATTTTGACAAGTATATGTCTTGGAGTTGGCCTGTTGGGATTTATACTATTTGGGGTGTGCTGTGCTTCCTGGATCTGCACATCCATCTCTCTCAATAGAGTTGGGAAGTTTTCAGCCATTATTTTCTTCAACACTCCTTCTGTTCCCTTTCCCTTCTCTTTCTGGGATGCCCATAATGCGTATGTTTGTGCGTTTTGTATTATCGGTTAATTCCCTGAGACCATGCTGGATTTTTTCTATTTTTTTGTCTATCTGTTCTACAATCTCTTTGATTTCAGCTGTATTGTCTTCCATATCACTAATTCTTTCCTCTGCCTGTTCAAATCTGCTGCCATGTGAGTCCAGCGTCTTTTTCATTTCTTGTTGTGCCTTTGTTCATCATCATATCCATTACCTTTTTAGGCATGTTAGCTATTTCTTCAGTATGTTCTCCCAGTGTCTTCTTTATATCCTTAATCTCTTCCTTCAGTTCTTTAAGTTGGTCCATGATATTTGTTTGGATAGCTTTGATTAGTTGTTTGATGTTCTGCATTGCTTCCTGGTTTTTATTTTGTGCATTGGTCCGGTCCAAGTTTTCCAGTTTCTCAGAGTCATTTGTATTTTTTTGTTGCCCTCTGGTCATCATATTATCTTGATGGGTTTGTTCAGTTGATTAGCTTTTCTCTATGCTCTAGAATTTTATTTAGCTGTTGGTTCTGCGTGTGAGTTAAGTTTTCTCTTTGGCAGTTTTTCTTCTTATTTTATTTCCTTGCTTCTTTCTATGTTCCCGTTCCATCCACTCCATTGATCCACGCAGATAGATGTCCCGAACTTCTCACTCCACGCATGCACAGCACAGACCCCTGGGCAGGACCCCGTCCACAATCGGCCTTGCTCTGGGAGCTTGCAGTGTGTGCCCTCCTACACTAACGCCATCTTGGCCCCTCTCCTACTTTATTATATTTAAAGCCTATGATTACCTACTGAATTTTTTGAAACATTTAATATTTCAGACTATATACACAGCTAGAAAAAATAGTCATTTTACTTCAAAACATAATTTATTAATTATTCTTCATTTTGTTTCCAAAAGTTTCAAAGCAAATAACTCTGGATTACTTTACTTGCAAAGTGTGCTGTAGAAAAGAGTAATACACTTTTGATGCTGTGATTCTAGATTAGATTTTTCTACATGATCTTCTCTAGATTCTTGTCTATCTCTATCTTACATCTTGGATACTTCCATTTAAAAATATTTTTGGTGTTTTCATTGATTGCCATAAATAAATGAGTTGCAGCTGCTTCAGGGTGAGATAGTATGACAGATGAATTTCTCTACAGCTACCCATCATATTTACATGGTTATACAGCCTTAGGAAACATTTATAAAGTTACAACTGTAAAGCTGTAAAGTTGTAAAGAAACTGCGCCTAAAATTTTCATGGTCTCTTGTATTTTGCCAACTATCATCATATATGGCTTATAGATTTAGATCCAGTATTTGTAAAGGCATACTATAGATAAATTAACAATGAAAAGGAAGGCTAACAGGTAGCCTAGAAATCAGCATAGCCCAGGAAACCAAGTACAGGCTCTCTTAAACATTTTAAAAGCTAAACAAACAAGTACACAAATAAAGGATTCATTTATGAATAAATTACTATATAAATATTGGCTGAGGCAAACATCCATACAATGTTTTATCCTTCTACACAGCATCAGCAGTGATTGAGCTCCTTAGGATAATCCTTCCTATTTGAGAATTCAACCTTATGTTGAACTGAAATGTTTAAGAAGCATGGAGAAGATTGCTATCATGGGCCCCAGGAATATTCTTGTTTCAGTTTTAAGATAGTTTAATTTAATCTGCTGTTTAATTTCTCTTATAATCCCTGTCTTAAATTGTAACTTTGCAACTGAAAAATATAGTTAAGGGTAGTAAATAGAGGGATCAGTGTGAAGTTGTAGAACTGTTTGGAACTCTTAAGGTTATAAATTTGCAGCTGAAATTCCATATCAAAGAGAAGGAATAATCGGTAACTTCAAGTCTTATTAGCACTGTATATACAGATCTGTTTCTGAAAAAGTACATCCAAATTGTAGAGCTTGCCATTTGAGGAAATCTCTATTCAAAGAAAAGGTCTTTATATAAATGATAAGTTTCTGTAAAAATTCCAGCTTTTAGGTAAATATAAGGTTTTTTTAAAACAGCATTTCAGCGGCCATTTTCACAATTTACCTAAAGGAAAATTGTTCCAGAATAACACAATTTAGGAAATGCTGTGCTGTATGTTCTATTTATCTCTGGGTTTTTAGGAACATGGTAACATTTAGAAGATTCTATTTTGTGTAACTTTCAGATCACAGACTTGGAAATACTGACTAAAGCAAGATTTACTTGCAAATCATTTGCTTGTTTAATTATTTCTTTAGCATTATTTTTATATTGCTTTCCTTTTGTTACAAAGAACCAAATTATCCATAAAGAACCAAGCAAACCATACAAATATAAAAACAAAATTGCTTGATCAAGATACCACTTAAAAAAAGAGACAGGTATATCCCAGGTATATACCCAAAGGAATTGGAATCAGGGACTTAAACAGGTATTTGCACACCGATATTCATAGCAACAGTACTCAACAGTTGCCAAAAGATGGAAGCAACCCAAGTGTCAACTGATAAATGTATAAACAAATTTAACATGGTATATACACACAATGGAATATTATTCAGCCATAAAAAGAATGAAGTTCTGATACTTGTGACAACATGGATTAACCTTGAAGCCAATATGTTGAATGAAATAAGCCAGATACAGAAGGACAAATATTTTATGATCTCACTGCTATGAAATAATTAGAATAAGAAAATTCATAGAATCAGAAACTAAAATATGGATTATCAGAGGCTGGGGTTGGGGTAGGGGATGGGGAGTTCATTCTTAAATTGTACAGTTTCTATTTGAGGTGAAAGAAATGATTTACTAATGATGGTGGTGATAGTGGCACAACATTGTGAACATAATTAACAGCATTGAGTGATATATTTGACTGTAGCTAAAAGGGGAAATTTTAGGTTTTAAATATGTTACTAGAATAAAAATAAAAAATACATACCCATAGAACTGTACAATACAAACAATGAATGCTAGGATAGACCATGAACCATAGTTAACAGTGTAATTATAAAAATGTTCTTTCATCATTTGCAGCAAATGTACCACATTAATGCAAGGTGTTGATAATGAGGTGGTATGTAGGAATTTTACGTTTCGTGAGTGATTTTTCTGGACACTTACAAGTTCTCTAATAAAAAAAAAAGTGAGAAACAACTGTCAAAAAACAAAGGAGCCATGATTTATACAACTTATCAAAGATAAGTATATGCTAACAGATACTAAAATTACCATAGCACTTTTACTTGTAAAAGTAGTTCCTATATTTCAACATAAAACCACATGTTTAAATGTATTTCATTATCCATAAATATATTACATAAAATGTCATATGTTATGAAGACATAACACTGTTATTTTGGATGTTATGTAAATGATGACTAATTGATGACATTTGTGGCAGGTTTTTAACCAAAATGTATTAAACATGATTAAAGTTCAAGTGGAAGAAAAATTAAGTAAGTTCATTTTTTAATGGGCAAAATGCATTGTACTACATTAATGATGCTGTGTAGGTGAAAGTATTTTATCCAATCTGCCAACAATGATTATCCACTTATACTTCAGCTGAATAATGTCCACTCTTTCTAGTCCTACAGAAGCCTGGTATCCAATATAGCAATCAAAAAGTCACAGACAAGGGGGTTCTGGCAAGATAGAGTTGGTTTAGGTGTATACTCCCGAACCCTCTCGCAAAAAATGGCTGAGAAGTGTCAAAATCCTTCCCAAGTGAGCTGTTTTGGGAACCCACAGAGCAGGAGGCTTCAGGGCATCGATTTAGAGGGAACTGGACAGAGATAAAGAGCCCAAGGGAAAACCATGAGTTTCTCACCCCTGTGGCTGGAAACAGTGGGCAGCTAAGCCCTAGTCTCAAGGCAAAAACTCCAGGAACCCCCTAACTCCCACCAGCCACCGAGTAGGAGGCAGTGTTTTGTGGAAGGAAGGAAGAAGATTCCGGCAAAGGATGGAAAAGGGTTTCCCTTCTGTGGGTTTGGTTACCTGGGTCCCCTTTAACTTCGGGGAGCATACCAGTTAGCACTCAGGTGGCCCTGGGAAGAGGGGAGAGGGGAATCTGCTCAGGCAGCCTGACACACTCAGCCACTCTAGGAGAGAGGAACTTGGGCAGCAAAAGGATGGAGACAAACAACAGACTAGTCCTGCACTAAAAACTATCAAAATTCCAACTCCCCAGGTGGGGGGAAGTTAGTAGGAAGCCTCAATAAGCTTTCAAGGGCCTCCTCTGGGGATGGGGGAAGGGGTCTGGAAGAGGGTCGAGAGTGGTTTCGATTACCAGTGTCCCCTTTGAATCTCAGAAGAGACCTTGACCTGACCAGGAGAGCGGGGAGGGGGGGGGGTTCCTTTCACACAGGCTGTCACTCCCAGCTGCCCTGGTAGAGAAAGCAATTAGAATAGAAAGGGGCCAGGGACAGAGAGGCGCTTATTCAGCAGGAATCCGGCCAACTGCAAAGATTCTCACCTGCCTGAGGGAAAGTGGGCAGAGAGCTTTCTCAAAGGCTAACTGACCCAAGAAGAAAGTTTAGCTCAGTGGAGAAGTTCCCTCCTTGAATATGCAAGGTCCCTGGTTTGATTCCCTGATCTTCAAGTGACACAGTGGGTTGTCAGATATCCAGCAGATACTTTAGGAAAGGAAACATATAAACATTCTTTTTATATTAGCTTTTCTTGGATATCTTATTTTTTCTTAAAAAAAAAAAAAAGCTTCCTTTCTTAATTTAACTTAGTTTACACGCTAAAACCTGGTTCAAAACCTGCAGAGGGCAGGCTGCACGGTAATTGATTCATGAACACCAGCAGCCTGGGAGCTCCTTAGGGTCCTAAGAGAGGGAAGGCTGTTTTTCCAAGGTTCTTGTTTGTTTTTTTTTCCTTTTTTTTTTTCTTTTTTATCCTCTTTTGTTCCCCCGCCCACCACCTTTTTGTTAATTAGTTGCTGCTGTATCGTTTCTTTTTTGTTGTGTTTTCCCTTCCTTTGTTTCCCTTCCTTTCCTTTGTTTCTACTTTTTTGTTGTTGTTGTTTACCAATTTTGTCTACCTACACTATTACTTTTCCTTCCTTCATTTTTATATCTTTTGCTTTCTGTTGTTGTTCTTTCATTTCACCTCTTTTTGTTTGGTCTTTCAACTTTTCTGGTTCTTATTTCTCTCTCCTTTTTTCTGTTTTCTTTCTTTTATACTTTTTTCTCTTTTTGTCTTTTCTTTTCTCTTTCCCTCTCTTCTCATCATCCTGGTCTTTTAATTCATTCTATATATTTTTCTCTATTTGGTTTCTCATTTCATTATTTTTACTCCACTTTCTTATTCTTGTTCTTCTGCATTTCTTACTCAATTATTCATTTTCCTAGGTCTTACATGGTTCCTCTTCTACCTTTTACTATTATTATTACTATTATCCTTTTTCTCTTCATACTTCTTTCCTTTTCTCTTTTTTTTCCCCAAGGGAACATAGACAACAGCAAGGAAATAGAGTAAGAGGAATGAAGTGTCAAAGTGAAAACTTACCACACACAGAAAAATGACAAAATAAAACCTTAGATTAGAAAGAAAAGCTAATCAACTGAACAAACCCATCAAGATAAACCGATGTCTAGACACCAACCAAAAATTATAATCCATACTAAGAAACAAGAAGACATAGCCCAGTCCAATGAACTAACTAAAAAACAGGAGATGCAGAATATGGAACAACTAATCAGAGATGTCATGAATCAATGAAGTGAAGAAAGAGATTAATAATACTAAGAAAACACTGGGAGAACACATTGAAGAAATTGTAAACATACATAAAAAGGTAACGGATATGATGGTGATAAATGGCACAAAACAAGAAATCAAAAATACAATGGAAGCACATAACAGCAGATTTGAACATGCAGAGGAAAGAATCAATGATATGGAAGTCAGTACAGCTGAAATCAGATAGTAGAACAGAAAGACAAAAAGATAGAAAAAATCTAGCAGTGACTCAGGGATTTGAATGACACCACAAAATACACAAACATATGCATTATAGGCATCCCAGAGGGAGAAGAGAAGGGAAAGGACACAGAAGGTGTGTTGGAAGAAATAACGGCTGAATGACTCCCAACCCTATTGAAGGGCATGGACCTACATGTCTAGGAAGCACAACACACCCCAAAGAGTATAAATCCTAACAGGCCTACTCCAAGACATATACCTGTCAAATTGTCCATGCTCAAGACAAAGAGAGAATAATGGAAGCAGCAAGAGAAAAGAGAACCATTACATACAAGGGAAGCTCAATAAGATTAAGTGCTGATTTCTCATTTGAAACCATGGAGGCAAGAAGGCAGCAGTATGACATAGTAAAGTGCTAAAAGAAAAAAACTTCTAACTAAGAATTCTCAATCCAGCAAACTGGCATTCAAAAAACAAGGGAGAGTTCAAAATATTCACAGATAAACAGAAATTAAAAGTATATCAATACAAAACCTGCACTTCAAGAAATACTAAAGGAAGTTCTGCAGGTTGAAAGGAAAAAACAGGAGACAGAGAGTTGGAGGAGAATGTAGGAACAACTAAAAAGATAAGAAGAGAAATAAAAACAACATATGGTATACATAAACCAAAAGAAAATATGACTAATGCAAGTAATTCCTTGACAGTAATAACATTGAATGTTAATGGATTATACTCACCAGCCAAGAGACACATTGGCAGAATGGATAAGGAAATATGACCCATCTATATGCTATTATTCCATTTTCTTATTCATTGTATTGAGCTATTTTATTGGTTTCATTTTTGAAAAAGTTTTGGATCACAGAAGGGTTTCAACTGTGGCAGGGAAGAATCATTGGTGCGGGGTATCAGTGATGGGGGAAACTCACCTGGGCATATATATAAGGCATATAAATGTGTTCAAATGTTCATGGGGCATTATCACAGTGGTTAGAGATTCACACAATAACCGAAGGAATTCAAATACTCATCCTGGGGAGCTCTGCCACATTTTCTAATGGAACACCAAGAATCCTGAGTACAGGGGCAATGACTAGTGAAGGAGGATGGGCCATTGATGGACCCTTGATATTGATGACTGTGCTTATGAATCTTTACTCTTGAACTAGAAACTTATCCTAGTATTACAGGGTGCCTAAGAGTTGCTTCCTGGAAGCCTCCTTGCTGCTCAAATGTGGCCTTTCTCTAAGCTGAACTCAGCATATAAATACATTACCTCCTCCCAGTGTGGGAGATGACCCCCAGGGATGAGCCTCCCTGGCACTGAGGGATTACTACCAAACACTGACTAGCAATGCAACTGGAAAAAGATCTTGACCAAAAGGGAGAAAAGGTAAAGACAAATGAGTTTAGATGGCTAAGAGACTTCAAAGTGAGTTGGGCGTTCATTCCAGAGGTTACACTTATGCATGTTTCAGTAGGATTCACTGACTGCCAAAGTAGATACTACTGCAAACAGTGGTGCTCCTGGGGGCTCTGGAGACATCCAGACACTATAGTCAAGGCAGATAGCTCAGGAGTTTGGTGCCTTGCCAGTGGACCCTACTTTGGAATTTATTCTCCCCAGGGTGACAAAGATGAACTCAGTTGTGGTTTCTCTACACATGGCTCTTCTGTTCTTCTATTTGAACCTATAATTAGTACTAGAGATGGTAGGTGCATGTCCAAGAGTTTTAAGTCTCTTGGCTGTCCATGTGCCAGCTGGGCCTTGAATGTCAATGAAGTTGCAACACCTACTCTCTAGTTTATTGGTTTCACCTAGGACAACTAAGAAGGAGGTGATGATGGACAACTACCATACTAATTAACCGAGAGAGTTACAACTTCAAGCAAGAGAGTTCCATCCATCAGCCCTAATGGACTGCAGCCTCCTCTCAATTAGAGGTGGAGTGGACATCACCATCCCAGAATCCTCAAGATTGTTGAATGAACTATGGGCTAAAGTAGAGTTACTGGTATTCTACTATAGACTTATTGTGATTCTACCAATGAAAGAAATTATATCTCTGATGTGGAGGCAGTGGCCACTGGAGGTTCTGAGGGCAGGGAGAGGGAAAAACAGGTATAATGTAGGGGCATTTTGGGGACTTGAGAATTGTCCTGAATGACATTGCAATGACAGATACAGGCCATTATAGATCTTGCCACAACCTACAGAATTGGGTGGGAGAGAGTGTAAACCACAAGGTAAACTTTATTCCATGCTTAGTGGCAATGCTCCAAAATGTGTTAATCAATTGCAATGAATGTACCACAATAATGAAGGATATTCATAATGTGGGAAAATGTGGGAGGTGTGGGAAGTGGGGCATATGGGAATCCCCTATATATTTTATGTAACATTTACATAACCTAAGTATCTTTTTTAAAAAAATAGGTGTAATATAGTGGCATTTTCAAGATATTGGAATTGTCCTGAATGACGTTGCAGTGACAGATACAGGCCATTATATATCTTGTAATAACTTACAAAAATGTAAACTATAATCCACATTTAGTGGCAATGCTCCAATATGTGTTCATCAATTATAACAAATTTACCACACTAATGAAGGATGTAGTTAATGTGGGAATGTGTGGGAGGGGTAGGGAACAGGCATATGGGAATCCCCTATATTTTTTATATTACACTTATGTAATCTAAATATCTTAAAAAAAAATTTTTTTTTTAAGTTCACAGATGAGAGTAATTCAACTAAAGCCATTTTAAGAATGTGGACATTAATTATGAGTGCATGAATGAGTTCCAACTATAATTTGTTAATGCCTAAAATTGTTTACTTTACTTTTTGCCTACATAGTTCAAATATTTAAATCAGCTGCCTTCTAAAAATCAGACTTTAAGCCGGAATCTCACTAAGACTTCCCTTGATATCTAGATTTAAATTAAAAGTGTATATATTGAACAGAAAACCTTGTAAAACAGTAATAAACCAAAGGGACTGCTTGGTTTTAACCCAAAGTAAAGACATGTAAACCTAGGAGTTAGATAAAACTGCGAATAGAACAATTTTAAATGTTAGACTTTATTGAAGTGGTAAATTAGTGTAAGGAAGGGTTTTAAATTAGTTTATTAGTCTTTATGGTCACTTCAGTTGACTAGCAGTAGTAGAAGAAGTGAAAAGGAAGATACATTACATTAAATAGAATCCACTGAAAAAGTTGGACTTTGGGTTTAACAAAAAAGGCAGAGAATTTTCTCATTAAAGAACAACAACAAAAAAACAAAAGAACAAACAAACAAAAACTATGTTATGTGTCATGGAAGCCAAGGCAGTAGAAAAATGTTCAAAGCCAATTTTCCTTTTTATATTTCAGAGCAAGCAGAATAGAATTTAAACTTTGTTTGCATACTTTGCATTAAAACGATCAATAACAGGGGAGAAAAAGAGAAGGCAGTTATTTTAATTCTACCCTCAGATCTATAATCTACCACTCTACATGTTGGTCAACAATACTTATTAAAGAAAATACCTTGCAAGTAACAAAAGAAAGAAGGAATCAAAAAAAGTCCCAATTATGTCACAATTGAAACAATATAAGATGGAAAAAAAAACTATAATGACTACATTGAGACAAATTATAAAGACAGGTAGGCAATCATATGGTCCCAATTCAGGACAACATATTGCCTGTTCATATCACACTATTTTCACCATTTCTTACACATTAACCATTAATAACTACCTGCACATGCAAAAGCATGATATGAAAATCTGGTATAAGATAGAAGGTTTGATCAAAAATGGAATAAGAAACATATATTAATCATGTAACAGGAAGAGAACAAGAATTGTAGACAAAAAAATAAAAGTATAGTAAATTAAGCTATTTCTGGTTAGGGGAGTTTGATTCACTTGTTCCTAACCCATTTCAAAAGCTCTAGAAAAAAAAACTATATATGCAGGTATTTTCCAAATAAAGTTGTAGGTTTTCAACTAGAAAAAATAATTTTAAAGTTCCATATTTTGAAAGATTAGTATGCTAAATATTATCATTTTGAATTGACAGTACTTAGTCATAAGAGCTGTGATGTATTTGCACAGTCAATGTAGAAGATGTTAGCCCCATTTGGCAAAATAACTCCCTGTGACCCTGGTAGGTGCCGTCAGGTCTCCTCTACCCTGATAAGAGATGGCCCAAAGCCCCCTAATCCAACAGGATGTACTAATCTCAAGATTATCGCAAGATTATCAAATGTCCTGTTTGACATTCCAACATGTCCATCCCCCCCTCCCCAAGACCTCCTCCCCAAATGGCAAAAGTCAGTAATCTTCCACCCCACATCTGCATGCCACATCTATGTACCCCTTCTGCAAACCTGCCCAGTTATACCAGTCAAAAGTACCCATCCCAAACCTGGGTGGGCAAGCGGGCTGAAGTCTCACTTCAGGTCCCCACCATGCCGGTGATGTAATAAACTTCTCTGCCTGAATTTTGGTCTGTCTCTGAACCTCATTGGACCAGGATTAACATATTGGTGTTGAAGCCCAGGAGGCTCCTTTGAGGCAGACCAAAGCCGTAGCGATCCTCCACCTCACTGCAGCAACTTTTCCATCCAACACTGGACACAGATTCTTCTTTGGGTGAGTCTTGGAAGTTCTCTGGAGGATACTGTCCAGTTTTCCTCTGCCTGGAAATCCTAGCACTAGGTCAGTGATCCTCCCCAACATTGGAGAACTGTCCCCACCATCTGACCTTCTCGGTGCCAGGGACACCTGGTTCAGGTCTGGTCACTGGCTCTTCGGCCCATAACTGGTCTGGAAGTGAAAGATTCAAAGATGCTTGCTTCTTTCCTTTCACACCACCTTATCTGAAAGATTTCTGAAGTCACCCATACCACACAAACCATGGGAAACTCCCAATAAATTCCTCCAAAAGAAACCCCTTTGGGGTGTCTCCTCTGCAACCTTAAAACCTTCTATCCTGGTGGAGAAATCAAATCAAAATGGCTTATTCTTTATCCCACTACTATCTGGCCTCAATATAAATTAGACAACAAAATGTGCCTGAACATGGCACCTTTGACATCCAAGTTCTTCAAGACCTCGAGAACTTTATCCAACGCAGTGGCAAATGGTCTGAGGTTCCCTACATTCAGGATTTCCTTTTCCTTCATAACTGTCCCTCCCTCTGCCAATCCTGTACCAACTACAAAATCCTCCTTCTCCACAACAGAACTCCCCTTCTGCACAAAGAAAACCCTTCTTCGACTTCAATGCCTCTGATCATGCCCCTCCTTCACCACCATATGCCACATCAGTGCCCGCTGAACCTACTCCATCCTCCTCCCATTCCCCCACATCTCCCCTTGAACCCGTTCCCTTCTCCCCACCCACCACCTGCTCTCGAGCCCAACTCCCCACTCTCAAGCCTCCTTCCCTAGCTCCTGTCATCCCTCTCCAGGAAGTGGCCTAGGCAGAAAGTATTATGCACATTCACATTCCCTTCTCCCACTCTGATCTTTCCCAATCAAGCATTGTCTCTAGTACTATTCCTCTGATCCTTCTCATTTTATCAAAAATTTCAGTACCCAGCTGTCCCTAATAACCTTACTTGACAAACCTACAATTGCTCACTTCTTACAAGTAAACTTTTAGGTAAGTTTTAAGTCTGTCTAAGTGTACTCTTAAAAAGAAAAAATTCAAAATATATGTGTTAAATATCTGTCTATATAAACTGCTAAATTAAAGCTTACCTGCATTTATAGTGCTCAAATATTCGTAACTGTTACTGATTACTAGTAAAAGTGTTTCCAAAAAACAAGCTTTCATATAACAAACAACACTGAAAACAAAAAATCTTAAAAGCAGTAAAATCAAAGATATAAAATAATGAAAAGCCTACAAATAGCTATATTAGGAGTAAGAATTATGAGTCAAGTTAATGAGTTTTATGTTTCTGTCGATGTGTCTTAACTCTTGTTCATTGTATATTTTGATAACCTCTGATGGTAATATTAAATTGATAAATGAAAATTCTTAAAAGAGCTCTATTCAAATGACCAAAAAATTAAATAAGCACTTATATTAATGAATAACTATGGATGCTAATAACACAAATTAGCATCATGAGTTAAATCTTTAAAATGATGAAATTGTAAGTTTTGACTAATGAAATTACCACAAATCTCTTTAAAAAAATTTTTTTTGCCTAAATTGAAATGAATTGTTTATTTTTCTTCACAGAAAAAAATGAAGGATGTGAGACTTAAATGGATATTGAAAGAAGTAAAAAGTTTGTGGAAGTACTGACTAAAATCTGACAAGTTTGTTCAAGGAAGTATGTTTTGTCCTAAGATAAGATGGCTGGTTTTCAAAAATCAGAATGGAAATATATAGGACAAAACTTGAATGCATATGGCAAGTTGTAGAAGGTATTGTGGTAGCATTAAGTAAGGGAATGTGTTCTGTGAAGGCAGAATTTGTCTTGAGATGAAGTAACTATAGTCTATGTGAGTATGGATAGTTATAAGAAGTTTATACAAGCATTGTTTAAACTGAAATATTTAAATGGAAAATTACAGGACGTCATTATTAAACAAAAACTGAATTGATGCTAATAACAAAAAGTAATTTTATAATTAGCCTGTCAGAAACCACCTCAATCTGCATATTAAAGCAGTGGTAGGGAGAAGATAATTTTGATTCCATTGAGAAATCTTAAATTTTCATAAAATAATAAAAAGAAGTAATTTTTCATGTACTGCTATAATAAGATACCTATTAATTAATGTAATCATGGTAATTGTATGTTGTAAAAAATTTGCTTTGAGACAGTTCCCAAAATCAATTTAGTAACTTATGTATGTAGGATGTATAGAATGTATTTTTATTATTAAGGAAAAAGACAGTAATTTTGTCCTAAAATAAAATAACTGGCTATTAAGAAAAGTTAAAATATAAAATAAAACCTGAATGGATACAGAAAGTGCAGAGGGTTCATGAAAAAGAAAATTTTGAAGTTAAAGTTAAGTTAAATTTATTGGGTTTATCTATAAAGTTTTAAAAGCTGTAATATCAAATAGTATACTGATGCAAAGTTAAAATTTTGTTCTTTCTCTGTTAAAATAACAAAATTCTCCAAATGAGTGGTCTGTTTCAGCAAAAGCTTACAAAATTTTTTTTCTCCTCAGTATACAAAAGGAAAAATAACTTTTATTAAAATAGCTTCTTATACTTTACCTTACCATTTCCTTAAAAATAAATCTTATCACTTTTAAAAGAACATAATGTTCAAACCTGTCTTCTCAGAGTCAAATCATGAAAAATATCTTTCACCTTGGGAAAAAAGTGAAATAATAGAATAGTTGAGCTCATTTGATATATTATAAGTTGAGTGGAAAGTGTTTAAAAGTGTTATGAAATTAAAAGAGATTCCTTAACCCTCTGTTAATCAAAGTTGTATCAGTAAAATGTTCATATGAATACTTAAAAAAGTGCATAAAATTCCTGGAAATCTAAAAATGTTCTGGCATAATATTAGATAAAGTTTAATGTTGTTAATCATGGTTTTAATTGTTTTTTTTAAAATAGTATGTATCACAGAAACAACCTCTCTTCCTGAAAATCAAAGGCAGATGCTTTAACTCCTATTTGTCTGATTGACATTGAAGGCTGCCACAGTGATATAACACCACTGACTTATGCAGCAACACTAAATATTGTTGGTTTACTACAAAAAATTAATATCCACTTATATCACTATCACTTTGTTTTAGAACTTGCCAAGGCTTTCTTTAGTTTCTCTTTAGGCACATCAAGCCAGCCTGCATTCACCTTCCTGTGAGAAGGTCAATGGTGAATTTTATAGTGCTTCCCCAAGGCTGTGTGCACAGCCCAACCATCTGTGCTGGCCTGGTGACAAAAGATCTGGCTGTGTGGAAAAAACCTATGGCTGTAACCCTATTTTGTTATATTGATGATATTATGTTAACCAGTAATTCTTTTTTTCAGAAATAAAAGAAGCCTCAGAGACAATGGTATCTCATCTTAAGAGCCTGCAATGGGCAAACAATTGGGACAGGCTGCAAGCCCTCGTTGCTCTGTCAAACTCTTAAGTGTTGTTAAAGTATAATGTTTTCCAAGACCACAGACTTCAAAACAATTATGGCCTCTCTGGGGTTGTTGGGGTACTGAAAACCCTTCATTACTCATTTAGCTCAGATACTGAAATCATTGTTTGTGTTAATCAGGAAAGGTTGTACATGGAAATGAGAAAAAACAAAAACAAAAACCCAGCAGACTGCTTTCAAAAAGTAAAGAGGGCAATAACACAGGCTCAAGTGGTAAGAGGGGTGGATCCTAATAACCTGTAAATTGGATGTAGCCAGTATCAATATTGGCTTTTGGTGCAGTTTGTGGCAGAGGCAACATTCTAAACAAATATCCTTGGGTCATAGTCACATTTGTGGGAAGGGGCCAAAGTACAATACAGCCCCTTAAGAAAGCAACTATGTGTAGCATACCACACCATGTTGCAAGTAAAAGGCTTAACGCATTAGTGTACTGTCACTCTGAAAACTGCCAGCCCTATCTAGAAGTGTATTGCAAATACTAGAAACAAGGCAAGAACAATGAACTGTCATGAACCACCCTCTGCAAGAAAGAGATCTGTGGAAAAGCATCTGAAATGCCTGCCAGCAGCAACAGGTAACCGTGTGTTAAGTCCCTGCCTGCTCCTCTAACACCCTTCTCAGAACTGACAAAGCTGATACCCTCCTGAAGATCCAGAGCCATACCGCTGAAACCGAAGAAGCAGCAGATTAGTTCTACAGGAGAAATACACATCATGACTACTGAACCCTGTGGCAGCACTTCTAGATGCCTGTTGCTCGCCAGCAGCTCATGAACATCACCCACGAATGTCCATCATGTTCACTCAGATGACTGCAACATTGGTCACCTCCTGCTCTCAGAAGGGGCAAAGTATGGTATCACTGCTGCAAACACTGCAATGAAACTCTTAAAACCAAGGAACTCTATTTACCAGCCACCTCACACAGTCTTAAACTATGAACCAATATATTGTTTGAACTTTTATTTTAAAAACATGAATTGCCTTTTAATGAAACAGATAAAAGGCAATAAGCAATCCTTACAACAATGGACTAAGTTTAATTAGTGCTGTAAACTATAGCCACAGCTCCAGTTAAAATGCTAACAGTGAGACCAAGAGAGGCACTGAAGTTACAAGTTAAAGTGCCAGCTACTCCACAGCACAAAAAGGGGAAGTAATAATAATTTGTTGTTGCCTATGCCTCAAACTATACAAACTGGGAGAAAATAAAATCATTTTAACCATAGGCCTATGCAGGCCAACTGGTTGGGAATCTTAAATGCATGAGAGATAAAAAAAATTACTCAAAAACACTGTTATGAAACCATAGTTAATAATCTAAAGTCTCCTATTCCTGCTAAAATTCTATGTGTGTAAGCCCACCAAATTTTGTAATGTCACTGTCAACCATTAATGTTCAACATTGAGTATATAATCTTATTATTCCTTCTTCTCAGACTCCTGGAGGCGATAACCTCAGAGCTCACCCTGAATTTCATGGCTAATTCCTAACCCTACCACAATTATAATTCTCATTGTCCTCATATCAGCAGGTCCATACATCTTCCATGCAATAATTCAGTTTATCCAAATAGCCATTTGAAATGTCACCCATGATCATGTAGATGATCCTCTCCTGCTGCAAAAAATACAGTGTGAGCCACCAAACCCAGAGGCCACAATATCTCAATACCAAAAGGGGGACAATACCTGAATCTCACAACCCCATAATGGCAAGAAGCAGTCAGACAATTGATGCCCACCTTCTTGCTCTCCCTCTCCACCCAACCATATCAAAAAGAGTTGGGAATGTTAGCCCCATTTGGCAATATAATCCCCAGTGACCCCAGTCGGTGCTGGCAGGTCTCCCCTTCCCCAATAACAGATGGCCCCAAAACCCCACTCCCATCCCTAATCCAACAGGATGTACTAATCTCACAACCAACCACAAGATTATCATAAGATTATCAAACATCCTTTTTGACATTCCAACATGTCCATCTCCCCCTCCCCAAGCCCTCAAAAGGGCAAAAGTCAGTAATCTTCCACCCCATATCTGCACACCACATCTACATGCCCCTTCTGTAAATCCACCCAGTTACACCAGCTCAAAAGAAGCCATCCCAAACCTGGGTGGGTTGGCTGAAGTCTCCCTTCAGGTCCCTACCATGCTAGTGATTTAATAAACTTCTATGCTTGAATTTTGGTCTGTCTCTGAACCTCATTGGATGGGGACTAACAGAAGACAGGTTCCAAAGTGTTAGAAGAAAAGGGTTAAAATAATTACATGTTCTAAAAACTTCTTGATTATATACATTAAAAATAAATCTAAGAAATATAAGCATAGTTCTAACCTATTTAACAGCATTCTACAGTTGGTGACCTGTGTGCTGCCCAAGTTTCACAGAAAGTGGCCAAGTTTCAATATCTTCCCAAGGCTTTGGTATCTGAGCACAGAAAAATGCATATCTAATATCACTTTTCTGAACTCTCACACTAGGAAATCCTCTCTTAACATTAAAAACTTATCAGCCAAAGTAGATTCTACCCCAAATAGCAGGTCTCAGGAGACATCCAGAGGCAGATAGCTCAGGAGTTTGGGGCCTTGCCAGTGGGCCCTATTTTGGAATTTATGCTCCCCAGTGTGACAGAGTTGGATTCAGTTGTGGTTTCCCTACACATGGCTCTATTGTCCCTTAAATTTGAACCTATAATTAGTACTATAGAGAGTAAGTGTACATACAAGAGACTTAAATCATTGGGCTATCCATGTGCTAGCTGGGCCCTGAATCTCAACTGAGTTGCAAAACCTACTCTCCAGTTCATTGGACTCACCCAGGAAAACTAACAAGGAGGAAAGGATGGACAACCATCATATCAAGGAACCAAGAGAGTCTACAACTTCAAGAAAGAGAGTCCCATCCATCAGCTATGTGGGATCAAAGCCCCCTCTCAATTAGGGGTAGATTGGGGAATGAACTACAGACTAAAGTAGACTTACTGGTATTCTACTATAGATTTACTGTGATTCTACCAATGGAAGAAATTATATCATTGATGTGGAGGCAGTGGCCACTGGAGGTTCTGAGGGCAGGGAGAGGGAAAAACAGATGTAATACAGGGGCATTCTCAGGACTTGGGAATCATCCTGAATGACGCTGCAACAACAGATACAGGTCATTATATATCTTGCCATAACCTACAGAACTGTGTGGGAGAGAGTGTAAACTACAATAAACTATAATCCATGCTTAGGGGCAATGCTCTAAAATGTGTTCATCAATTTCAGTGATAGTACCACACTAACAAAGGATGTTATTGATGTGGGAAAATGTGGGATATGTGGGGAGCAGGACATATGAGAATCCCCTATATTTTTGTTATGTAACATTTATGTAATCTAAGTATTCTTTTAAAAAAATAAAAAATATATATAAAAAAAGAATTTTATTAAACTTATTTCATGAACTTGAGAGACACTGAGTGTACACTTTGGATAGATTATACAAGGCATGGAACTGTATAAGATAGTTAACCATGTGGTAGAAGATGGACTGTGGTGAACAGTATAAATATGAGAGTGCTCTCTCATGAACTATAATTGTACACGAATACATGGTGTTAATAACGTGGGTGGCATGGAAAAATATACCAAATATAAGCTGTGGACCAAAGTTAGTGGTAATACTCTGATGATGTTCTTTCTTAATATGTAAGAAATGTTCCACAAAAATGTAAGTTGTTGGTGGAGGGGTGGTGTATGGGAACTGCACATTATGCCTGATTGTTTTGTAAGCTCACAACTTCTCTAATAAAAAATATATTTAAAAAAGTAAAAAAAAAAACCCAAAAACTTAGCTCAGTGACATTGCCTCTAGGAAATATCCATTAATTTATCCTAATGCTTATTTAAGTACTGTTTCTATTTAATTAATGACAAGTTATAATTTAGATATTATACAACTAAACTTAGTTGTTATTTTTTTTATTCCAGGGTACAAAAACATAAAACCAAAAAGATAAACCTTGTTTAATTAAAAACACTGTTACCTGAATGTCAGGCTTCTGTAATTTAATTATTCGAACCAATTGCCTTCTGGGGTTAACATACTCCACAAATTTTGCTTTTACCACTTAAATAATAGTATCATGGTCAGGCAGAATCACAAACAGCACTATGGCTGTCAGAGAAGCAACTGCACAAGTACTGCAGGAGACCTAGCTGTGGGATTTCAAAACCCTTATACAAGGGGAAAAGAGCAGAAGCATAACAACATTGCATTCTGTTTGAGCAAGGCAACAGATATGGAGATAGGTTTGTGTGATTTGAAAAGAAGCATTAGTGGTTTAGTACAATAGAAGTTTGTTTCCACGATGGAACTATTAAGCTTTGAAATGATAGATTGTTCAATTCCTTCAAAATTCTGGGTCCATTCAAACTTTTTGTCACTGTCATATAATGCATGTTTCTGAAGTAAACCAAACACATTGTCTCTCTCCTGTGAATTTCAGTATAGTACATATCACACTCATCCCTTTATTCTGGTTATTATGCATGTCTTAAATTCACAGTAAAATCATAACCTCCTAAACAACAAGGGCATTTTGTCAGGTCGTTGCGTGCCCCACAACACCTAAAGCAATGCCTAAACAGTTTGGGCCTCCTATAAATATTTATCAAATAATAGAGCTCTACAACAGCTTGGGGATATTCACATTAAAGAGGTAATAATTAGTCTGTTTCTGGGCTTAGTGTTCTAATGAATGTACTTGACTTGAGATATATATATTTTCTGATGGGCAGTTGGTATATAAAACAGCAAAGTAACAGGAAATTTAAAAAAAAATTAACACTGTATGAAACTGCAAAATACTTGTGCTTTTATAGAGAATTTTTAAAAAATCACTGTTTATCCACTGGACAGTTTTACAATATTGATAAAATTGTTTAGCTTTCATCAAGTTTTCCAGTCTCTGATAGATGTTTCAAAACCAACATTTAAGCAAAATATGGCTAGAGTGACTGCTTTCATATGTACTAATGCTACAGTCTTCCCCATAATAAATTCTTAGAAATCTTACCACTAAATGCAAGACTCACAGAGCAAGTCCTAATGAAATTCTGTTTCTCTAAAGGCAAAATCAATACTTTTTGTGATCTATGAAAGATGACTTCAAAACTAAGAGTGAAAGAACAATATATAGAGGAAGTATACATATTTTGTATTACATCCTAATGTTACCAACTATTATTTGGTGAGAAGTCTTATTTTTAATTTCATAAATTATTTTGCATGAAGGCAGTTGTGTGTCATTAACTAAGAGGCTACTGACCAATGTATCCTTTATAACACATTTAAGGAGTCCATGGCAATTTTTTTTCAAGAAAGGGATTTTTTCTAAGAAAGGAGACCTTACAAAGGATCTTTTATTCCCTACTCATTTTGGGAATGTGGACACTGTATTCATCTCTACAAAAGCATCCTATGATCCCCTATAGAGTAAAGAACATACATATATTAGACACTTAATAACTATTTGTGAATGAAAGAATGGCTAATAAAGGTTTATAATGCTCCTTAAACATCAACACTAGGTTAAATTAAGTTTGCTGTGCTCTGTATAATAAGATGCTGGAGCAGTAAATGCAGTTTACAAAGATTCCAATAAGAAAGATTAATAATTAAATTGTTTTGCCATCATTAAGAGGGTGAACAGTCAAATAGACTGGGAGAAGAAATTCACAGTCTGAATTCATAATTTAGAATCTACCTTTATGCCTATGTTTTGGTAAAACAAGTGTGCTCATTTTTCTTGGAATTTTATCTAGAAGCAGAATTGTTAGGTCATAGGGAAGACACATCTAACTTTAGTAGATACTGTCAAAGAGTTTTTCAAAGTAGTGTACCAATCACACTCCAGTAGCAATGTAGTGGATGATCCAGGTAATTCATGTCCTCACCACATTTGGTATTATCATTCCCATGGATGTATAATGCTATCTTTTTGGATTTTAATTTGAATTGCCCTGATGACTAATAATGTTGAACAACTTTTCATATACTCACATACTCACTGGCCATTTGGATATCCTCCTCTGTGAAATGATTGTCCAACACTTTAATCTCTATTTTAAAAATAATTCTGTGCGAATATTCTCACTGTCCTGATTCTGTGATAATCAGGGTGGGCTAAACATTCGCTATATTAGAAACCATGCATGTGTCCCCAGACCTCGTTTTCCTCCCTAGGTCTGGTTTTTAGAATGCTGGTGATAAACTAAGCCTGATTTATTATATGTCCATCCTGTATGGGAAAAGACTGTAACTCTAGGTATCTCTGGTCAACCTTAAGAGATATAGCAGGGGGCTATATCTGGTTGGCGTCCATCTCCCATATGGAGGGACCTGGGTTTGATCCCCGGGACCTCCTGGTAAAAATTTAAAAAATATATAGAAGGTGCGTGGGCCGCCAGGCCCTGTTCCCGCGAGCCACACAGCAAGATGATGACATAATAGGAGAGTGACACAAGGGAGAGGCAAGATGAGATGCACCGAAAAACCAGCAACTAAGGTTGCGCGGGCAGGATGCCTCTCTCCTACATCAGAGATTCCAAGGATTGAATCCCAGTGAAGACAGGAGGAGAAGGATGAGAAGAGAGGGCAGAAAATGGACACAGAGTTGCCCAGCGAATGGACATAGAAACAGCAAAAACGGGGGGGAGGGGGAAGGGGTGTAAAAATGGATAAAAGTAAATAAATAAATAAATCCTTAAAAATAAAAATAAATAAATATAAATTAAAAAAAATAATAATTCTGTGAACCAAAATCTCCCCCAAAACAACCCCCCCAAAAAAAAACACAAATAAAAATAATAATAAAATAATAATAAATAACAAATAAAATACAAAAATAAAAGTAAAAATTTAAAAATAAAAAATAAAGTAAAATTTAAAAATAAAATTTCATCACGGTAAGATCTGATATCTTTTATGTACAGTGACAATTTCTTCCCTATGTTCCCCTAGTGTCTTTTTTTTTTTTTTTTTTTTTTTTGCTTATCTTTAAAGAAGCTTTAGGTTACAGAAAAATCACATAGAAAATATAGGGGATTCCTAGAGGTCACACTTACGCACATCTCAACAGGATCTCATTGACTGCCACAGTAAACAGTGCCTTAAACAGTGGGGCTCCTGAGGGCTCCAGAGACACTGACACTATAGGAAGGGCAGACAGTCCCAGGAATTCAGCACCCCGTCAGTGGACCTTACCTTAGAATATACGTTTCCCAATGTAACAGAGTTAACTCATTTATAATTTCCTACACATGGTTCTTCTGCCCCTTTTATTTGAACCTATAATTAGCACTATACTTGTTAAATATATGTCCCAGAAACCTAAATCTTCGGTATGTTCATATGCCGGTTGAGCCCTGAATCTCAGCAGAATTGTAACAACTACTCTCCAGTTCACTGGACTTACCCAGGACAACTAACAAAAGGATGATGATGTACAATCACCATCTTAGGAAGCAGTGAATGTCTGCACCTGCAAGCAAGACAGTTCTATCCATCTGCCCCATGGGATGTAAGCCCCCTGTCAATCAGAGGCAGGGTGGGCATCACCATCCCCAAATCCTCAAGATTGAGGAATGAACAAGCCTAAGGGGAAAGTACAACTATTGACTAAAGTAGACTTATAATTCTAGCAAAGGAAGAACTTGTATCACAGATATGAAGGCAAGAGCCACCAGAAGTCCTGAGGGGAGAGAGAGGGAAGAATAGGTATAACATGGGTCATTTTTTTGCACTTTGGAATTGTCCAGCATGACTCATTGCAATGGCGGATACAGGCCATTTTGTGAAAACCTATGAAGTGTAAACTATAATGTAAACTATAGTCCATGGTTAGTAGCAATGCTTCAACATGTGTTCACTATGTGTTCATCAATTGTAACAAATGTACACTAATGAAAGATGTTGTTATGTGGGAAAGTGTGGGAGGGGGAGGGAGTGGGGTATATGGGAATCCCCTATGTTTTGGATGTAACATTTATGTAATCCAAAGCTTCTTTAAAAATAAAAATACATATAAAGAAAAATAAAAAAGTAAAAAAAAAATAATAATTCTTTGTCTTTTTCTTAATTTGTGAGGCTGCTTTTAATACTCTGGATACAAGTCTTCAGCTGGTTATATATTTAACTAAAAAGTCAATTCTTGAATATTTTACTGGAATTTTGGAGCCTGGACCTCTGTTCAAGTTGCAGGTTCTGCCACCTGGATCATCAATGTTTGGTCTCTGCCAGAGAGAGATAAAACAGGAATTCGCAGACCCCTGGGATTTTGGACCAGCACTGCTCCTTTTAAGAGAAAACTTCTGGAATGATGTTGAGCTTTTATGGAAGAAGAGGGGATTGCCGAAAGCTCCCAGGTCCTCCTGAGCCAAAGATTGCCATAGTGCCTTGGGTCCTGGGTTGTCAGAGTAGTCACCCAGATGGTGCCTGTTTTAGTTAGGGTTCTTTTGGGAACAGAATCAACAGGAGATATCTGTAAATAGCATGAGATTTTATAATCTCATAATTTCACATGACCTTTTTTCATGTGACCTTGGGGATGCACAAGTCCAGGTTCTGCAGGAAGGCTGCAAACCAGGGTCTCCGATGAAAGTCCAATGAAGGTCTTTGATGAGTTTCTAGGAGACTCTGGCTGTCCAAAGACATGCTAGGAAATTCTCTCTGAATGCTGAAATCACTTCCCCTTTTAAGGCATTCAATTGTTTACCCACAATAAAAAAATAAATTAATTAAAAAAACAAAAACAAAACATTACTCATTGCTGACGGCAATCTCCCAGGTTGCAGATGTAATCAGCTATATGTGTAGTAAACTCACTGATGACTAAAGCCCATAAATGTCCTTATATTACAATTAGCCCAGTGCTTGCTTGACTAAAAACTTGGCACAATTACCTGGCCGAGTTGATACATTAGCCTAACCATCAGAGTGCCCAACAACAGAGTATCATCAACTGGAAGTGTCACTTTCAGGACCGTTCTCATCCATGTGCCAGGGAATGGTGCCTTTACAAGAGCAGGTGGCAGAAGGTTCCATCAAAAATGATCCCGTTGAAATACCAGGTGAGGGACTTTCCCTCCCTGCATTGGAATCCTGGGGATGTTGACTCAAGAATGCCCCACCAGATTCTTAGCACCGGTTCACTGATGAATCAGTCATGCTAAAGCCATCTGGTATTGGGCAGTGGCTGCTTTTCCTTTTCCTCAGGCAGACTATACAGCACCTCCTGCACTGAAAAGAGTACTAAATAGGCTGAACTGCAAGGAGTTCTCTTAGCCCTGGAACACTGGATCCAAGCACTCCAGTATACCTATTTACTGACTTATGGGCCATTGCCAATGGCTTAGCTGTCTGGTAAAGCTGGAATATCCAAGGTTCTCCAGTGTGGAGAAGAGATGTTGGAAATAATTGGCAGCATGGAAAGGCACCATCTATGTTACCCATGTTGATGCACATAGTAACGGCCCTTAACTCAATGAACATCATTGGAATGACTGGGCCAATAAAGGATATACTGACCTGCTTTGCACACATGAAAAGCTGGAAATCCTCCTTGGAGAGAGGCAGAGGAGCTGTTATCCACCAACCCCATCCTGAGCAGTTTGGCCTCCCCAAGAGATCAGTCATGATGGGCTCACTTCCCCTGGTCCTTTGGACCCTTGTGTTGTGTAAGTAATAAAGCTGTCATTTGGAGAAAGTTTCTGTTGTGCCTGAGCCTATGTTCCCACAACCCACCATGTAGCAACTTACTCCACAATTTATCCATTAATTTCAATGTTTACATGTCTTTGAAGATTCTCAAAATAAGATATTTGTAACACAGAAGGAAAAGACACAAATTTTAAATCAGCCTTTCCCAGTTTCTAGATATTTGAGCTCATGCTTTTTTCTTTCTTCCCACCCACTTATTCAGAAATATAATAACTCCCAGGGTAGACACCTGCAGCTGATTTTTTCCACCCCCACCCCCTTTTTTTCTCCCTAGACAGATAAAAGAAAGTCAGTGAATTCAAAGCAGTACAGTAACAGGAGAAATTAACTTAAAGATCTGGGTATAATTTAGGGCATGCACATTTGGGTTGGGTTGATATTAAATGCACAGATGTATCCATTTCATCTTTCATAATGTCTTCTTTATTATATACTACATATGGAAATGTCAACGAAAACCATTATACTAGAGTATACTTTATGAAAGTCATAAAATTTTAGTTTGCATTACATTTCAATAAAAAATTATGGCTAATCCAAAGCACTGTTCATTATCTCACTCTTTTACTAGTTCAGTTCTTGTGATACTCAGAGGAAGCCCTGTGGGCATCTGAAAGTTCATTTCCAATATACACTGATAGACATTGGATTTGGGAGGGAACCTGCTAGTGGTGGTGTTTCCATACTGAGAAATAACCCATATCATTTTAACACTAATGAAAATCTTTTAAAAACGCAGGTGTGAAAGGGTAAACTCTACTAATAAACAGGAAAAATATTCTGTTAAATTCTATAACCAGGTGAGAGATGACTAAACTAAAAACATAAATAACTCTAATGAGACATTATCACAAACTACATGATTTTTCCAAATTACTTTGTAGAAACATACATGTTTTCTTTTTCTATAAATATTTTTCCAAACATTGTTTTCTAAATATCTTAAATTTGGTTAGCACTATATTCTGAGAATTAAACACAGATCCTGCTCTCGAGGGGTTTATAATATAGTTGAAAAGATAGGACATTTCTCAAATTCTCAAAAAATGAAACCCAGAAGTAACTGAGTTTACCCTAAAATGTCAAGATTAGCAGAACGGGTAACTTAAGAGCTAGATTCAATTTTTAAGAAATAAATTTATATCTTTATATACCTTTTCTCTATACAATTCATAACTCCTTGAATTATAACCATAAAAGAGGAACAAATGAAGAATTGTGGACTTCAGAACATAGGAAATTAGCTAGAGAGGTATTAATAGAATATCAGCAATAGATCATTTCTTAAAACACTTTTAAATGGCTTTAATGCATATTTGAAAAGAATTTTAAAAGTCAAGAAATGTCAAAGTATATAGAAAAAGGAAATTTTGCACAATCAGTCTCAATAAAGTAGTTCATCTTACCTCTGCTACCAGTTGCTGAAGAGATGGTGATGCTACAGGATATATACTTGAGTTACCCCTTATGGGACTATGAAGGCTAACATAAGCCACAACATTTCTCTGTAGAACTTTCCTGAAATCCTGAAATCCAAAAAGGATCCATCTTTAATATAGATTAAAATAACATTCAAATTTATTAGGTATGTGTTGTACAATAAAAACTTATTAATTAAAATAATTATATTACACAATACTTTTTCAGAAGCAATGCCATATTATTTAATTGAGGACATAAAGCTCATAAAAGGATTTTAAATAAGGTTGCTGAGGAGTTAGCATATATTATACTACAAAATATTTTAAAGTGTGTTCCTGATAAAAGTTAAATTTTAACAGAACTTGTCTTACTTTTAACACAGTTTGAAATTCAAATTTAAAATAAAGTGTGGACTATTTGTCCTAGTGATCGCACTTAACTTTATATCATTGAATTAGAAAACAGATGTGGATAAACTGGTTTTCATTGATAAAACCAACATTTTCCTTTGAGGCAATGAGGTACTTTTTGCACAAAGGGCTCTTTAGTTTGAGCTAAATGAGGCATAATATAATTGTGTCCCTGTAAATATTACCTGAAATCAAACCTGATATGTTTCATGCACATTAGTAGCATAAAATGACTCAGTATTTTCTTTTTCCACTTTTAGAATTTTTCTATTTCTGAAAATTCCTACCATCCAAAATTGAAAAACACTGACCATTCTAATAAGGTATCACTGAGAAATCCTTCCCTTTTTTTGGAAATTGTTGAGTGATTATCATGGTGGTGGTTCTATAGAAATGTATTAATAATTGTGTTACTTCATGTCTTAGGAAAGTGTCCTTCTTATTTCCAACACTATCACATGAAAGACGACAAGGACTTGTATATTTTTAGCAAATCAATAATGTTACCACTATTTTACATTGAAAATTCAGCCATATCTCTGTAAGAGACATGAAAAGACAATGTTATACTAAGACATGTTTTAAATGAACAGAAACAATGAACTTCAAGTTTGAGTAGTTTGCCTTAAATAAAAGATTGTTTTAAAAAGTCTCATTACTTAAGCATTATGTAAAAACAGTTTCTATTTACACACTACCACATGGCACTGTTCATACATTAGTCCATTTAATTCTCATGAGAACTTCTTGAGATAGGCATTAGTGTACTCATTTGAGGAAACTGAGTCTCAGAGAAGTAAATATTGTCTAAGAGTACATGGTTTAGGGCAGCGATAGACTTTGAACTCAGACATCCTTGAACCTGTGGGAAAAAAAAATTTTCTCTGAAGAAATTGTACTTTTTACAAGTAAAGACTCTATATAGTAAAATGTTATGATTTCCCTCAAGGACCATGATTGATATTGAGTTAAATCTCTAATAACTGTATCACTATAATCCCATTTTTAAGTTTATTGACTGATATCACCTAGCCCTCTTAATTACAATTCTAGTTTTCAGGGCTTTCTGTGTAAGTCAAATTAAACAGGGGAACATAACTTGTCAATAAGGGCTTACTTCACTCACCTTCATCAGTTTCAATGAGTAGGTATAAAAGGAAAACTGATAGTAATCTAAATTGCTCTTCAACCATGAGGTTAAAAATGGCTCCACAAATTGCATTAAAATAATCTTCTGAGAAATATATTTTAAAAATTTGTTTTATAAGTCAATAACCAAGTCTGTATATTATTCACCAATTTTATTACTTATATCTTTGCCCATCTAATATGAGACAAGCCAGAAAGTGACTGAATATACAATCACTTGCCAACTATATATATATAAATATTCTAAAAACGGTAGTGACAGTGATCCCCAATCTTTTTAAGTCAGAAGAGTCTTTGTAACATAAACATTTTTTCCTGTGAACTTCCATATTTTATTAATTGTACTATTAGTGTCTGTTGATTGAGAAAGTTTAAAATTGCCAAAAGGTACTATAATTCCTTGAAACTTAAACATGAGTACATATTTACAAAAAAAGTCTACTCAATTTGGAAAAAACAAACAAACAAACAATGGCTCACCTACATGCAAAGCCAAAATATTGATTCAATTTACAGGCTATGCTGCCAGACATTCATAGAGATCCAAGAACTTTTTGCCATAAACTTCATCATGCATAGGGATTGAGGATAGTTAAGAATGATTAGTGTTAGCCAAGCCTACCTAAAGAACAGCATAGAAATATGTGTGTTAATTTAGGATTAACATAAATTCCTTGTGAAAGTTACTACATAGATACCTAGCAGGAGGTATGATATAGTCAATTAATCTTTGGAATTTGAAAAGAATCATGAAGACATTTTCCTAATTTGTACCTATAAGAAAACTGAAACATTGCTTTCTTTGTGATAAAAAGATTTCTGAGTTACTAAAAACAGCCCTGAACACAAATATATTTCCAAAATTGGTTTTCAATTTGTTAATATCATTAAAGTACATTATTTGGAATAGAATCTTTAGAGGTTGGTTCAGCTATGACATCCTCCATCTTACCTAGAAATTTATCAATTTAAAAAGGCTCTTTCAACAGTAGAATTTCATAATTTTAATTTGTTATTTTGAAAATGGAACAAACATTCAAGCCACTAATTTGCAAATGGAAAAGCATTCTAATTGGCATTATGTGAATCTTAGTGAATTTTACAGTGTAAAATTTTTCTCATCTTTAAGATTTTTCTTTCTTTCAAATTAAAAAGACACGCTATTTTATTTTGTACACCTTTTTGATATTTTCTTTTATATTCAATATTTTATTAGAGATATGTTATCCTTTTATGAGTGCTTAAGTAGATAAGACAAGAGAATTTCCCATCAGGTATTGATTTAGGATTTTTTTCTTTTAGCAGCCTGAGGTAGTGAACAAACTAGAGTATCAAATGATTTTACTTTCCTAGCTAAAATTGTGTAAGGTTTTATCTCTGCATATTTTCACTCAACCTCCTTTTAAAAAACACACACACACATAAAAGTAAATAGAATACTTTATCAAAGAGTTTTACAAGGTTTTCAGTTTTGATAATATGGCATTGATCAATTAGCATTTGTTACATTCCATTAAAAGTGAAGTGTACCCGTGAGACAGACATTTCAAAAGCTTTTGAAATTCATACTCTGATTGTGTTCTAACTGTACCCCATTGTATGCTAGGCTTCATTTGGAAAAAGACTTCCTAACATATGTGGGTAAGTAGGTAGGAAAGAAGGAGATAGGGAAAGAGGGGTAGTAAGCTAAAGAGCTAGAGGGAGGAAGGAGTGAGGGAGAGAGAAGAGGAAGGACAGAAAGAAAGAAGGAAGGGAAAGAGGGAGAAGAGTGGGAGGGAGTAAGGAAAAGAACATCTGTGTTGAGTCCAATCTCTATATTATATAGATTAAAGTACAATGTTAGTGATAATGATTAAGGTAAATGTTATATAAAGGTGTGGTAAGGTTATGGTTAAGGTAAATGTTATGTTAAGGTAAATATTAAAAATATTTAACAGGAGATTAAGTTTTCCTAATTCCAGATAATTCTTTAAAAGTTTTAAAAAAGAAAGGTATATATACATATCCTGATCCTTTCTTGCCCAATACTTGTCAACCTTGTCTTCTAAGGTAAACCACAATCACCAAGTAAACATTATTGTGGGTATATCAGACTTTGTAGGTAGGGTAGCAACAAGGATAAGATAGTTGCAGATCATACACAATTCTCTGCGGTCTAACTAAAATTCCTTCTCCTTCTTACAAGTGATCTCAGCAAATTAGCAGATATGAAACCCTGGTGTAGCAGCACATTCTTACCCTTGACTTCAACAGTTTTACTTTGTCTATTTTCATCAGAAAAAAGAAAAGCATAATAATTAATCCACATTTTATTTTACCTCTCCCCATTCATATGAGCCAATGTTGCCGAAAGCAGTTCCTCCCCAGGAACAGAAAACAATAGTGCGGTTTGGTCTCCACCCTCTCTTAACTCTTAACATCAAGGCCTGGATAAAAGTTGTGATAATGGCAGTGCTACTGGCCGATTCTTGTCCATTATAACTGTATGCAGAATGGTGGTGGCTGCCAACTACAATATACCGATCTGGAAATAGAAGGAAACAAGAGCCATTAAAACAAAATGTAAATCTGAACAATAAATTTAATGACATTTACATAATCCTATTGCAAAACTGAGGAACAATTAAGCAAAATTGTTCTAATAATTAAGACTATTTTAATATTTTTTGCCCACTGTCTTGTTTCACACATCTGTGCATATCAAAGCAAAGGCAGCAGCTGACCAATTATGAATCAAAAGCTTAGATCCAATTACTGTTCTTCGCAACATGCATATTATTAATGAAGTATACAAATATGCCCAATGAAAACTTTATCTAACATATTTCTAGAAACATAGTGGGAAGTGTCCTATAAACAATGCGCATGTGCCCAGTAAATACTAATGAACTATTAATACATTTGAAGTAGTTATTCAGTAGCTATAAGTATTAAATATGTGGTAAGCATGTATGGGTTCTGTAATAAAGGAAGTGTTTAGGGAATTAATTCGGACATCCAAGTTATGGTTTTAGTGCCCTCTCCTTTCTCTGAAGAAAAACCTATTCATAGCATCAAAAGTCATCCAACTGAACTTTTGAGTCCACTAAGATGGCTGCGTAAATCACACCAGAGTGCTGTTCCCCCACAAATTTTTTGAATAACTAGCATCACTGGGCAGAGCGATCCTCCCCAAAACTCTGGAAAACAAGTAAAGGGTTGTCATAATTGGCAAATATGAAATCAAGAAGATATAACTTTTAAAATCATAGGAGAAACTTGTGGCTCACTTGCAGTCCCTTTCCACTCCCCAGCATGGTATGGGGCTAGCCTGTGATCCCATTGTAGGTCACTAGCACTGTTCCAGAGGCAGAAGAGTAAGCTGTAAGGTCATATTAGGATGCTGTACATCAGTGCCAATCTATACAATGGCACCCTGATAGAACCAGAAAACTTGTCTCAGCCTTGTCTTCTCAGAACGTGCCGTGCAGGCAGTAGCAGTTTGCAGGATGCTAAAACTGCGTAGAAACAGTTGAGTAGAAGCAGCCTGCAGCAAAGGATTATCTGCTTTAAATCACACTATAAAGCACCCAGGAGGGGGAAAAAGACTATTACATAGGGAGTAAAGGGAACATTTGAATTTCTGTAAATGGGGGAATTACAAGGGCCCTGAGCAAGCACAAGCCCAGGAAAAGATGAAGTCTCAGAAAAGACAGAAAGGATCCTGCATTTCACATTCACCCTTTCTTGCCAGGGGGTTTAAAATCTGAAGGAGAGTACCAGCCAATACAGAGTCAGTTTGCAAAGACTGTAAAATTTGGATTTTTTGAATTGGTGTGTTTACTTTTGTTAGCTCCTGGCACTCCAGGAAATTTCTGTCATATTACTAATTAGGTACATACGTAAGGAACAGAGAGCTCAGGGATTAATCCAAGAGTTAATTCTTTAAAATATTAAAATGTTTAGTGTACAAGAAAACATTACAAGACTGAAAAAAAAAGGAAACAGGAGATAATGGTCCATCCAAAGGAACAATATAAAAATCCAGAAACCATCAACAAAGATGACCAATCTTTGAATGTACCAAATAAAGACATTAAAAAAAAATCCTCAATATGCTCAAAGAGATAAAGGAAAACACAGAAAAAGAGTACAATATATCAGAAAAACAATAAACAATATAAGAATCTCAATAAAGAGAAATTTTAAAAAGGAACCAAACAGAAATACTGGAATTGAAGACCACAATAATTAAAATGAAAACTTCCCTAGAGAGTTTCAAGAACAGATTGCAGCTGACCAAAGAAAATAATCAATGAACTCAAAACACAAGATAATTGGAAAGATATCAGTGTGAGAAGCAGAAAGAAAAATAATGTTTTTAAAAAGTGAATAGAGTTTAAAAGACCTGTGGGACATCAACAAGCATAACAATATATATATTATGGGATCCCCAGAGGGAGGAGAGAGAGAGCAAGGGGCAGAAAGAATATTCAAATAAATAATTGCAAAAAACTTCCTAAAATTTAACGAAGACATGAATATGCATGTTCAAGAAACCAAGTAAACCCCAATCAGTATGAACTTGAAGAGAACCACGGCCAGATACATAGTAAGCAAACTGTTGAATGCCAAGTCAAGGAGAGATTCTTAAATGCCCCAAGAGAAAAGCAATGTGTTATGTTCCAGGGTTTCACAATAAGATTGAGTACCGATTTCTCATCAGAAACTATGAAGGCAAGAAGGCAGTAGGAAAATATTTAAAGTACTGAAAAAAAAAATTGCAAACCAAGAATTTTATATCTGGTGAGACTGTCCTTCAAATATTAGAGAGAGATTAAGATATTCCCAGAAAAACAAAAGCTGAAGGAGTTTGTCACCACTAGACCTGCCTTATAACAATTCTAATGGGAGTCCTTCAGACTGAAAGGAAAGCACACTAGACAGTGGATCAAAGAAACATAAAGAAAGGCTTCTGATAAAGGTAACTACATAGATAATTAAAAATGTCCATAAAATTGTATTGTACATTTTGGTATGTGTATTAGTCAGCCAAAGGCCAAAGAGGTGTGATGCAAAGTACCAGAAATCTGTTGGTTTTTATAAAGGGTATTTATTTGAGCTATAAGCTTACAGTTACAAGGCCCTAAAGAGTCCAGCTGAAGGTTACTTCCTCACCAAACTCTGTTGCCATGTGTTGAAGCAAGATGGGGGGCGATCTCTCCTGGTCTCTCCTTCCTTCTTCCTCTTAAGGCTACATGGGCCCAGCTTCCTCTGATGTCAGCTGTAGGCTGGCATAGGGCTCATCACTCAGGGCTTCTCAGCTGTTCTGTTCTCTATACAAGGTCAACTGTAAACTGTCAGGCAAATGGCTCATCTCTCTCCAGGGCCCCAGGATCAAAGTTCTCTTCTCTTTCATGTCTATGAAACTCTCTTTCTTCCTCTGTATATCTTTTTCTGTATATCTTATACAATCCACAAAGGGGGTGGGAACTCAACTCTGAGCCACCCCACTGACATGGTCGAATCAAAGCCCTAATCTTTCATAATTTAATCAAAGACATCTCAGCTGAATTTAATACAATCAAAGGGTATTACACCCAGAGGAACAGATTCATTTACAAACATAATCTCTTTTTGGGATTCATAAATAATCTCAAGCTGCTGCCTGGTCTCTTCTTCCTTCTTCCTCTTAAGGCTCCATGAACCCAACTTCCTCCAATCTCAGCTATAGGTGAGGGGAAGGGAAGGGGCTTATTTATTTCCAGGCTCAGCTGCTCTGTTCTCTTCACATGGTCATTTGTAAACTATCAGGTGAATGGCTCATCTCTATTCCCGGGACACAGCATCAAAGTTCTCTCTCTTCCATGTCTGTGTTGCTCTCTCTTCACATGTGTATCTTATTCTGCATTCTCCTTGAGTGAGTGTCCATTTATATAGGCCACCAAGGGGGTGGGGATTCAACTCTGAGTTGCCTTAATGACATGGTTGAATCAAAGCCATTATCTTACATAATTTAATCAAAGACATCTCAATTGAATCTAATATAATCAAAGAGTATCACACCCAGAAAAACAGATTATTTACAAACATAATCTCTTTTGGGGGTTCATAAATAATCTCAAACTCCCATAGTATGTAACTCCATTTTTTTTTTTAATTCCTAGAGGTTCTAAAGTGCAAATGCATAAAAATTAATGATAAATTTATGGTTTTGGATAAACACTATATAAAGATATACTTTGTAACAAGTACAAAAAAAAAGTGTGTGGACAGAGGGGTATAGAAATAATGGTTATGTATTCTATTGAAGTTAAATTGATATAAACTCAAACATGATTGTTATATATTTAGGATGCTAAATTTAAGTCCCAAGGTAACCACAAAGTGAATATATGAAAAATATAAACTGAAGGAAATAAGAAGGAACTTAAAATAGCACATTACCAAAATGTCAGACAAATATGAAAGTTGACATTAATGGAAGAACTGAGGGACAAAAGACTTACAAAGCCAAATAGAAAAATGACAGAAGAAAGTCCTGAATTATTACTTTAAATGTAAGTAGGTTAAATTCTTCAGTCAAAAGGCAGAGATGAGCAGAATGAATAAAAAAGCAGGCACTTTTTGAGAAACTCAAATTAAATTCACAGAAACAAGTTGAAAGTGAGAGGATAGAAATATATATATAACACGCAAATATTAACCAAATGAGAACTCTGGTAGCTATACTAGTATCAGGTAAAAAAGACTTTAATTAGAAAAAAATAAAAACTGTTAAAAGGGGCAAAGGTCAAGATACACCAATAAAGGGGTCAATTGAAAAATAAGATATAACATCGCTTCTCGGCCTTTTGGCTAAGATCAAGTGTAGTATCTGTTCTTATCAGTTTAATATCTGATACATCCTCTATCCGAGGACAATATATTAAACGGATTTTTGGAATAGGGAAATGGAATAGGGGCTTGCTCCGTCCACTCTGAACACTGACCTGGTATTGCAGTACCTCCAGGAAGAGTGCACCCTTTCAGGGGCATGAAAAAAAAAGATATAACAACCAAGACCCCTCCCCAAATGAGGCAATTATTGACAGATTTGGAGGGAGAGATTGACAATTATATATTAATAGTAAGGGACTTTAACACACTATATTCAAGAATGGATAGAACATCTAGATGGAAGATCATTAAGGAAATGGAAGACTTGAGAGATACTACAAACCAACTAGACCTAACAGATATATAGAACACTTCACCCAACAGCAGCAGAATATACATTCTTTTCTAGTGCACATATACCATTCTACAGGATAGACCATACATTAGTCATAAAACAAATCTCAAAAAGTTAAAAAAACATTGAAATAATATAATATATCTTCTCCAACCACAATGGAATGAAACTAGAAATCAATAATAGAGACAAAATGAGAAAATTCACAAATATGTGGAAATTTAAAAACACACTCTAAAAAAAAAACAATGGGTCAAAGAAGAAATCACAAGGGAAATTAGAAAATATCTTGAGGCAAATTAAAATGAAAACACAACATACCAAAGTTTATGGGTTACAGTAAAGGAGTGCTAAGAGGGAAATTTATAGCTCTAAATGGTTACATTAAAAAAGAAGAAGGAGTCAAAACCTATAAAATTGTGTGGTATAAAGTGTAAACCATAATGTAAACTATAGACCATAGTTAGTAGCAATGCTTCAATATTTGTTCATCAACTGTAACAAATGTACCACACTAACGAAAGATATTATTAATAGGGGAAAATATGAGAGGGGGAGGGGGTCGTGTATATGGGAATCCCCTTTAGTTTTTATGTAACATTTATGTAATCTAAAACTTCTTTAAAAATAAAGAAAAAAAGAGAAGGTTCTCAAATCAGATCCCTAACCTAACAACTGGAGCATTTAGAAAAAGAAGAGTAAACAAAACTCAAAGCAAAGCAGAATGAAGAAAATAACAAAGATTAGGATAGAGATATATGAAATGCAGAATTGAAAAAAGAAAACAGTAGAGAAAATCAATGAAGCAAAAAGTTGGTTCTTTGAAAAGTTCAATAAAAACAACAAACACTTAGCTGGATTGACAAAGAAAAAAAAGCGAGAAGACCTGAGTAATTAAAATCAGAAATGAAACAAGTGACATTACTACTGACCCCACAGAAATAAAAAGCAGTATAAGAGGATACTCTGAACTACTATATGCCAAGAGATAGGATACCCTAAGCGAAATGGGCATATTCCCAGAAACACACAAATTGCCTACGTTGTCTGTACAAAGGAAAATCAAGGACTAGATGGCTTCACTGGTGAATTTTACCAGAAGAATTAACACTAATTCTGCTAAAACTCTTCCAAAAAAAAAATTGATGAGGAGGGAACACTCCCTAAATCATTCTATGAGGCCAACATCACCCTAATGCCAAAGCCAGACTGATATTCCTTATGAATATATAGATGCAAATATCCAAAATACTAGCAATCAAATGCAACAGCACATTTAAAAAAAGAATTATACAACATGATCAAGTGGATTTATGCCAGAGATGCAAGGGTGATTCAGCATATGAAAATCAATTAATGCAATAAATTGCATTAAAAGAACCAAGGGAAAAAAATAAAAATCACATGTTCGTCTCAGTTAATGCAGAAAAGGCATTTGACAAAATCCAGCACCTCTTCTTGATAAAAACACTTAGAAATCTTAGAAACTTCCTCAAAATGATAAAGGGCATATATGAAAAAGCATACAACTCTTATCCTTCTCAATGGTGAATGACTGGAAGCTTTTCCTCTAAAACCAAGAACAAGACAAGGATGCTCACTATCACTACCATTATTCAACATGTACTGGAAGTTCTAGCTAGAACAATTAGGCAAGAAAAAATAAGTAAAAATAAATAAATAAAAAGGAAGAGGTAAAAATTTCACTATATGCAGATGGAATGATCCTATATATAGAAAATTCTGGGGGAAAAAAAAGCCCTACAAAGCTATTAGAGGTAATTAATGAATCCAGAAAAGTGGAGGGGTACAACATCAACTGCAAAAATAAGTAGTATTTGTATATACTAGTAATGAACAGTCTGAAGGTATCAGGAAAACAATTCCATTTACAATAGCAACTAAAACAGTCAAACAACTAGGAATAAATATAACCAAGGATGTAAAGCACTTGTACTTACGAAACTATAAAACATTGTTAAAAGTAGAATAGGTACAACATGGAGGCATTTTTGGGACACTGAAATTGTCCTGCATGACACTGCAATGATGGATACAGGCCATTGCACATTTTGTCAAAACCTATAAAATTGTGTGTGGGGCAAAGTATAAACTATAATATAAACTATGTTCCTTGGTTAGTACAATGCTTCAATATGTGTTCACCAATTTTAACAAATGTACCACATTAATGAAAGAGGTTGTTAATGTGGGAAAGTGTGGGAGGGAGCGGTGGTGGAGTATATGGGAATCTCCCATATTTTTTATGTAATATTTATATAATCTAAAGCTTCTTTAAAAATAAAAGAAAATATTAAAAAAGGAAAAAAAACCATAAAAACACATTATGCTAAGTAAAAGAAAACAGATATAAAATACTACATATGGTATGATTCCATTTGTATAAAATATAAATATAAATAAATCTATAGAGACTGAATTGGATTAGTGGTTATGTAGGGCTGGGAAAGGATAGAGGGATTGAGAAGTGACCAGCAAGGAGTATGGGATTTTTCTTTTTGGAACAATGAAAATGTTCTAAATTATTGTGGTGATAAATGCACAATTCTGTGATTATACTGAGAGCCACTGATTGTATGCTTTGGATGGATTGTATAGTATGTGAATATATCTCAATAAAACTGCTGTTCTTTTAAAAAAAACAATAGGAGTATATAAGCACATATGGGACTTTTCTTTTTGGAATAATGAAAATGTTCTAAAATTGACTGAGGCGAAGACAGCACAACTCTGTGATGAAAATGAGAGCCACTGAGTGTGCACTTTGAATAGAATGTTCAAAGCAAGGGACTATATAACAAGGGAATCCAGTGGTGGATAATGGACTGTGGTTAACAGGACAAACATGAGAATGTTTGAATTCTTCAATGAAAACAAAAATATAATACTAATATAGGTTATTAATAATTGGGGTGGTGGTTGTAGGAAAATACACCAAATATAGTTAGGAGTAATATTTCGATGATGCTCTTTCAGAATTTTAACAAGTGTTTTACAACAGTGCAAGGTGTTGGTGGTGGGGAGATATATGGGAGCCTTGTGTGATGATATGCATGTTTGTTTTGTAAATTCACAACTTTTAATATATGTTTATTGTTTATGTATGTTCATTTATGAATGATATATTTCAATCAAATTTTATTTACAAAATGGCCATTGGGATCTTGATGAAGAGTCACTAAATTTGTCAATTAATAGTATTGCCTTTTAACATCATGAAGTCTTTGAATCCATGTATACAGGGGTCTTTCTATTTATTTGAGTCTTCTTATATTATTTCCAGCAATGTTTTGTAGCTTTTAATATACACATTTTGCACCTTCTTGTCTAAATTTATTCGTAAATATGTAATTATTTTTCATGGTACTTTAAATGAAATTACATTCATAATTTCTTTTCAGATTGTTAATTGCTAATTTATAGAAATAAAATTGAATTTTGCCCATTTAAAAAAAAATCACAGAAGACCCAAATAAATGGGAGAACATTCTGTTGTTCATGTATTTGAACACTAAATATTGTTAAGGTGTCAATTCTACCCAAAGCAATTTACAGATACAACACAATCTGAATGAAAATTCCACTAGTCATTTTGCAGAAATGGAAAAGCCAATGATCAAATTGATACAGAAAAGTAAGTGACCAAAATAGCCAAAAGTCATCTTGAAAAAGAATAATGAAACTGAAGGAGTCACACTACCCTACTTTAGGGCTTATTCCAAAGCTACAGTAATCAAAACAGCATGGTACTGGCACAAAAGATATATGGAATTAAATTGAGAGTTCAGAAATAAACTTTCACATCTATGGCCAATTAATTTTGACAAGGTTGCAAAGTTCATTGATAGGGGTGTATTAGTCAGCCAAAAATTAGTTTGCATTTGCGATGCTGATGCAAAGTACCAGAAATCTGTTGGTCTTTATAAAGTGTATTTATTTGGAGTAGAAGCTTACAGTTACCAGGCCATAAATCATAAGTTTCTTCCTTCTCCAAAGTCTGTTGCCAGTGTTGGAGCATGAAAGCTGCTCAAGTTTGCCAGGGTTCAGGCTTCTTGGGTTCCTCTCCTTCCAGGGCTTGCCTCCCTCTGAGCTCAGGCTTGCTTTGTGCCACAAGGTCAGCTGTAAACTATCAGGCAAATGGCTTGCTTCTCTTCCCAGTGCCTTCTCTCTTTCTTCACGACCAAGCTCCTCTGTATGCTTACGTCCTGGGGCTCCAGCTCAAGACTGTGCATCAGAACTCCAACTCAAAACTCCAACTCTGTTCTTTGCCATGTTTTTTTTAACTTTGCAACCCCACCCAGCAAGGGGCAGGGCTCAATGCCCTACTGGCGTGGGCCAATCAAAGCCCCAATCATAACTTAATCACGCCCAGATGAACAGACCAGTTTACAAGCATAATCCAATATCTATTTTTGGAATTCATAACTATACCAAACTGCCAAACGGCTACAAGGGGAAAGAAGAGCCTCTTTAACAAATAGTGCTAGGAAAACTGGAGAGCTATATGCAAAAGAATGAAGGTGTATCTTACCATATAATACACAAAGATTAACTCAAAATGGATCAACGTCCTAAATACAAGAACCCAAACTATAAAACACCTGGGATAAATGTAAGGAAGCACCTTGAGGACCTTGTGTTAGGCAATAGTATTTAGACTACACCAAAAACATGAACAATAAAATATATATATATAAGAATAATTTCATCAAAATTAAGAACTTTTGCACATAAAAAAGCTTCATCATGAAAGTGAAAAAAAAAAAACAGCCTACAAATGGGGAGAAAATATTTGGAAACCACGTATCTGATAAGAGTTTAATATCGAGAGTATAAAAAAAAATCCTACAACTCAACAAAAGAAAGAGAAACACCAAAATTTTTAAAAATGGGCAAAAAACGTGAATAGACATTTCTCCAAACAAGATATACAAATGGCCAAAGGCACCTGAAAACATGCTCAAATTCATTCGTCATATGGGAAATGCAAATCAAAACCACAATGAGATACCATTTCACACCACTAGAATGGCTACTATTAAAAATAACACAACCCAGTGTTGGTGAGGATGTGGAGAAATAATAACACTTCTTCATTGTTGGTGAGGATGCAAAATGGTGCAGCCACAGTGGAAAACAGTTCATCAGTTCCTCAAAAATTTAAACATAATATTACTATATGATCTGGTAATCTCAATTCTAGGTGTTGATGTTCTGGAACTGGGTCTGTGCAAACGGTGCCGCAGATGAAAAAAGAGAAGAGATAGCTGGGGTCAGGGACTCTCCATCCAAAGGGAGGATAGTGCTGCTGCATAAAACATCGTGGCTTTTATTTAACTTTAGGACAAAGAAAATACGTGTGTGCATGTGCAAGGGTAATAGATACGTGACAGTTTACACTTTACTAAAGTCAGCACAATTTCAGGGTTAATGGTTCAGTTCTCTTTACATTCCTGCATGTAACAGACCTTGTTAATCATTATCTGACATATACCAGACACTGTCTTTGAAGCACAGGATGTTTCTCCACCAGGCTCCTACCAGATCTTATCTCAGTGTCTTGAGACTAGAGATGCCTGTCTCCTACATACCAAGGCAGCCTGCTTCTGTCAGTTGTCATGGCCTTTAATTGAACTCCATCACTAGGTATATACCAAAAGATTGAAAACAAGGACTCAGAAAGATATTAAATGTGGGGAATGGGTGTAGCTCAGTGTTTGAGTGCCTACTTCCCATGTACAAGGTCCTGGGTTCAATTCCGGTACATCCTTAAAAAAAAAAAAAAGATATGAAAGCACAGCAGCATTATTCACAATTGTTAAAATTTGGAATCATCTATTGCCAAAAGATGGAACCCAAGAATCTACCAACTAATGAGTGGATAAACAAAATATGGTATATACATACAATGGAATATTATTCAACTATAAAAGAAATTAATTTTATTATATTTGACAACATGGATGAACCTTGAAGAAATCATGTTGCGTGAAATAAGTCAGACCCTAAAGGACAACTATTTTATCATATCACTGGTATAGAATAATTAGAATAAGCAAATTAATAAAGTCAGAAACTTGGATTTAAAAAAAAAGAGGGCAAGATGGTGTCGGTTTAGGAGGGCACTCATTGACTAGCTCCCCAAGGACGGCGGATTGTGGACAGCGTCCTGCCCGGGGGTCTGTGCTGTGGGTGCATGGAACGAAAAGCCTGGGACATCTATCTGCAGGCAGATCGACGGCGTGGACTGATCGGTAGAGATTCGTGAGTTTTAAGCCTGCCTATGTTGGTTAACACAGACAGCTGAGCCTCACCCTCAGGGAAAAAGGCCGGTTTCAGCTGCAACTACTGCCTGAAGGGGTAGTTTGAGCTGCAAATACCACGAAGGGGTGAGAGGGCTTTCCTTTCTGTGGATTTGGCTGCCTGGAACCCCTTGCAGGTTGGGCAAACTAAAGAGCTGGGTTGAATCAACACCAGGCAGAGGGGAGGGGTAAATCTGCTGAGGAAGTTGATTTACCTAGCTGCCCAGGGATAAGCCCCAAACCCCACTAAGCCTGGGAGAGGGAGCATTCTCCGAGAGAGGGAGCGTTCTGACAGAAGGAGGAGAGGGGTTTCTTTACCTTCGATTTGGCTGCCTGGACCCCCTCATAGCTTTGGGGAGCAGATAAGCTGGCTTGAAGCAGTGCCAGGATGAGGGGTGAGGCGAATCTAATGAGGAAGCCTGATTTACCCAGCAGCCCAGTGACACTGAGGCTCATCTCCAGAGGGGGCAGAGTCAGCCAATTGTATCACTCTGCACTGACAAGTATCAGATCTTCAGCTCCCCTGGGGAGGCCAGGAAGTGGGAAGTGCTTGATTAGTTTCCATGAGCTACGGTCCCCTTGGGAAGGGGGTAGTCTAGAAGAGGACTTATTTTGGGTCACGTAGTTTGCCAAAAAAAAAAAGAAAGAAAGAAAAAAGAAGACAGTCACTTTAAAAAATGAAAAATGAATTTTTCTTTTTAATTTAGTTTAATAGCTAAAATCTGCTTCAAAATCTGCAGATAGAACCCTGTAGGGAAATTGATTTGATAAACACAGGCAGGGAAAGCGGTTCCACAAGGACCCTAGAAGGAACACTGTTCCTCCTTAGCTTTGTTTGACTGCTTGCCTGTGTGGTTGTTTGGTTTTTCTATGTTTATTTGTTGTCTCTTGCATTTCTCTCCTCTTTCCTCCCCCCCCTTCTTTTTTCTTTCATTTTTTAAAAATTAGGTGCTGCTAGCTTGTCTCTTCTTTGCTGTGCTTCTTCTTCAGTGATTTCCCATTCTCTGTCTATACTGATTTTGTATCCCAAGCTATCTCTTATCCTTCCTTCATCTTTCTGCCTTCTGCTTTCTGTTGTGGTTCTTATATACTACGTTTTTTCATTAGCCCACAACTTAAGGATGTCAATTTCTATTCTAACTATTCTGTTTTGTTCTTTTTTAAAAATTAATATTAACTTTTTCCTTTCAGTCCTTTCTTTACTCTTTCTCTCCCTCCTCATCATCCTAGCCTTCTAGATCATCATATATATATTCCTCTATTTGGTTTCCCAGTCCATTGTAGGTACACCACTTTTTTTCCTATTACTCTACACTGCCTACATGAGTTAAATATTCATTTCACAAAGTCTTATTTTACCCCTCTTCTAACTTTTATCAATATTACTATTATCCTTCTTCCTTTCTCACATCTTTAGATTCCTCTGGCACTAATCTTTTGCCTTCAAGGTAACATAGCAAGAAGCAAGGAAAGAAAATAAGAAGAAAAAGTGTCAAAGAGAAAACTTAACACACACAGAACCACCAGCTAAATAAAACGCTAGAGCAGAGAGAGAAGCTAAGCAACTGAATAAACCCGTCAAGATAAAATGATGACTAGAGGGCAGCAGAAAATTACAAACCACACTGAGAAACAGGAAGACATGGACCAGTCCAATGAACAAACTGAAAACCAGGAAGAGATGCAGAACATTGAGCAACTAACCAAAGCTTTCCAAACAAATATCATGGACCAACTTAAAGAAGTGAAGGAAGAGATTAGGATATAAAGAAGACAATGGGACAATATACTGAAGAAATTGTAAACATACACAAAAAGATAACGGATATGATGGTGATCAATGGCACAATCCAAGAAATCAAAAAGATGCTGGAGTCACATAACAGCAGATTTGAACAGGCAGAAGAAAAATTAATGATGTGGAAGACAATATATCTGAAATCAAACAGATAGTAGAAGAGATAGACAAAAAGAAAAAATCCAGCACGGACTCAGGGATATAACTGACAACACAAAACGCACAAACATATGCATTATGGGCATCCCAGAGGGAGAAGAGAAGGAAAAGGGAACAGAAGGAGTGTTGAAGGAAATAATGGCTGAAAGTTTCCCAGCCCTATTGAGAGAGATGGATGTGTAGATCCAGGAAGCACAGCGCACCCCAAACAGTATAAATCCCAACAGGCCAACTCCAAGACATATACTTATCAAAATGTCCAATGCTCAAGACAAATAGAAAATACTCAAGGCAGCAAGAGAAAAGAGAACCATCACATACAAGTGAAGCACAATAAGATTAAGTGCTGATTTCTCATCTGAAACTATGGAGGCAAGAAGACAGTGGTATGACATAGTCAAAGTAGTATAAGAAAAAAATGTCCAGCCATGAATTCTCTATCCAGCAAAGCTGGCATTCAAAAATGATGGAGAGTTCAAAATATTCACGGATAAACAGAAATTAAGAGAGTTTGTCAGTAAGAAACCTGCCCTTCAAGAAATACTAAAGGAAGTTCTACAAGTTGAAAGGAAAAAACAAAGTAGAGAGAGTTGAAGGAGACTTTAAAAACAACTAAAAAGACAAAAACAGAAACAAAACAACATATGACATACATTAACCCAAAGAAAATATGGCTGAAGTAAGAAATTCATTGCGAGTAATAATACTGAATGTTAATGGATTAAATTCACCACTCAAAGGACACAGATTGGCAGGATAGATAAGGAAATATGATCCATCTATATGCTGTCTACAAGAAACCCACCTTCGACCCAGGGATTCAAGGAGGCTGAAAGTGAATGGCTGGAAAACAATTTTACAAGCTAACAATAGCCAAAAAAGGGCAGGAGTAGTTATTCTACTATCAGACAAAATAGACTTTAAATGCAAACCTATTGTAAGAAACAAAGATGGAAACTATATATTAGTAAAAGGGGTAATGTCTCAAGAAGAGAGAACAATCATAAACATTTCTGCACCTAATTGGGGTGCCTCAAAATACATGAGGCAAACTCTGGAAAAACTAACTGGAGAAATAAATGCCTCTACAATTATAGCAGGGGACCTTAATACACCATTATATCATCATTAGACAGAACATCTAGACAGAGAATCAATAAAGAAACAAAGGCTCTCAACAATACATTAGAGGACCTGGACTTAATAGACATATACAGAACACTACACCCAAATACAGCAGGATTTACATTCTTCTCGAGTGCACATGGATCATACTCCAAGATAGACCACATGCTAGGCCACAAAACAACTCTCAATGAATTCAGTAAGACTGAGATTATACTAAGTAATTACTCTGACCACAATGGAATGAAATTGGAAATCACTAAGGGCCAGAGAAACAGGTTAGGCACAAGGATATGGAAGTTAAACAACACATTCTTAGACAAACAGTGGGTCAAGGAGGAAATCTCAAAAGAAATCAGTAACTACCTTGAAACTAATGAAAATGACAACACAACATATCAAAACCTATGGGATGCAGCGAAAGCTGCCGTGAGAGGGAAGTTCATAACCATAAATACATATTTTAAAAAAGAAGAGAGCTAAAATTGAAGACCTAACTGCACACTTGGAGAAATTGGAAAAACAACAACAAACTAAACCTAAAGGAAGTAGAAAGAAGGAAATAACAAAGATTAGAGCAGAACTAAATGAAATAGAGAATAAGAAAGCACTAGAAAAAATAAACAAAACCAAAAGCTGGTTTTGAGAATATCAATAAAATTGACAAACCCTTAGCCAGACTAACAAAGAAAAAGAGAGAACAGATGCAAATACACAAAATAAGGAATGAGCAAGGGGATATCAGTACTGACCCCACAGAAATAAAGAGTATCATAAGAGGATACTTTGAAAAATTATATGCCAACAAAAATGATAATTTAGAGGAAATGGACAAGTTTCTAGAAACTCACAAACAGCCTACATTGATGGAAGAAGAAATTGATGAACTCAACAGTCCAATTACAAGTAAAGAGACAGACTCAGTCATCAAAAACCTCCCAACTAAGAAGAGCCCAGGACTAGATGGCTTCACAGCTGAATTCTACCAGACATTCTGGAAAGAGCTAACACCAATTCTGCTTAAGCTCTTCCAAAAAATAGAAGTAGAAGGAATATTGCCTAATTCATTCTACAATGCCAACATTACCCTAATACCAAAACCAAACAAAGATACCACTAGAAAGGAAAATTACAGACCAATTTCTCTAATGAACCTAGATGCTAAAATCCTCAACAAAATACTTGTTAATCGCATCCAACAACATATCAAAAAGATTATACACCATGACCAAATGTGTTTCATCCCGGGTATACAAGCATGGTTCAATATAAGAAAGTCAATGTAATACACCACATAAACAAATTGAAAGAAAAAAATCACATAATCATCTCTATAGATGCATAAAAAGCATTTGGCAAAATACAGCACTCTTTCCTGATAAAAACACTGCAAAAGATAGGAACAGAAGGAAACTTTCAGAATATGATAAAGGGTATATATGAAAAACCCAAAGCTAACATCATCTTCAATGGTAAAATCCTAAAAGCCTTCCCTCTGAGACTGGGAACAAAACAAGAATGCCCACTACCACCGCTCCTATTAGCATTGTCTTAGAAGTACTTGCTCGAGCACTGAGGCAAGAAAAGGATATAAAAGGCATCCAGATTGGAAAAGAAGTAAAAATTTCATTATTTGCAGACAACATGATCCTATACATAGAAAGCCCTGAGAAATCTACAACAAAGATTCTAGAATTTATAAAGGAGTTCAGTAATGTTGCAGGCTATAAGATCAATGCTCAAAAATCAGTAGCATTTCTGTACATCAATAATAAGCAATCTGAGGAGGAAATAAAAAAAAATACCACTTACAATAGTAACTAAAAGAATCAAATACCTAAGAATAAATTTAACTAAAGATGTAAAGGACTTATATACAGAAAACTACACAACACTGTTAAAGGAAATCAAAGAAGACTTAAATAAATGGAAAAATATTCCCTATTAATGGATAGGAAGACTAAACATCACCAAGATGACTATCCTACCAAACTAATCTACAGATTTAATGCAATCCCAATAAAAATCAACACTATATTTTTTAAGGAACTGGAAAAACTAACCACAAAATATATTTGGAAAGGTAAGAGGCCCCGAATTGCCAAAGACATATTGAAAAAGAAAAATGAAGTTGAAGGTATCACATTACCTGACTTTAAAACATACTACAAAGCTACAGTGATCAAAACTGCATGGTATTGGCACAAGGATAAACCTACTGACCAATGGAACTGAATTGAGAGTTCTGATATAGATCCTCGTATATACAGTCATCTGATATTCGACAAGGCCACGACACCCACTCAGTTGGGACAGAATGGCCTCTTTAACAAGTGGTGATTGGAGAACTGGATATCCATATCCAAAAGAATGAGAGAAGAATACCATCTCACACCTTATACAAAAATCAACTCAAGATGGATCAAAGATCTAAATATAAGAGCCCAAACCATAAAGACCTTGGAAGATAATGTAGGGAAGCATCTACAGGACCTTGTAATAGGAAATGGTTTCATGAACTTCACAGCCAAAGCCTGAGCAGCAAGAGAAAAAAATAGACAAATGGGATCTCCTCAAAATTAAAAACTTCTGCACCTCAAAGGATGTTATTACGAAAATAAAAAGGCAGCCTACCCAATGGGAAAAAATATTTGGCAACCATATATCTGATAGGAGCCTGATATCCTGCATATATATAGAAATCCTACACCTCAAAAATAAAAAGACAAACAACCCATTTAAAAAATGGGCAAGTGACCTGAAAAGACACTTCTCCAAGGAAGAAATACAAATGGCTAAAAAGCACATGAAAAAATGCTCGACATTGCTAGCTATCAGGGAAATGCAAATCAAAACTACAATGAGATACCATCTTCCACCCATCAGAATGGCAGCTATTAAAAAACAGCAGAATATAAGTGTTGGAGAGGATGTGGAGGAATAGGAAACTCATCCACTGCTGGTGGGATTGTGGAATGGTCCAGCCACTATGGAGAACAGTTTGGCGGTTCCTTGGAAAACTAACAATGGATCTTCCATATGATCTAGCAATTCCACTGCTGGGTATATACCCAGAAGGCCTGAAAGCAAAGACATGAACAGATACATGCACACCAATGTACATAGCAGCATTGTTCATAATTGCCAAAATTTGGAATCAGCCCCAGTGCCCATCAACAGATGAATGGATAAGGAAAATGTGGTACATACATACAACGGAATATTACTCAGCTGTAAGAAGGAAAAACATGGACGAATCTTGAAGACGTTAGGTTGAGTGAAGCAAGCCAGGCATTAAAGGATGAACAGTATATGACCTCACGGATTTGAATTGAGGAAAGTGAGCAGTCTCTGAGAACCATTGTCTGAAAGATACGTTAACAAGGGAGAGAAAGAGAAGAGTAGGTTGTGAGCCATCACCCATATGGACATAATCTACGGTAAAGTGGTAGAGTATAGTTGCATATTGAAGGATAGTACAGGTGGGTAGTGATATTACTGGGTTTGGTGGTGCAGGGTTGACAGGTGGGTAGATTAGGAAGGGCAGGTTAGAATACCCAGGGCATGTAACTATGAATCTTGTCATCCCATGATTCAAGACAGGGGAGTGTCATATGCCCCAGGAGGGTAGGGAGGAAGGAACAGAAAAGATCAAACGGGATATGTAGTGGTCATGGGGAATGTTTTTCATTACCTTACAGTAATAGACACAGGACATGGTAAATATCATCAAAAATTATTAAACTTTACCGTTTAAATTGTAAACTATACTGTAAACCATTGACAATGTTTAGGTGCTATGATTCACCATCTGTATAACAGTTATAGCAATGCTACCATACACACACACACACACACAAAAGAGGTTTTAATATGGGGTGAGGAAAGGGGAGATAGGTTGGGTATGTGGGAGTCTCTAGTATTCTGTGTGTGACTTTGCTGTGACCTAAAACTTCTTTGAAAATTAAATGAAAATTAGGGAGACACTGGGGAATGAGAGGAGGAAGGTGTCACGGTACACACTGGACATCCAATAATGCAGTGATAAAAGGAAAAAAATAATTTTTTTTTTGTTTTTTTACCATTTTTTTAAATGTCCCAATCCATTAATTATATTTTATTTTTAGTTTTTTTTTTTCCCTGAGTTTCTTTGTATTTTATCTCTTGCATTTAAGCTTATCATTATTATTTCATTTTCCTATTAATTGTATTTGGTTATTATATGGGCTTCATCTTCAAGGAAGGTTTAGATCACAGAAGGGTTACAATGGGGGCTGCAGAGGAGCATTGGTGGGGGGTGTCTGGGATGGGGGATTCATGGGAGTAAGTTCATCTGAATACACATGAAAGATATATAAAATTGTTCAAATGATCAAGGGATGGGGCATGGTCACAGTGGGTAGGCAATCACTCAATAAATGAGGGAATACTGAATTCCCAGCCTGGAGAGCTCTGCCACATTCTCCAAGGGAGCAGCAACAGTCCCCTGAGTGCAGAGGCAGTGTCTGGCAAAAGAGGATGGACAACTGATGGGTTCTTGTTATTGATGACTAGCTTTATGAGTCTTTGCTCTTGAAATTGAAACTTAGCCTATTGTTATGGGGTGCCTACAGGTTTCCTCCTGAAAGCTTCCTTGTTGCTCAAATGTGGCCTCTCTTTAAACCAAACTCAGCTTATGAATGCATTACCTTCCCCCCAACGTGGGACATAACTCCCAGGGATGAGCCTCCCTGGCAACGAAGGATTAATACCAGGTGCCAACTGGCAACATGACTGGAAAAAGACCTTGTGTAAAAGGGGAAAATGTAAAGACAAATGAGTTCATGTGGCTAAGAGACTTCAAAGAGAGTCGGGAGGTCATCCCAGAGGTAACGCTTACGCACATCTCAGTAGGATCTCATAGAACACCAAAGTGGATATCACCCCACAAAGAGGGGCTCCTGAGGGCTCTAGAGACACCCAGGTCCCATATAAGGGGGGATAGCCCCAGAGATTGATGCCTTATCAGTGGGCTCTACTTTGGAATCTGTGCTCCTGAGAGTAACGGAGTTGGACTCAAATAAGTCCTCCCTGCACATGGTCCATCAGTCCCTTCTATTCAAACCTATATGTGATGCTGGAGTTTGTAGGTGTACTTCCAGAGTCTGGAGCCTCTGGCCTGCCTATGTGCCAGCTGTGCCTGGAATCTCGGTGGAGCTGCAACTCCTACTCTACAGCTCAATGGACTCACCCAAGTCACCTGGTGAGGAGATGATGATGGACAACGGCCATCCCAGGGAATGGAGAGGGCCTGCAGCTGCAGGCAGGATAATCCCATCCACCGTATCCATGGGATATAAGCCCACTCTCACTTGGAGGTGGAGTGGACATCGCCATCCCAGTCCCCTCAGGATTGGGGGAAGAGCTATGGACTAGAGTGGACTTAATGGTATTCTGTTGTAGACATATTGTGATTCAAGCAATGGAAGAAATTATAACAGTGAGGTGGAGCAAGTGGCCACTGGATGCTTTGGGGGCAGGGAGGGGAAGGGCAGTTGTAATACACGGGCTTTTTCAGGACTTGGGAGTTATCCTGAGTGACATTGCGGCGACAGATATAGGCCATTTTATATCAGCATATACCATGCAGAACTGTGTGTGAGAGAGGGTGGTCTATGATATGAACTGTGGTCTATGCTTAGTGGCAAAGCCCCAGGATGTATATATCCATTGCAGGTGATGTGCCACACTAATGAAAGATGTTTATGTGGGATGTTATGGGAGGTGTGCGAGGTGGAGAACATGGGAATCCCTGTAATTTTTGTGCAACATTTATGTAATCTAAGCATCTTTTAAAATATGTATTAAAAATAACATTTATGTAAGCAAATAAATAAATAAATAAATAAAAGAAACTTGAATACAGGTAATGAAGTGTCAGGGTGGAAGTAGGGCATTGGGTATTAATGCTTAATGTGTGCAGAGTTTCTGTGTGGGGTGAAGGGAAAGTTTTGGTAATGGATGGTGGTAATGGTGGTACAACACTGTGAATATGATCAACACCATTGAATTATATACTGAGTGTGGGTTTAAAAGGGGAAATTTTAGGTTTTATATATATATGTCATGAAGACAAAAAAATCTAAAAACACCATGGGACTATACAATACAAGCAATGAAGTCTAATGTAAATTATGGACTATTGTTAATAGTACAATTATAATAATACTGTTTTATCAATTGTAACAAATGTACCACACTAATGCAGTGTTAATAGGGAAAACTGCATGTGAGGGGTAGATATATGGGAACTACATATTTTCTGCAATGTTTATTCTGTAAACTAGCAACTTCTTCACAAAAAATTTTTAAAAAGCAAATCAAACTAACCAGATGGTATTTGTATAAGCAACTGCAAAAACTAAAGCCATGCAAACATTGCACACAATTGTCATTGGATTAAGGGGTGGGGAAGAGATATAGATTAACATTAAAAAATTAGATTTGAATATCCAAAATTTTATTTTAATAAAATCATTAGAAATAAGTTATCTCTAAGTTTCTTTCATAAAAATAAATATTTCAATGTTGCTATAGTAAATAAAAGACAAACCAAAAAATGATGAAGTTAGCAGCTTTTCTTTAACAGGCATGCATCAGTTTAACAGTTTATCAAATATGAACTTTATTTGTTCATAGTAAATCTACCTAGATTTACTCTCGAAGAGATATGGTAAAAAGGGAATAAAATCCTTCTTGGTTTCATATTAATTACTTTTAGATAATCTTCTAATTACATCTAAAAGAGGGATATTTAACTTTTATTAATTTACAGGGCATTTATTTGTAAAGTTTTATTTATAAATACTTAATCATACTTACCAGGAGATGTTGAGCCTTTTAAATATCCACAGACATTTGAAATTGTTTTGAATTTTGAGACTGTCTGAACTTGTATATTGACAATTCTTTTTTCTGAAAAATAATTTAAAAGATGCTTGTTTTTATATATTCTTCTGCATATTGATTTTTCTTAAAACATTAAAATGTATTTAAAATATTTATCACCAACAAGAAAATTCTACACAACTGAATTTTTCCAGGTAACCAAAGTTACACTTTTTATTAAATAGTCTGTGCAGTCTCTACTTTAGGTACTTATTATACAAAGGCAGCTAAGATATACTAGCTAGCCTCATATTACTACAGAGCCATAAATATACAATGCTAAATCTCACATTCAGAGCTACAGTTGGGGTTCAACATGGGAGCATACAGAAGAGGACTGTGGCAGTTTGAAATTATTTTGTGAACCCCCCCCCCCCAAAAAAAAAGAAAGATTATGTTTGTGAACGAATCCAGTCCTGTGAATGTGAGACCCTTTCAACTGGACTACAAATGTGAGACATGACTCAGGTTGAGTCTCCATGCTCCTGCTGGGTCTGATAAAAATGAAGACACACAGAGAGATACACACTAATATTATATTAATGTTTGATATTCAAAAATTTTAACGGCAAATAAGGCAAAACAATGCCTTGAAGGTTTTTGCAAGGGTCCTTGAATGTCTTTTGCAGTCACATGTATTAAGCTTGTAGTTGCTGGATTATGGGGAGTTGGGGATGTCCTAGGGGAAGTTCCAGGGCAGCCAGGTGGTAGTGTGTGGGAAGGGGTGGCAATTCGAAAGCAGCTTATGCAAAGTAGCCACACTATAACGGCAGGTTCTCAATGTCACTTTTTATTACTAGATGAAAATTATTATAAATATATTGCTTCTTTCCTTAACCATATAACAATTTAAAAGGAAAATCAGTACTAACTATGTTAGAATTATACTTAAGCAAAGGGTAAAGAGACCCCAAGAAAATGCCTGAGCTCCTCAGCTATGAATAAAAGGTACTGCTTAGAGCCTGAGCTCTATCCTAAGAGGTTTTATTGTTTGCTTTTAATGATTTTTAATTCTCAGTTCTAGGTTGCCACAAAGTGTTTAGATGAGTGAAGTTTAGATAAGAGAGTCATTATCTTATAGCTTTTAATGATCTTTCTAGCTCATTTTGGAATTAGATATGGATGAAGAATCTTCTATGATTTTCAAAGATTCACTATTAAAATAACTTATATTTAGCATTGTGATGGTTAGACTTATGTGTCAATTTGGCTAGGTTATAAAATACACTTATTTAACCAAACACTAATCTAGGTGTTGCTGTGAAGATATTTTGTAGATGTAATTAACATCTACAATATTCTGGCTTTAAGTAAAGCAGTTTACCATCTGTAATGTGGAAGGTCCTCATCCAAACAGTTGAAGGCCTTAAAGAGCAAAAACGGTGATTTCCAGAAAGATATATTCTGGACTCAAGAGTACAACATCATCTCCTGACTGAGTCCAGCCTCCTGGCCTATTCTGTGAATTACAGGCAACAATTGTGCAAGCCAATTTCTTTATCTCATTTAATGTTTTGTTTTTTGTTTCTTTGTTTTTAGGAGGTACCGGGGAGTGAACGCAGGACCTCGTACAAGGGAAGCAGGTGTCAACCACTTGAGGTACAATCACTCCTCCTGGTTTTTGTTTTTTTTCATTTATTGAAGTATATCACTCATATATAAACATACATAAACAATAAGTGTAGAGTAATACTTGTGAACATACAAAACAAACATGCATAACATCATACAGGGCTCTCATACCTCACTCTACCACCAATACCTTGCATTGTTGTGAAACATTTTTAACCAATGATTAAAGAGCATCATCAACATATTACTACTAACCATAGTATCTTACATTTGGTGTGTTTCCTCCCAAACGCACCCTATTATTATTATTATTATATCATTTATACGTGAACATACATAAACAATAAGTGTATAGTAAAAGTTGTGAACTTACAAAGCAAACGTTCATAACATCATACAGGGGTCCCATACATCAACCCACCATCAACACCTTGCATTGTTGTGAGACATTTGTTACAAATTATGAAAGAATATCATTAAAATCTTACTACTAACTATAGTCCTTATTTTACATTTGGTGTATTTTTCCCACAACCTACCCTATTATTATTTTTTAAGTATATTTTTATGACTGAAGAGGTAAACTTACAAAACAATCATGCACATGTGCAGAATTCCCATACAACACCCCTTTATCAACACACCACACCATGGTGGAACATTTTTATGGATTATGAGATAATATCATCAGATTATTACCAGATCCATAGAGTACATTTGGCATACTTTTTCCATACTCTCCCATTATCAACACAGTACATCTTTGGCATAGATTCATGAAAATTACATTATTACTGTTAACCAAAGTCCATAGGTCACTTCAATTGTATTTTTCCCGTACTTCTCCACATTCCCACCACCCTGCAATAGTGATGGACATCTCCTCTAGCTCACAACTACACTCCTGCAGCTGTACCATCAACCACTATTCTCATCCACCTCTGGGTTTACTGTGTTATTCAGTCCCTGGAATATTTTCTAGCTTTCTGTCAATTGGCATTTACACCCCTAGACTACCCTTTTCAGACACATCGCCATTTAAAAACCAGCTGTTACAATAATGTGTTATCATCAACTCTATACATTTCCACACTTTTAGAGTAAAATTAGTTAAAACTTCTACATACCTTAAACATCAGTAGTCATTCTCAGTCCTCCTCTAATCTCCTTTAAGAATCCACCACCCACCACCAGGTCTTGAAGATATTTTCCTACATTTTCTTCTAGAAGCTTTATTGTTCTTGCTTTTAAATTTAGGTTTTTGTTACATTTTGAGTTAATTTTTGTATAAGGTGTGCGATAGGGGTCCTCTTTCCTTCTTTTGGCTATGGATATTCAGTTCTCCCAGCACCATTTGTTGAATGGACTGTTCTGCCTGAGCTGGATGGGTTTGACAGGCTTGTCAAAAATCACTTGACCCTAGATGTGAGGGTCTGTTTCTGAACCATCAATTTGGTTCCATTGGTCTATGTGTCTATCTTTATGCTAGGACCATGCTGCTTTTACCACTGTAGCTAGGTAAAATGATTTAAAGTCCAGAAGTGAGAGTCCTTCAACTTCACTTTTCCTTTATAGATGTTTCTGGCTATTCAGGACCCCTTACCCTTCCAAATAAATTTGATAATCATGCTTTCCATTTATTTAAAACATGCTGGTAGAATTTTTATTGGGATTGCATTGAATTTGTATATAAATTTGAGTGGATGTAGCAGTTTGGCATTATTTATGAATTCCATAAATAGATATTGAATTATGTTTGTTAACTGGTCTTTTCCTCTGGGCATATTAGATTATATTGGATTCAGAGGTTTTACTTTTACTTCATTAAATAATGATTAAGGCTTTGATTGGGCCACATCAGTAGGATGTTGCATTCCCACCCCCTTGGTGGGTGGGAACTCAGAGAGAAACCACACTGCAGAGAAGGGAGGTTGGAGATTTTGAGCTGGAGCCCTGGGAAGTAAGCGCACAGAGGAGCTTGGTTGTGAGGAAGGAGAGACCGCCCCAGGAAAAGAGATGAGCTAGTCACCTGACAGTTTGCAGCTGGCCTTGTGGAGAGAACAAAGCAGATGAGCCTGGAGAGAATTAAGCCCTGCAGAGAGAGACAAAGTCTAGAGAGCCTAACCATAGAGCCTTAAGAGAAAGAGGAAGGCTGAATGTCAGCAGCCATCTTGCTCCAACATGTGGCAACACTTTGGTAAGGGAAGAAACTTATGCTTTATGGCCTGGTAACTATAAGCTTCTCTCCCAAATAAATACCCTTTATAAAAGCCAACAAATTTCTGGTATTTTGCATCAGCATCCTTTGGCTGACTAATACAGTGGAATTGACATCTTAATGATATTTAGGCTTCCAATCCATGAGCATGGAATGTTCTTCCAATTATGTAGGTCTTTTTAAAAATTTCTTTTAACAATGAGCTGTAGTTTTCTGAATACAAGTGCTTTATATTGTTGGTTAAGTTTATTCCTAAATATTTGGGTTTTACCTGTCATATTTTATTTTCATCACTTTTTTGACACTTTTAGTTACTTTTACTGATATAATTTCCATTTCTAAACTCTCTTCCAACTCGCTCTCCTGTCTTTTCTTTTCAGACTGTAGCACACCTTTTAGTATTTCCTGCAAAGCCAGTCTCTTGGATACAAACTCTCTCAGTTTCTGTTTATCTGTGACTATTCTAAACTCACCCTCATTTTTGAAAGACAATCTTGCAAGATATAAAATTCTTGGCTGGAAGTTAGTATCTTAAATATATCACCACTGTCTTCTTGCCTCCATGGTTTCTGATGAGAAATCGGCACGTAATCTTATTGGCTATCCCTTATATGTTATACATTACTTTTCTCTTGCTGCTCTCAGAATTCTCTCTTTGTCTTTGGCATTTGGCATTCTGATTAGTACGTGTCTTGGAGTTGGTCTATACGGATTTATTCGGATGGGAGTACATTGTGCTTCTTTGACATAGATACCCATATCCTTCAATAGGGTTGGGAAATTTTCTACCATACTTTTTTCCAAATATTCCTTCTGCCCCCCCTTCCTTCTCTTCTCCTTCTGGGACACTCATGACACATATGTTTGCATGTCTCTTGCTATCATTTAGTTCCTGAGTCCTTGTTCAATTTTTCCCATTCTGTTCTCCATCTGTTCTTTTATATGTTCACTTTTAGAGACCATTTTCAAGCTCACCAATCCTTTCTTCTGCCTACTCAAATCTGCTATTATATAATTCCAGTGTATTATTTTTTTCATATATTGTGCCTTTCATTCCCAGAAGATCTGCTATTTTTCTATGTATGCTTTCAAATTCTCCTTTGTGCTCATCCAATGTCTTCATAATATTCTTAATTCCTTAGCTATCTCATTGAATTTATTAAGGAGATTTGTTTGAACATCTATGATTACTTGTCTCAACTCCTTTATGTCATCTGGAGGCTTATCTTGTTCCTTTAACTGGGCCATATCTTCCTGTTTCTTGGTATGGATTGTAATTTTTTGTTGGCATTTTGGCATCTGGCTTACTAGATATATTTATTCTCTCCTTAGTTTAGGGCTTTCTTGCCCTTTCTCCCCTGCTGGTTGTATTAAGTAGGAGCCAAGGATGTAGTTGGTGCTGTTAGCTGTGGAGGCTCAAGCTACCCTTATTGCCCCAGGGACCGATGAAGATTCTTCCAACTTTCTCTTTTGCCAGGGGCAGGGACAGAGCCACAGCTGTGTGTATTAATCCAACTCATACAGGCCTAAACTGTTGTTGCCCAGAGAGACTGATGAAGCTTCAAGCCTCTTTCTCCCTTGCCTAGGGTGGGGATGGAGCTGCAGTGTGGGCAGCAATCTATGCCATGTGGGTCCATAATGACTGCAGCTGCCCCAGTAGACTTCCGACTATTCAGTCTGTGCCAGCTGAATGTACCTGCAGTTACCTGGAAAGGCTGGTGCAGGGCTTTTCAGCTTCCTCCATGTTAGAGGTGGGGCTGAAGCCTAGGCTAGGGTTATAGGCTGATCTGGGTGAAAGAAGCTGGTCTCTACCATCACTGTGATTTTCAGTCAGCCTGGCTTCCCCTCATGCTGAGGGCAGAGTCAAAATTGTGGCTACCGGCCTCTTTCTGACTTGGACAGGTTCAAACTTTACCTGTTCTTAGGGTAATACTTTAGCCAGCCAAATTCTACTAATCAATAGTTGAAATCGGTGGCCAATAGTCTCTTCCTCCCCTGAATATCCACAGAATAGCTCCTGAGGAGGCTTGTGCTGCTGGAGTAGGATGATCACTGGCCTCTGTGGCATGGCCTGTATTTTTTCCAGAGAGGCTGGCATAGGTTCCCCCAGCTTCCTCTTTGCCAGAGCTGGGGCTGGGGCTGGGGTTTATGCTAGAGCTGCAGTCTGATCTGGATGGAAAGCAGCTGGTCCCTACCAACAATGGGATTTTCAGTCCACCCTGCCTTCCCTCAGGCCAGGGGCAGAATTAAAATGGTGGTTATCAGCATCTCTGTGACTTGGACAGGTTCAAACTTTAGCTGTTCTTGGGATTACACTTTAGCCCACTGAATTTACTAATCAGTAGCTGAAGTTGGTGCCCAATCATCTCTTCCTTCCCCGTTTTTGGTAAGTGGAGTTTCCAATTCCAGCCGTGGAATAGCTCCAGAGGTGGCTGGTGCTGCCAGTGGAGGATGAGAACAGACCTCCGGGGCGTGGAGTGCTCTACTTATGAATCTTCTCTGCCGATGCAAATCTCCTCCTTCCATTCTTTCAAGGATGTTGCAGGATGTTCTTCTAGTCTCCTGGAGCCTCCAAACAGGTGCTTTAGATAGCTCTGGGTGATTACTAACTGCCCTGTAGAACAAGCTGACTCTCGGAGCTCCTGATTCTGCCACCATTTTGCTGGTTGTTGCCCAATATTTTTAATATTTGTTTAATTCTCAGTTCTGGGTTTGTTCCAAAGAGTCTAGATGAATGAATATGCATATATATATATGCATAACTATTGTGTCTTTTCCTCTGGTGAAACCTGTCTCATACAAACAGGGAGTAAATCTCACAAATGTGAAATAAGCTTCTTGAATAATATTTTACATTAATTTATTGCCTTATAATTTACAATAGCTATTCTCACAAACATAGACTAATTCTCATTTTATTCTTAAAACCACCAAGTGAAAGCAGTTATATACACAATTGAATTAGGCAAATATAATTAGTAGGGACAGAGCTGGAACTTGAACTCAGGACTTTATATAGCTAACATTTTTGTATCAATAATAACAATTCTCTCAATCAAAGGCCCAATTTTTATTTTTTATTATGAAATATTTCTCTCCTGTCTTTCTATCTATATAAAACAACCAATAATTAAAAACATTCAATGCTGTTCAACATCTAGATTTAACATATAGCTTACCTTATTTCCTTCATCAATACCGTTTTCATGAAACAAACTCAAATAAATACTTACATACATACATAAAATAAGCAAATAAATAGAATCTTACAGATTCCATTCTTACCCTGAGGTTAGTGTATATCATTTACATGCAAGTTTTTTGTTATATGTATATGGATAGATGCAGCTATAGTTAGACATACACTTAGGCATAGGCATAGACACAGACATAAACATAGATATAAACATTCTTTCATTTTTCAGGCTTTCAAATTTCACATAAACTTTATCACTTATTTTTCACTCAATATTATATTTTTCAAAATTTCCATAGAAATAAATTGAGATCTGCATTATTCATTTTAACTGCTATATAGTATTTGGTTGTAGGAGGAACCCATTTATTTTTAGGTTCCATAACTGAGGATTAGTTAGGTTGTTTCCATTTTTTCACTCTTACAGTGTTGCAAAAAACATTTTTACATTTCTTATGCACATGTACCATACTTTCTTCAAAAAGATAACTAGAAGTAAAATTTCTGGTTTAGAAGATATGTATATCTTTAACTTTATTAGGCATTGAAAAGTTACTCCTCAGACATTTTAAATTGTGACAATCTGATAGATATAAGACTTTCACTGTAGTTTTAGTTTGCATTTCCCAAATTACCAAGAGGTTCAGCAATCGTTCATATGTATCTTGGTCACTCAAGTTTCTTGTTCCTATTCTTTACCCAATTTTCTCTTGTTATCATTTTGTTTCGTTTTGTAGAAGTTATTATGTATTATGAATATTATTCCTTAAGTATATATCCATATTACAAATTATTTTCTACCATTTATTTTAAACTTAATTAATGTTAATAACAAAAAGTAACTTCACAACAGGGAAACTTGTCAGAAGCCACCTCAATCTGCATGTTAAAGTGGTGGTAAGGAAAAATAATCTTAATTCTATTGGGACTTTTCAATTTTCATAAAATGATTGAAAAAAATATTTTCTCCTGTACTACTAAAGTAAAATGCCTGGTAATTAACATCTTCATGGTAAAGGTGTAGAAATAAAAAGCAAAATACTAGAAGAGTTGAATTTATTTGATATATTATACATTGCATTGGAAGTGTTTAAGAAAGTATATAAAAATCAAAAGAGATGGACTTCATTATTATCTAACTCTATTGTACATTCAAACCAGGCCATCAACACTGCATTTTGCCTCTCCATTTGCGTTATTGGTTAGGTCGGTCACTGACCCCTAAAACAATAAAGGTATCTAGTACATCTCTGGTTGTGCTCCTGAAGTGGATGGAAAGTACGATGCAATTTCAAACTCCTGCAGCAGCCAGCGATGGCTCAATATGGCCAGATGCATAATGGATATTGCCTCCAGACTGGCACTATTTCATAGTCGCAAAAAGTGCCACGCACCAGGCTGGTGAAATACTGGAATCTACCTTTCTAGTTTCTCTCTAGGGTCAATGGTGCTGCAGCATGCTGTGTGAAGGGGAAACCAAGTGGAGCAATAATTACCAGGGCGATAGAGGTAAAATTTAAACACAATTGGCATTACGGCCTGTTGCCGTGGAAAGAAAACATGTATGGTATTGCAAACCCAGAACTTAGATCTATTAGTCACAGAGGGATATTGAACATGTTAAAAGTCCTGGTACACTTCACTTTCTAAGTATTTAATGAACATGCTTAACCCAGGTCTCCTGCCTAGCCCTTATTCCAGAACCTGTCCCACTCATACCCTGGGGAGGACTGGCAGATCCCCATACCATCCTGCCAGGGCTAAGCATTTTCCCACAAGAAAGGAAACAGCAAATGAGATGGCTAGGACCCGCTTCAGCTTAATCTCTTCAAGATGGTCTATGGGTAATGTTTTCTCACCCAGGACCTGGAAACAAGGTTCTGATCAAAACCTGGCAGGAGAACAGGACTCACTCTCAATTAGAGCCAAAATGGAAGATAGCTTACGCTGTGGTTCTGATCATTCCCGTAGCTGTTAAATAAAGGAATTGCCAGTAGGTGCACTTAACCCTAGTGAAGCCAGCTGCCCAAGGAAGTGCCAGCTCACCAAAAGCACCTGACAGGAAGTACAAGTGCCAGTCATTGGATAACCTGAAATACCTCTTCAAGAGACAAAGCTAAGTAGTGTCTGTGTCAAAGCCAGCTGTTCCCTCTAACTCTAGCCCAAACTACTATTGCTAGGAGGAAGGCAAGCCAGACAACCCTTAAGATATCTTGTCTGTTTTCATTTCCTGTAATTTCTCCCTATACAATAACTAAAAGGGAAATGCCTCTTCTTGTCCCCCTTTTAGCTGTCTTAAACATAACCACTACCATGAAAAACTGGGATTGGCAATTTATACCAAACCCCATTATCTATTACAATCTCTCCCTAGAGCTAACAGCATAGGAGAAACTAGCCATGCCTTAGAAGTCCTAAAACAGCAAACAGACTCTCTTACTGCTGTGGTACTGCAAAATCGCAGAGGCCTAAACATGCTAAAAGAGCACAGGGGAGGGAACATGCTTATTTCTCAAGAAAAAATGCTGTTTCTATATAAATTGCTCTGGAAGAGTCCTAGACAGCATATGAAACCTGTAAGATGAAGCCCACCAACTTCAGGGGGATGCAGCCTCTGAAGGCACTTGGCCTTCTCACTCTCATGGTCCAGTATGTCATAGCTGGCCCCTTTTTTGGAGCCACTTACCACCATCTCCTTTATCCTTTTCAGTGGGGCCATGTATCTTCAAAATTCTAACTAAGTTTATTTCTTCCAGAATCAACATCTTCCAAAACAAGATATTAGTCATGTGGAGATTTCAGCCAGTTCCAACCACAGTGGACCCATCTTCCCTAAACCTCAATAGAATAGCCAGAGAGGTTTATGCCCTGTCAAGCAGGAACTACTGTCTTAACTAGCAGGAAGTAACTACAGAAGAATGATCACTGCCCCTCAGCACACCCTTAAGAATAAGGGTGTAAACTCTCTGAGGGGGGAGTTGAGGCAGATTAGCCAGGAAAACGAGGGGAAGATGAGCCACAACATGGCCGACAGACAACATGGCTGACAGACCTCGCTGAGACCTTGAGTTTAAACTTGAGGTCCCAGTTTCTCCTTCTGAGACTTCCCCTTGGCCCCAGATATTCCAAATAGGCCTCACTATTGTTCCCCACCACTGATGGGGTAACTAATAATAGCTGGGGCCCATCCCCTTATCACTAGCAAGGGGGAGGAATAATTAACAGTTTAAAAGTAACCACACAAGGCAGAGCTTGCTTTCTCCCTAGAGGAGCCCACACCAAACTTGGTGTGTATTTCCATCTTTCTCTCCTATATCTCTGTAAGCTCTTTTCTTCCTTCCATTTCCCAAAGAAATTCTTTATACTGGCCTAAAAAACTTTACAACAACAACAAAACAAAACAAAGCAAAATGTTTGTAAGGTTTTATCTTTTTAAAAAGATATTTGCTATAGGTTTCTGGGAAATTCCCTTTATCAGATTAAGGAAAATCACTTCTCTTTTTACTTTGCTAAGAGATTTTATAATAACAGTTGTTGAATCATCAATTGAAATAATTGTAGGCTTTTCACTTTACAGCATTAAAATAAATGCCTGCCTTCATGGAATAAGCCCTACTTGGTCATGATAGGTTTTCTGTGTTTGGTTAGTCATATATTTTAGGATATTTGAATATACATATATTTATGTGATGAGTCAATAATTTTACTTCTCATTTGTTTTTGGCTGGTTTTGATATCTGAATTATACAACATCATAAATGTTTTAGGGATTTTTGCTTCTTTATCTAGACTCTATAAGAATCTATGTAACATGAAGTTGACATAAATTAGAATTGATATATAAAACTATCTGGTTCTGGTATTTTTGTGTGTGTGAGGGAAGAGAGCATATACTCACTTCCAAATAAATCTTTTCTATGGGTTTAAGTTAATACAGATTTTTGCCATAAGATTGTTTATTTCTCCCAAATGTATTTGTAATTAATTGTTCATCATATTCTTACATTTAAAAAAAAAATCAATGCTATGTCTATAATTTTGTCCCCTTTTCCATTTCTAACATTAATTTATTTATGGCTTTTTTTTTTCTCCTTTCGTCAGTTTTGTTAAGATGGTGGTAATTTTGTTAATATTTTCAAAGAACCAATTTTAACTTTTGTGGCTCCTCCATTTTTTTCTTTATGTTTCACTTCAATGTTATCTGTTCTCTGTTTATTATTTCTTCTTTTTAACTTATATTCTATGATTTTTTACCTACCTTCTTTAGTTAAATGCATAGCTCATTACTTTTCAATCTTAATATTTAGACATGTTATAAAAATGACATTAATGTACTATATAGCTATAGTACATTAATTATGATATATGTTCTTATCATACAGATTCTTTTAAAATCCATTTTTATTATAATTCTTATAATATATTGACTATTTCAAAGTATATATTTAAATATCTAAATATAAGATGTGGATTACAATTTCTATTGATACCTAACTTAATTATGCACAGAAAATGGGGCCTGTATGCTATTAATACTTTGATATTAATTATAAGTTCTATGTAAAGAATGCACATTTCCTATTTGAAGGATGCAGCATTCCATACAGATATATATCAGTAGATCAAGCATGAAAATTGTTCTATATATTTTCTCTGCTAATAATTGTTAATGAGTAAGGCATGGTAAAGTTTCCCTCAACAATGGCAAATTTAGAATATTGTCCTGGTAATATTATAAATTTTTATTCATATATTTAGACAAGTGTGGTATACAAGCTTGGAGTTGTTAAATCTTTCTGATGAATTATTCTTTGTATTTTTTTATCCCCCCAATTTTTTTTTCCCAAAGTCTTTTTTTCCTTTGATGTTATACTTACTCCATTTCATTTCATTAGTATTTCTCTGATACATAGTTCCCCAGCAATACATTTACTTTTGCTGGGCATCCCAGGGGTCATTTCTGGTTTTGGGACAATTTTTATGCTAATTTATTGGCTTGGAATTCCTATACCACAGAGGTAGGGAAAAATTCTGAGCCAAGGTTGTTGTTTTTGTTTTCTAAAGGCAGATTTTTCTTTTTCCATCCAGGGCTTAGTCAGAAGAAAGCTTTCTTCTAACAGCAGATGGGTTTCTTTTTAATCTTCCCATTTCTACTGCAAGGTCCTGGTTTTATATGGAGGTCCAAGTTCCAACCTCCTGCTTCCCTTGGGCATATAACCATGTCTCCTGTCCAGTTGTATTATGTTGCAGAACTTCAATTCACAATGACCCTTAACCTTTCAATATCAGGTGACTACAGAGTCAACTCTCTTGCACAGTTCTCTGATTTTTAGTTCTATCTTCATTTTTGTTTCTGAATATTGGATTTTATTTTTTTGATAGCTGCTTGTAAAAATATTTTTGTTATATTTCATTCAGAGTTTCTAGACTTTTATATGGAAGGATTTCCAATTATTTTATTCTGCCCTCTTCTACATCAAGAAGTCTAAGACTCCTATTTAAAAGAAGCACGGTTTTGAGAAAATGAAGATCACCTCTTGCTTTGATGAGGATGCTATGTTTACATTGGATTCTTCCAACTAATAGATGGATTTCCTTATGTATCAATGGGAAAAGGACAGTTCCAAATAATTATCTAGAAAAGGGGTTCTTAATGGGTTCGTGAGCTTGAATTGAAATTCAAAAAAACATTCTTGTGGGGACATGTTGGTGTAGGTGTGTATATCTATTAAATAATACACAGTATAGTATGGTCTTAGTAAGGGGTCCGTAGTTTTCACCAGACTGGCGAAGGTGTCCATGGAACAAAAAAGGTTAAGAACCCCTGAATATCCTTTCTTTCTATTCATTTACATCCCTACACATGATATGGATCTCAATACATATTGTTTTATATTACTCCATATCCACGTCTGAAAACAAATATGCATAGTCTATTTCCCTTAACTACTAGCAGCACCATAATCACAATTTGAGTTTTAATTATGAATGTCAGTAAAATCTTGGTTAAACTGATACATTTGTAATGCATCTACTGTTGTTGTTATTGCTAATTTGAACAATCCATTGGTAGGCACTATTATTCTTCATAGGAATAATAATAGTGATTCCATACTTTGGAATAAGTAATTCTATTTTCTACCTATAACATATTATACCAACTACAGAAAAAAAAACATAAATATTCCCTTCAGGGAAATGACTTAGATAATTGTGATAAACTGTGTGGCTGTTAAAACATAAAAATAATATGTAGAAACCTGGATACACTGTAAGTAAAAATAAAAGAATACAAAGAGATATACAAATGATTGAACTTAAGTAAAAACATGTGTGCTTACAGACAAACTCTAAAAAAGGAGAGACTGAAAAATAAAACTAAAATTTGGTTAGGCAGTTTTCCCCATATTTGCTGTGGTGAGGCATGGTTGTAAAGAGGCTTGGAAAGCCTGCATTTTGGGGCATGTCTACCTCTTCTCCCAAACCCTAGGGATAGGTGGATTAAAACCCAAGGAGACTGACTCTTCCTGATGCTTCACCTTATTACATTGAATCCCCAAATACTGAATCTGCCTCACGAATCAGCAGAAATTGAGGTTGGTTTAGAATAGTTCCGTAGTACCAGAGACATGCTCTTTCTTCTCCTTTAACCAAATGTGGAAAATATAAACTAGGCCCTGACTTAAAGCTGTTCCCTTAGGTAAGTCTTGAGAAAGGTTTACTCCAGGGCAACATTAGCTCCCGGACTAAAATAACTAGATATCTGAGGTCCGCAACCACCATAAAAAAGAACTTGCTGAACACATGTACTACCTAAAGAAAACACATTGGAACAAACAGTCCAAGAATTTAAACTAAGCATTATATTTAACACAGAAAGAGAAGGGACTGTATTAGCAATATAAACAAAAATCAGAAAACATAAAATTTAACCAAGAGAAAATAATAAGTATGGAAAATACAATAATTGATATAACTATATGAATAGATAGGATAAATAGATACAGTTAGTAGTAGATAGAGACAGCTGAAGAATGAATCTGAGAGCTAAAAGATCAGATTGAGAATTTTTTCCCCAGAGAATCGTAGAAAAGGATAAAGACAGAAAATATTGAAGTAAAACTAAAAGATAGGTAGCTATACCTAGAAGTTCTAGAAAGAATCCTAGAAGACAAGAAAATGGAGAGAAAATAGTTGAAGAAATAATAATAATTTCCTAGGAGGGAAACACACACACAAGTTATGTGTTGTCGTGAAATTTAAAGGCATGAATGGCAAAAAGAAAAATCCAAAATTTCCCACAGTGAAAAACAGATCACTTATGAGGAAACATGATTCAAATAGATATCAAACTTTTCAAAAACAACAGACTGGAAGGTCATAAAATAATGTTGCTAAAGAAATGAAAAGTAGCAAGAAAAATGTTAAACCTAAAATGTTTGGTAAGAAGGAACTGAGGGCAATGTAGATATCCATCTCTGGACTCATGGAAATATTAAATGCAGTGAATTTACTTTTTGTGTATTATATAGCATCTAGATGCAATGGAGTAAATGTTCATACAGCAATATGGATAGATATTAGCCACAAATTGCTGAATGAAAAAAAAATGTAAAAAAGAGAATAAAATATATTGCATAAAAATTATTCTTTAAATTAAACATTAATGCACTTAAAACAATACTTTTTTTCTTCTTCTTCTTCCCCTTCTCTTCTTTTCTTTTCCTGAGTGATTCAGTCCTAAAGCCAGTAGGTGGGGCTGGCCAACATTGGCACTTCTGAGAGTGACAGTAGAAGGCAATGCCCAAACACTGGCTCAAAGGAAGGGGTCAAAGCCCATGTGAGAAAAGAAAGACATCCAAATGGGGCAAGTGGCCCAGTGCAGAGTATCAAGGCCCAAGCACAGCAAGGAGGGCATGAGCATATATGTTTGTGTGAGTGTTTGTGTATGTGTGTGTGTCACAGGCTGTATATGAGGAGAAAGCATCTACTGGGGGAATGGTGTCACGTGAGACGTCAGTGAAGTAGAGTGACTCTATATAAGGTGGATAGCCCATGTGGGGTGATGAAGTGGCATGGTTATGTGAGCCCTAGTGTAGGGAGGAAGGCATCTTTGTGGAGGAGGGGATATTGGCAGCAATGGCAGATTGAGTATACACAGGCAAATTGATTACCTAAGTAAATGCATTCAGGATAATGGGCAGCAGTTTTCTCACTGTCAGAAAAGGGAGTTACAAACATGGAAAGAGAAAAATTAGGAGTTGATGCATCCTCATGGTTTTAAATATTTATAGATGGCTATAAAAATAAATATAGATGTAAATCTGTATGTATAGATATAGTTATTTATATATTTACATCTAAATATAATGAGAATATATTTTCTTAGCTTTGTTCACTGAGAGGTCCTGAAAAATGCAATCTTCTAATATCAATTAGCACATCTAAAATCCAGATTTTTTTTCTACACACCATTCTCCACTCAAAGGCACTAGGGTTTTTTGGAAAAATGGCTGATACCAAGGCTGGGCAGGGAAAACACAAGTTCATTTGTTACATCTTGCTGCGTCAGAAACTAAGGAAACATTCAAAGAATAATGAGCATATAGCAAAAGGACACAGAACCCAGGATGATGTTGCTCTTACTGGCCAAACATGGGACAATTTGGGTTTCAAAATAAAAATAGTATTTGATTATAGCCATCTAATAAATTAGGTATATAAATCCTAATTATGGAATAAATCCATAGTACTGTGTATATGACTGTGCATACACAAATACTACATAGAAAGATAGGAAGAAGAGAAAGCTTTTCTTTACAGTAGAATACAAACTAACAAATATAGAAAAGATAATAGAATTGGAAAGTCACCACTGACATCATCACGGTAGCGACTGATTTGGGCAAGAAGCACCAATGAATGTCCAAACTAGTGAGTGGAGGTTAGAGGGGGGGTTGGGCAGTATATTTTATGGATTTAAAGTACCTTTCTGCAAAATTTTTGTTGATTATAAGTGTATGTATATATATAAAAGAGTAAATTGAAGTGAGGAGACCTACAGATACTACCTTAATCAAGTGACCAAAGGTAGCATCACCAGTGATGGACAGATTAACATCTCATGCTATTTGGTAAGGTACAATGGGAAAAACACAGTATCTCTTCTGTAAGATTCCTGCCAAAGATGCAGAACCTGAATCTTGAACATGAGAAAACATCAGAGAGATTCATACTGGGGGACATTCTGAATATAATTGGTATGTAACCTTCAAAGTTCACAAGGCTAAGAAAGTCAAGAAACGATTAAGAAAGCATTCCAAGTCCAAGGAAAACAGGAGACTTGAAAAACTTTGAGCAACATATGATTCTGCTTTGGATCTTTTGGCAATTTAGTACATTATTGGGACAAATGAGAACTGAATGGGGTCAATGGAGTGCATAGTAGTAATGTATCAGTGCTAAATTTTGATGGTTGTGCCAGGTTCATGCAGGAGGACGCCCTTGTTTGTTGCAGTATGGCTACTCACATCCGTAGCTTTTTCTCAGGTACAAAGGAAAAATTCTTTGTACTATTCTTGCAACTTTTTTATAAGTTTGAATTTATTTCAAAATAAAGCAAAATCACTATTGAAGTTTGAAATCAGAAAATTCTGGAGAAATTTTAGGTACAGTTTATTCTTCAAAAAGTTGGTGTGTGTATGTTGCTACTTAATGAACACATTTCCAGCTCATATTTACCAAAGGTTTTCTATCTTTGAAATGGCAAATTTTGATGATAGCTTTAAATTTGATATGTGAAGTTCAAAGATTTCAAGATGATAAAAATGTATTCAACTCAGAGAACAATTGTATTCAAATGGGGTGAGGGATGTCAGAGCTAATGACATGACAGAAGCTGATTCTCTTTAGTCCTTAATTTCATCATATGCAGATAAAAATATCTGCTACAGATACTATATACAAGAGAGGATTCTGTCTTATACTTTTGTTGCTATTATTAATGTTCAACTGGTTCTTAGTCTTCTTCCTCCCTCATGGCAAATAAATCTTCATCTCCATTCGCATTATGAGTTAAGCACATCTAAGATTTAGGAAAAATCCTGATCTTGTTCAGAGAGATTTGAGGAATAACACTTACTGCTAACTCTGAGCATCAATTCCAATAATTAAGATTTTAATGGTTTCCTAGGCCTGTTCTTCCTAGTATCCCTAATTTTAATTGAATATTTGTCCTATTATCTGTACTTGAGTTCCTTTCTTGGCCACCTGCCTCTAGAATAGTACTTCTTTAAGTATTGGAACTCTAAATTGTTTTTGAAACTCCCCTGCACCCCCAAGGACTGACATCAGCTCTATAATAACAGTTTTGATGACTGGGTCTCTGTGATGTGCTAACATTTTCCCTAGATGCCAATTGCTTGCCTGAATACCTAATATAAACTGCTCCTAGATTCTATGCCACCATAGTTTGTGTTATCTGTCCAGATACTCCATTTTCCCATGTGGGATCTCCCTACTGCCAAATGTTTCTCTGAACCAACAGTGTTAATTAACATCACATGTTTGAGACCAAGGGTCATATTCAAAATATTTATGAAGTTATATGTCAAACACACTGACAAATCAGAATGGACTGGGAATAAATAGCTGGAATAGCCATACCAATGCATAAAAGCTGCTATCAGGCATGCCTTTGACAACTTGTATTTAATATTGTAATCAATATAAAAATTAGTGAGACATTTTACATTTTTGTACTACGTTTTTAAAACATGTATGAATTTTACATTTACAGAACATCTTGATTCAGACTAGTCACATTTCAAATACTCAGTAGCCACAGGTGGCTAGTGGCTACTATAATGTACAGTAAAATTAAATTGCATAATCAAAATCTCAGATCATGAGACTATATTATCTCAGACTTAATCAATAAGGAAAAAGGAAATGTGGTATTCTCGTGGAGCTGGTCATTCAACATGAAGAACTTTATCACACATTATTTTGTGCCAAGAATTTGGTCCATTCTAATTTGCAGAAAGAACATGGAACAGTTTTCTTTCATTTTTTTTTGATACTTATTCACCAAAATTTGACAAAATGCTTATGGCAAGTCACAAAGGTGACTGGAAGGAACATAATGTAGAAGTGAAAGTAATCATGATTTAGTCATTCTAATTGGTTTATAAGTCTAAAAATGAAAATATTTTGCACCAATACTTTGGTTTTAACCTAGTAAAAGCCATTTTAGACTTCTGATCTCCAAAACAGTAAGATAGTACGTTTGTGTTTTAAATCACTAAGTTTGTGGTAATTTGATATAATAGCAATAGGAAACTAGTACACTCAGTGGAAATATTTTTCAAAATCAGGGTAATATAAAAGATATTTGAGACAAATGAAAATTGAGTTTACCACCAGAAGAATATCAATATAGGAAATTCTAAAAGATGTACTTCAGTCAGAAAGAAAATGATCTCTGATGGAAGTTCTGAGATGAAGGAAGAAGGAATGAGCAAGGGGAGCAGTTTATGTGGATAAAGGTAAATTGCTATTGACTGTATTACACTATACTAAAGTCTTGTGGGCTTAAAAAAAATAAGATAGAGTTAAAATACAGAAACAATAACATATAAATAAAGAGGGGATAAAAATAGGCTTAAATGTTCTAAGATTTTTTGATTGTCTGCATGGAGATAATGATATAGACAATGATAAACATTTACCTTCAGTAAGTTAAGGATACAAGTATTCATTTCTAGTGTAACTCTAAAAGAATACAAAAAATATTCATAATTTACAAAGCAGTAAAGGGAGAGATATAATGACAAAAGAAACTAAATCAAAAGGGAAAAAAAAACAGAAGAAAAACATAATATGTAGTATAAATAGGAAACTGAAATTAAGATGAAAATAAAAGCATACATTAGAAACCACATTAAATGTATTGGATCAAATTTTCCAGTTAAAATGTGATCATTTTGCATTAAAAATCCAAATGAGTTCCTATTAATAAGAGATTCATAAAATAGGAAGGTAAAGAAAGTTTGAAAGTAAAAATATGTATAAGATATAACATAAAGATACCAAAGAAACTAGTATAACTAAATTAATATTGGGCCAAATCAAATTTATGGCAAAGCATTGTAGACACTGTCTCTTCATCTGATAATGTCAGAGAAAATTTAGTGGTTCAACTAACCAGGAAGATACGATGAATTTTCATTTATAAGCACCTAAGAAGTTGACCTTGGAATATGTAATGCAAAACTTGATAGAAATACAAGGTAAAACTGACAAATCTACACCCATAGCAGGATATTTTAACATTCATAATAAAGATATAGAACATTTGAACCATCTGATTAATGCCCTTGGTCTAAATTGACATACATAAGAACACCCCACCCAACATTTGCACAGTACACATTCTCCACAAATGTTTAAGGAACGCTGGTCATATCCTGAGCGATAAAAAAATAATAAAAAATTGAAATCATATAGAAAGAAAGAAGAAACAATAAATTCTCAAGAAAACTCAAGTTGCCTATAATCTACTTCAGAAGAAAATCATATGACAATGCCAAGCAGCATTCAATTGCCAAAAGCATAGCAGAGAGAGTGAGGTGAGGCTGCTTCTAACTTGAATGGAACCCTAAAGGGCTTTTAAAATTTTTCAGGACTTGGAATTGACATTGCAATGACAGAGGCCATTATATATCCTGCCATAACCTATAGAATTGGGTGGGAGAGATTGTAAACTACAATGTAAACTATAGTCCGTGCTTAGCGGCAATGCTCCAAAATGTGTTCATCAATTGCAATGAATGTACCACACTAATGAAAGAAGTTGATAATGTGGGGAAAAGTGGGAGGTATGGGGAGTAGGGCTTATGGGAATCCCTTATTTTTCTTATGTAGCATTTTATGTAATCTAAGTATCTTTTAAAAATAAATTAATATATATATATGGAAATGTTATTTTCACCGAGCCTTAAGAATTTAGGGAATACTGGGGCTTTACAACTGAAAGACACAGACATTCAAGACATATTTGGATAATGCTACATAAAGCAATAGGGAGAAATATTTGGCTACATGAAGGGAATGGTAGGATACAGAATAAAAAAGGCAGTGAGGAATCTTTTTGACAGTTTCTAAATTATTATCTGACAAAACTCATTATGAAAATGGATCATAAAGCATAAAGATTAGGGTATGCTGTAGTGGATTTTATCATACATATTAACCCCAAAGTTTAGTTGGAGGTTTGCAACATGTAAAGAGTGACAGGAACTTGAAAAATAATTTCATAAAAATGTAAGGAGCTGGAAAATTGTGGAGAAACATTGAAAGAATGAAAATGTGTATTAAATTAATTTTGTTTGAGTGTACATCTCAGGTTGCTTTTAGGTCTTTTAGCAAATAAACAACAACCACAGCAAAAGCTCTAGACTGAATCTAAATCATGTCCTCCCTAAAATCAAAACTATAGGGACAGAAAGCTGGAAAACACTCAGTAAACCAAGCCTGCACTCCCCAGGAAACAGAGAAGTGACTGTACTATCTGTGGACTTTGGACAATAGTTTTCCCACCTATACTCACTCCATTTAAGACCCTTGATGAATAGTCCTTCAAAGGGATTTCTGAAGCTTTTTTTACTTTTGTCTGAAGACTTCAAACTGGCAGCTCATGCATCCTGATCTTTAGTTCTACGGATTACTCGATCAGCTTTCAGCTGACTCCCAGATTCACTGTGCAACTGGCTGTTTGAAAAGCCATAAAATTGGGGTGTCCCCACTGCACAGTTTAGTGACTCCTAACTTCTAGCTCAATTTTATTACCACACAGATCATTCTTTCTTAAAGTGGTTTAGCTCACTGAATTTTATTGCATCAAGAGTGACCAATGAATGCATACATATACCAAATAGATGTTGTCTTTGTACATATTTAATTTTTCCTCATATACTTCTAAATATTTTCTTCTTCCATGTTTATGGTTGGAAGTTATTAAAGCCTACCTTATCCTAAACCAATTTTCAGTTCTATTGCTATTATTTTTTATTTTTAGGCCTACTGAGGAACTCTCTCTTTTGCTATGCTCATAAAGATTTAACAATAATGTAGACAAGAATCACACACACACACACACACACACACACACACACACACCCTTTTCTCACCAACCCCATCCTTGTATGGGCTCCATTCTCAGATTGGGTCTTAAAAGAAGCCATATCAGATCAAATCCCTACCACTCCACTGCCTACTGATATATATATATATATATATATACACATACATGCACACATACACACATGTCATTTTGTATCCAGAATAACATAATGTACTACTGAATCTTTTCACATGTAGGAATTTGGGGCCACTCTGAAGAGACTAATTCAGTCTCTGTACGTAACAAAAGTAATGCTAGATTCAACATTTCTTGTTAATGGGTATTTATTGAAAAGCTAAACTGTACTCTTTGCCAATAAATTTTAGTATTATAGAGCACCAACTTGAGGCTAATAATGTGTCCAATATATATTTTGAAATCTCTGCTCAAGAAATGATAAAATAGGTACTTTCAAGTAGTGGTTAAACCAATTAGAATGATCTTCAAAATACATTTGAAATATGTGAAAAATAATAAACAACATTACCAGGTAGACATTATATTATTCTAACAAAACTTTAATTTTTATTAATATCTAAAAATATATCAAATCATTAATAAAGAAATAATAGCAAAAATATATATCCACTTTGAAAAGAAATCCTCCAAATTTACTTAAAGGAAAACTAGTCATCTCTGATGATATTTAATGCAACATAGAAAGTCATTTTTTTTTTCAAAATAAGTGATTCATCAAACATATTAAAATGTTTCTTCTTGATTTATTTATATTTTCTACATGAAATTATATTAACAGAGTTCATAGTTCCTTCTCTCCTTTTTTTCTAGTATATTCATGGTTTTCAAGCACAAGCTCAGACTGATTTTGAAAATTAAAATTTCCATGTTTTAATTGGACCTCAAGCACAAAGACTTGACAATTTATTAGATCAGTGGGAAGACCTACAAAGAGTGAGACCGTATCTACTCAGGCCAAGGAAAATGAAATGGAGTCAGTGTCCAATTATCTAATCAATGCAAACTATATGTATTTAGTCAAAAATATTTCTCCTTCTTCTTTCTCCATTCCTCATTCAATTTTCTTAGTTCTTTCAGAACTTTCCATTCAAATGCCCAACTCTCCACCTCACTTTGCTGAGCATTATTTCATGAGTTCAGACATTTATTTCCTTAGTTTGTTTTATGGTCAGTATCAGTTAAATAGTTTTTGGTTACAAATAAGTGAAATCTAAAAATACATTGGCTAAAACCAAAAAGGGATGCATTGACTCATGTATATGAACAGTTCAGTAGCTATGGCTTCAGACAAGGCTTAATTTAGGTCCCAAATGATGTCACTTAGAACATATCTTTCTCCATCTCTTTCTGTCCATTTCTCATCTACTCCTTCTTGTATTGGCTCCATTCTCACATAGACTGTACTCCCAAGATCCCACAATGACTGCCAACAGATCCCTACATGCTTTCCTGTACACCTTTCGTATTAAAGCAAGTCATTGCTTAAAGTCCAGAAATGGAGTCTCAGCCTCCTTGGCCAGTCTGGGATCATCCTTGAGCCAGTGATCATAATAAGCTTTATGTGATATGCCAATTGACTTAAACCAATCAGGATCGATTTCTAAAGTTTGGGATGTGGTCAAACCAACTCATATTCTATTTCTGGGAAATTCTGCAACAGTTCAAAAAAGGGAAGGGACAAACATGTTTAAAAGACACATATGTCAAGCCAATCCCACAAAATTGTTTTCTAGATTTTAGAAGATTTTTATTTAGTGTATACAAAAGGTTTAATGGGTAAGATAAATAGTTGTTTTGCACACATATATATTTTTAAAGATGTATTTATTTACTTTTTATCCATTTTAACCCCCTCCCCCCACCGCTTTTTGATGTGTTTGTGTCCATTCACTGGGCAATTCTCTGTGTCTTCTTTCCTGCCCTCTCTTCTCATCCTTCTCCTCCTGTATTCACTGGGATTCAATCCTGGGAAACTTCAATGCACGAGAGAGGCATTCTGCCACCTGTGCCACCTCAGTTCCTGGTTTTTCAGAGCATTTCGTCTTGGCTTTCCCCTGCGTCTCTCTCCTGTTACTTCATCATCTTGCTACATGGTTTGGCGGGGCCTGGGGACTCACCTGCTCACAGGGCCTGATGGCATGCCCACGCACCTTCTATATTTTTCTTCGTTTTACCGGGAGGTCCCGGTAATTGAACCCAGGTCCCTCCATATGGGAAATGGATGCTCAACCATGTGAGCCATATCTGCCCCCCTGCACACATAATCTGAATGCATTACTGTCCAAATTTCTCAATGAAGATTTTCCTCCACTAAACTCAGGATTATAGTTAGAAAATGCAACATTAAGGTGTAATTATGATAAGTTTTAAGTTATTTGTTTAATCTATAAACTACAAGGTTTGCTCTTATTGCTTGAAAATATGCACCTCATTCTATATTCTTTCCAGGTCCTATCCTGATATATATCATAGTGAACAGCTAATACATTTTATAAGTATTTATGGAAAAACTTATAAATTAATTATCTTGGATGAATCATGAGCTTTATTGTCCAAAACATTGGAATGAAGTGTCATTATCTTACATTTAAGACTATTTTAAATTAAACAACACATTCAGAGTGCTCAATAACTTTTTGCAAAATCTAAATACATTCTGAATTTTTAAAAAAGACCCATTATAATATGAAATGTCTTCTTAATGATTTGGATATAACTGTCTGAAATATTGCCAAAATGAATAATTTCTATATCCATAAGAAAAAGTTGATATGGCATAATTCCTTAAAAAGCAAGCCTATTTCATTTTTTTAACACTGGAGTTGTAAACAGCTTCTAATACATGTCACAATTTTTCTTTTTGACCTAATAGATGTTGTTAATTTATCATGAAAATCTTGTTGAAGATTTCATTTTGCTTTGCTATTCCATTATTCTGTAGACAGTTAATATATTGGGAAGGAAATTGATATAGTTATTTAATAAGAAAGACATTCATATAACTTTTTATGGTATACAAAATCCTCAGACATACATCATAATTTGCTTCACAAAATTTGGGATGACAGACGATTTGATATGCTTCTGTAGATGCAAAAATAAAGGTTTCCTATGGGGAGGGATGGCCTAGCTTATGGACTGTCAGTTCCTTGAGGGCAGGACAGAGGCAAGACATATTAGGGTCTCTGAATATTTTTGAATTAATTAATTAATTAAATCCAGGCTTATACCTCAGCTTTTATAAGTCCAGTGCTTTCCTTACAAATAAAGCAGTATTATAGTGATGTTTACATATCTTAACAAATAGAGTCCATGATCATTTTGTGGAGCTCAGAGGAGACAACAGAAAAACAAGACAAAAATCAAAGCATAAAGCTCATTGAGCACTTGTTCATTCCTGCTTTGAGGATTATCTGGTTTTCTTTATTTCTCACTTTGCACAATCAATAATCTGTTCTTTAAATTCTTGATCTATAGGAATTTTAAAAGCATGTTTCCTACAAAAGGCAAACCTAAAGGTATTCAAATTGTTTTTTTAATTTTTATTTTTATTTTATTTTTTTTCGTTTCTTCAAAATAATTTTTTAATGCTTTTGTTGTCAAAAAGAAAAACAGTCGAGGTAAAACATGGGTAGGTGAGTCCCCAGGTCTGCACAAAAAAAACCAGAGCTATTAAATTGTACATCATAGCAATTTAAGATACAAATTTCACAGTATGTAAAGAGATTCTCTTCTTAAGAACTCTAATGCTGAGGCTGGAGGTAGAAGGCAGTACAAGAAGTACCTCTTGGGCAATAATGCATAAAGACAGAGGGATTTTTTAGTCAACTGCAGGAATTAGGCTGTAATGCTTTATAGTCAAAATGTCATAACCCAGATAGCTGACTGCTAGCCATTGATTCTTGGAAGGCAAGATTCAAGCTGAAACAGGGAAACTGTGTTAAGCAGATTTTGATGAATGGACAGAATGTTTGATTTTTTAAGCTACTTTTCTTTGCAGCAGTCCAGAAAACACTTTTCTTTTATTAATCTTTCTTTTTGGTCAACTTTTAGTCTTTATCAAAATTAATTCCCAAAAATGTACCTTAAATGTACCCAGAAGGGAAGTAAATGCTCACCTAAGCAAAAGTGATTTAAAAAGCCATAATAATAATAATCCTAAACCTGCCTTAAAAGATTAAGAATGATCACTCTTCTTACAAAATCTACAAGACACACAGAAACATGTTAAATACTTTACCATTATTTGTAATTTTGAAAGGTCTGCAGACACCATTTTTGATTCTGTCCTCCTGAGAAGAGGTCAGTTTTGCCACAAGAGATGCAGAGATGGGCTGCACAAGGAGAGAGGTGAGGTTTGACTGGTTTTGTCTAATGCTTCCATCTGCATTCAAAAGAGAAAGGAATAGAATTCTTAGTAAATAATAAAAAAAAAAAACATTTTAAGGTAAGTTCTTTGTAATAAGTATTTGAATTATGAGTGATAAGTTTATATTCACTCATTTTTTTTTAGCTATATGATGTCTACTTATTAAAAATGATCTGAGGTATTTCATAATAAAAATTCCATCCAAATACAGTTATGAATCCCAGCTTAAGATGGCAGATTGTGCACATGAATTCACCGCCTTTCTTCTGTAAAACTCCACTAAACTGACCACAACAGAATAGAAAAGTATAAACCCACCAAGGCAATAGGAATAAGATTCTAGATGTTGGAAAGCAGATGAATAAGTGTCAACTGACACAAGAGATCTGAGGGAACTGAAACCTAAACCAGGAGAGGGAGAAGCTGGGAAGCAATGCAGTTAATACTGCAGAACCCAGAAAGGTTTAAGAATTGGCCACACCTGCTACCTATTAAAGTAGGAATGAAGGAGGGGCTGAAAACAGAAGGATATGATGAAATTCTGTTTGTGAAGGAGTCCATCCTCCTGATTCCCTCACTCATCCAGTTGATATGGGAGACTGCTCCTCTCTCACTCCTCCAGAAAATTTAAGTGAGACTCTGGAGAGGAAGACACCAGATACAGAGAAGGGTGTAGTGAAAAAGGGAGAAGGTTAGGACTGTTGAAATTCTCCATTTTTTTCTTATAGTTGACTCCCAGTAGCCTTCCTTCCAGACAGGAAAATAGATCACCTTTAGTAAATATAACCAAGTCAATGGAGGATAGCTAAACATACTGAAAATTCGGAAGTCTACGAATGAAACAACTTACACAAGATAGCCTACTGAAACTCGTTAGTCAATAAATCCCACCCATACACAGAACTTCAAATCAACTTAATTTTGTTGTTCTTAGGTATGATCTCTCAGATGACCTCTGTGTAGCAGACCTGGACAACCAATGAAACACAAACAGGAGGTTAGGGGCTCAAGGAGGGAAGTCTCCAAGAAGATGAAATTAATGAGAATACTTGATGTATATCAAACAATTGAGATAATATTTACAATACGATTGGAGAGTTAGGATTTGATGTGTTGCTAGTTACACAGAAAAATGAGAAATCTTTAAAATGTGACAACTATTAGCTTTAAAGGAAATAAAAAAATGTGCAAGAATGAAACATAATTATTATATATTACATGACTTTGATGTGAATAATTTTTACATAATCATAATACTATAAATAATGGCTGCTGATCTAACCCAAAATTTGATGCAGCTTCTTAGGATGAAAAAAGAAGGGTAAAAGGAGGCGAGCATAGGGGGTTGTGAAAGAAAGTTAAATCTTTATCTTCCATAGTGGTAAGTCGTTATAATGGATGAAACTGAAATCTGATGAAGTAACATCATAAACACACTTTTAAAGATAGGGAAGGGGAAGCAGATGTGACTCAAGCAGTCGAGCCCTGCTTCCCACATGGTAGGTCCCATGTTTGGTTTTTGGTGCCTCCTGAAAACAACAACAGCAACAAAACAAACAACAAACAAACAAATGAAAAAACCAACTCAGGGGAGTGATGTGGGTCAGTGTTTGAGTGCCAGCTTCCCACACACAAGGTCCAGGGTTCAATCCCTGGCCCCAGTACCTCAAAAAAAAAAAAAAAAAAAAAAAAGATAGGGAGGTAAATATCACAAAACAAAGCAATTAAAAATGTTAAAAGTAACTATTTGCCTTTGGGAGAGGGGGCACAGGGTACACTAAGAGAAGGTATATTTTTACAAATCATACTTTGCAAGAGATATTTGACTATTTAAATTACATTCATCCATAACTTTGAAAAAAATAATAACTAAATAAAAATGAGGATATAAAACAACTATGCTAGCAAAAATAAAAGGAAAATACACAATTAGAGTAGATAAAGTGGAAAAAATAAACTAAACTATTAAGGAAACAGCTAAAAAATATTTACTCATATTTGTACTAACTCAGAAAAGGAAATACACAACAGAATTACTCTATCAGGCAGCCAATAATAATTTTCAACACAATGCTATATTTTTCAGAACTTTTATTAGGGAAAATAATTACTAAAGGTTTTCTCAGAATTTAATTTTATAGGACTGCAGGGGGTGCAGAACTCAACCAAACTGGTATTCAGACTCCAGGAGGCAGATTCCAAATGAGAAAATGTGTTACAGAAGTGTTTCCTTAATTTATGATCTGGAAAACCACAAGGCTAAAAAAATGATATTTAGCTTAAGCCTGTGGCAGTCATGGAAGGCATGGCTGTGAAGAAAAAATAATAAAGATTTAAGCTTTGGATCAGTTTTGTTATATAAGCATAGTGCTAGTCTCATAATTAACTCCTTTTAGCTAGATCTATGACAGTGCTTTTTTACTTCAATGTAGTCCATTGCTTCCCAACCATTTTCCTGTCATGGTATCATAAAATTTGCAGAGCCCAGAGCAAAATCAAAATGTGTGGTCTCTTGTTCAAAACGTATGAAGAATTTCATACTCCATACTTTTTAGTGGTAGCAGAGCAGTAAGTCAAGTGTGGGACCCTACTGAGAGGGAGTACCGTGTGACTGCACAGTTCACGTGCCCCGCAAACCAGGCCCTGCATGGTTCACATAAAATATTCTAACAGTTACACAGTCCACTGAAGTAAGCTTAAGGGATTTGGAGACAATAAGGAGGCTGTTGTCAGTCACAAGTGACCAGTCTTGGGTCTCCTGTGGTTCCAGACTGCACCTGGGGCAAAAGTGATTAATTTCTCAGGGCATATGCAATGTGCCTTGGCACACCAGCTGGGAAGCCCTGGTGCAGCCATCTCACTCTAGTGCTAATCCCTGCTTTTATTTTCTCTTTCAAGAATTATCTGAAGCTTATAGTGCGCATGGGACAATGAAATAGTCTTTGTTAATCAAGTCTTTGTTATTCTGAAGTTTTCATGAGATACTGGGTGCTGGGAACATTTCTGATACAAAATTAATCTTCTTAAAATGCTACAAGATTTCATCTCTCCCCAGTCCAAATATTTCCAGTGGATCCCTACCACTTACAGATTGAATTCTTTAGATTGATTCTCAAGACCCTTCTCAATATGATACCTACTTATCTCTCCAGCATTATTACCTTTCAACATTCTTCATACATTTTATGGTAAAACTTCAGGCACACTCTACATTTTCTGTGATGCTCATGATTTGCTTAAGCCAGTCCTTCCATGTTAATTGCTCTTCTCACATATGACCTGCCCATAAAAGTTATACTTCCTCTAAAGCCCAACTCACATGTCATCTTCCTTATGAACTTTTCCCTGGCACCCTGAGCTCTCTGTGATCTCACTTCCCTTTCAATTTCCATCTACTATATCTGCATCTTTTCTGCAGCACTTGACAGTTCTAATTAACATTATCACTATGTAAAAATACTTCTTTGCTTTTCCCCTCTACACTCGAAATCCCTTGAAGACAAGGACCAAGTCATCTACATCATTGTATGACAAAAAGTGCCTAGCACATTGCCAGGAGCTCAGTAATTAATGGGGGGAAAAAAAGAATCAGCAATTCTTTGAAAAATAGTTTCAATGTCTCTGTCTTACTGATTCTCTGAATGATTGAAAAATGGAGCAGGAGTACAACAGAAGAAAAAATATAATTCTTTGCTTGGTGTATATTTATGTCTTCCCCCCAGCTCACCACCGGCCTCCTCCAGCAGACATATAAATAGACTTTCAAACCTCATCCATCACTATCAACTCACTGATTAAACCTTGTTTTAAAATTACCTTGTATAGATTTTTAAAAAATGAAAAAATAAAAGCATCTTTAAGATATATTTGTCTGTTAATAAAAATCAATAGCTGCATTACTTTTTTTCTCTAGAAACTTCTATCAGGCATATGAAACAATGCATTTAAAAGTTAAATATGAGTCAACCCCAAACCATAATTGAACATACCCAAATCTTTGATTTTTTGTGCTGCCTTACTTCCATTAGTTTTGAAATATCTGAAGTAAGTGGTTCATTAATTTTTCACCTTCAGCTTAACGTAAAATTGACAAACAGTTTGCTTCTGAGAGAAGATACTAAAAGCAGGACTTTATAGGGCACTAAGATTAAATTATAGACAAAAGTTATTTTTTAAAAACCCATTTATTGAAGAAGAGCTTAGAAAAGCATTAATTTCCTTACATTATTAAGAGGCTCTAAAGAAAAACAAACACTTGTGCCATTTTTTATTAAGTTATATTTTAAGACACATTTGTGAGCTATAAGAATACTTTGTATATGAGGCAAAAATATAAGTGGATTGTGTGCCTGAATGCAAAGGCTGCTATGTGGATGAGATTGCAATATTACATTTTAGTATTCTAACTTTTAGATTGCAGTGTTTATATCAGGCCTTGCACATTGCTTTTGCTCAATAAAGACTGTATGATGCCAATATTTTGTTTTGGTAGGTAGCTAATTCTTTCTTCACTTTATGCACTCTTCCTATTCCAGATAAAGATCTAAATGGATCCATCCTAGCAATAAGCCAATCTCTGATAAAATGCCACATGCATATAGTATAAAAGGAAATTTGATACATGGAATCCTAAGTCTGACTCAGTTATTGAGTCGCTATTCGAAAAGTAGAAGTACATCATTTCATTCTGATAATATTGTCCCACCTACTACGACTGTTGCTACTAAAGTGGCACTGAAAGATCTTGACTACACTGACTGACTGAAATAGAAAGAGCACATTACTCAGAGGCCTAGAGCCCGAATCACAGTGGGTGAAATTTAGAAGAAATAAGGTTAAAAATAAGTAAATACTTTATAATTGTTTGTATTTAATAGGTTTTACATTCATTATGCATTTTCAAACTGTCGATGCTCACTTCAATAGCATCTGGTCTGTGTGTGAAGAAAACAAACGCTTTGTTAGCTACCAGTACTTACTTTGTGAGTGGGGCAAGACGGAATCTTTTGAACCCAATTGAAAAGCCAATCATTATATATTTTCCCACAGCACAATTTATGTAATTTTTGCAGTAATGAGGATATAAAAAGCAGGATGAAGAAGATGAAGAAAAATAATGTGTTGCTCACTTTACACAAAATTAAAGATGACTGAACCTTTTACCATATTAATAGATCCTCAAACTAAAAGTTCTCTCGAACAGTCTCCTTCAAAATGGGTAACAAGTCTGTTCTTAAACTATATCAAAATAATAAGTTTAAAATGGACTAAGGGCATTTCTTCCTGTTTTTAACTTTTCCTTGAAGATAAATTTGGTGACTTAAAGATCAAAATAACATTTACAACACTTTATTTCAACCATGAATAAATACTACAATTGCTAACTGATTAGACTTTTTCCTTATCTTGGTTTTCACCTATTACAATTCATTACAGTAAAAAAACTGACAAATTAAAAGTGTAAATAAAGCCTGCTTGCCAAAGAACCAATCAATGAGTGAGTTGGAGAAGCAGGCATTTTTAAAACCTATTTTATGCTGTACTTTTATGTAAAAGATACAAATATCAAATGAACAAGTTGATATGAGTGAGGTTATCACAGAATATTTTATTTTACTTTCTCCAAATGACTGGCACTTTGACAGAAATCAGACCATTAAATAACTGGCACAAATGTTTTCTCATTTTTATTTTAGCCCACGAAATTTACAGTTGTTTTCCAAAAATGACCAGTTCACTAAGTTGACTAGTCATTTTGTTGTCATTGAAAATACAGTTGATTCTTTATTATCTCAGTATATTATAACCCATTAGTTACAAATATCACTATCCATCTTTTATTAGGCTATGATCTTTGGGTTATTATTAAAATAAAATACTTAACACTTAAAACGCACTTTAGATTTCTGTACAGAAATGTTTTAGTAACAGATAGTGGTAATGGTAATGGTCACAACATTGTGATCGTAATTAACAGCACTGAAATACATATCTGAATGTGATTTAAAGGGAAAATATTAGATTTTATACATGGTAAGAGAACAAAATTTCTTTTAAAAAATTCATGGAACTACACTACTCGAACAGTTAACCCAAAGTTAAACCATGTATTATAGTTGATAGTACTCTTATAAAAATGTGCTCTCATCAAGTGTAACAAATGTTCCACACCAATACAAGGTGTTAACAATATGGTGGTATGTTTTATGGTGCTATATTTTATTCATGATTGTTGTGTTAACCCACAATTTCTCTAATAAAGAAAAAAAAGCACTTTGGGCCATGTACTCTTCTAATCTTATATGTATATAATCTTATTTAATCTCCACAGCAACCAGATGAGGTGGCTGCTGTTTTAATAACCCATTTTACACATGGTTAAAATTTTTGCCCAAGCTCACAAAGCTGAATAATACTAGATCCAGGATTTAAACCCAAGTATTCTGGCTTTGAACTTACATGCTAACCACTAAATTCTTCAAGCTTAATTATGGCAGAAGATAAATTATACTTTCTCTTTCTCACACATACACACATAAACAAACATATATTTTTCACCAAGTAGGAATTTTATTACTGATATTTATTCTCATAATTAAAATGAAATTATTGAAACAGCCTAGAAAAAGATCTTCTAGCATTTAAGACACCAGGCAAAGACTGGACACCGCCCAGAGGAGAGAGGAACAAAGGAGGGAAATCACAACTAAAGAACTGTGATTTGAAACCAGGAGCAGCTGCTGCCGGCACCATCCCCCATACTAAAGACACTTTAAAATTCTCTGGTCTCTGGGCCTGTGTCTACAGAAAAAGGGGGCTCCAGGGACCCATCACCTCAGGAAAGGGGAGAGAGAGGGACACAGCCTGAGGCTGACTCAGTTTCTGACTCACAAATTTGGTTTGCTGTATCCCACCACCCCTTTCAGGCCAGGTGGGACCACATTGTGGTTTGTCCTGGGAGCCAGCACAGGACTGAAGACCCTCACAATCTCCCTCTCTTCTAGCTGAGACTGATTGTTGAGGCTGTACCTCCCCAGGAAAGGGGAGAGAGAAGGACACAGCCTACTGCTGACTCAGCTTTTGACTCACAAATTTGATCTGCTGTGTCCCAGGCCCTTCCAGGCCGGGTGGGGCTGCACCATTGCTTGCCTTGGGAGCCCGCAAGGGGCTAAAGATATACAACCCTCCCAATCTCCTTCTCTACTAACTGGGACTGATTGTTGAGGACTCAGAGAGGAGCGGAAATATTTCCTTGCTAGAAAAAGGGAAGGGACTGCCAGAGAAGACTGGAGAACTGTCTCAAAGAAAGTTTGAATTACAAGGCTCCTAGCCTCCAGACAGGAAGCTCTGTCACATTGATCCTGTCTGTGTTGCAACAAACACACTCAGACCAAGCATTGAACTGAGAGGGCTAACAAAATGTGCCATCTGCTGACTGACCTAGGAAGTGCACATGAGAAAACTGAAAATAAGTAGGAAAGGCCTTTTCCAGCCTCTATAGCCTCCCTCCCCAAGGCCAGAGAAAGCAAGTCTACAATCAATTAATGGGTCCAATGCCCAGTTTTAAGCAACTAGCAGGAACAATCCTAAAAACCCAGGCTGAGCCAAGAATCAAAGAGCAGTCTTAATACACAGCCTCCTGCCTCTTAATCCCCCCCAAAAAGAAAGAAATTGAGCATCTGAGTAAACCACATCCTAACCAGATGCCTAGATATCAGCAAAAAATTATGAGCCATATTAAGAAAATGAAGACATGGCCCAAGAAAAGGAATATATCAAAGCCCTAGAAAAGACATAGGATTTGAGAGAACTAATCAGGGAGATGTGCACAAATTTCCAAAATTAAATTAATGAGTTGAGAGAAAATATAGTTAAAGAGATAAATGACTTCAAGAAGACATTGAGCAAGCAAAAAGAAGAATTTGAAATCCTGAAAAGAAAAGTAAAAGAGCTCTGGGAATGAAAGACACAACAGGTGAGATAAAAAACTCATTAAAGGCATGCAACAGTCGACTCGAAAGGATAGAAGAAAGAATCAGTGATACAGAAGACAGTACAGCTGAAATTGAAGAGAGAAAAGAACAGAGAGAGAAAAGAATGGAAAAAAATGAGCAGGGGCTCAGACAGTTGAATGAGAACACAAAATGCAACAACATATGTGTCATGGGAGTTCCAGAAGGAGAAGAGATGGGAAAAGGAGCAGAAAGAGTATTTGAGGAAATAATAGTTGAAAATTTCCCAGCTCTCATGAAAGAAATGAACTTATATATCCAAGAAGCTCACCACACCCCATTCAGGATAAATCCAAATAGAACTACTCCAAGACACTTACTACTCAGAATGTCAAGTGCCAAAATAAAGAGAAAATTCTCAGAGCAGCAAGAGAGGAACAAACCATCACATACAAGGGACGCCCAGTAAGATTTAGCACAGATTTCTCTTCAGAAACCATGGAGGCAAGAAGACTGTGGTATGATACTATTAGGATACTGAAAGAGAAAAACTGCCAGCTGAGAATTCTTTATCCAGCAAAATTGTCCTTCAAATATGAAGGTGAGTATAAAATATTTACAAACAAACAGAAACTAAGAGAGTTTGCAAAAAAGAACTCACCTTTGCAGGAAATATTAAAGGAAGCCTTAGAACCTGAAATAAAAAGACAGGAGAGAGAAATTTGGAGGAGAGTATAGATGAAAGAATAGCAGAAAGAATAACCAAAAGAGTAAAAAGGCAGACAAAAATATGATATGACATGAAAACAAAAGAATAAAATGGTGGGAGTAAATAGTGCATTTACAGTAATATCATTGAATGTGAATGGATTAAACTCCCCAATCAAAAGATACGGGCTGACAGGATGGATAAAAAAACATAAGCCATCCATAGGCTGCTTACAAGAAATTCACCTTAGACTCAGAGAAATAAAACGACTGAAAGTGAAAGGTTGGAAAAAGATACTCACACAAATAGTAACCAAAAAAGAGCAGGAGTAGCTATACTGACATAAGACAAAAGAGACTTTAAATGCAAAAAAGTTATGAGATACAGAAGGTCATTAAATATTAATAAAATGGGCAATCCACCATGAAGACATAATAGTCATAAACACCTATGCACCTAATCAGGGTACCCCAAAATACATGAGACAAACTTTGGCAAAACTGAAGGGAGAAAATTAAATACTTTTGTACCTCACAGGACTTTGTCAAAAGGGTGAAAAGGTAGCCAACTCAATGGGAGAAAATATTTGGAAATCACATATCTGATAAGGGTTTAATATCCAGGATATATAAAGAGAAGTTACAACTTAATAAAAAGACAAATGACCCAATTAAAAAAAATGGACAAAAGACTTGAATAGACATTTGACCAAAGAAGAAATACAAATGGCAAACACATGAAGAAATACTCAACATCATTAATGATAAGAAAATGCAAATCAAAACTACAAAGAGATATCATTTCACACCTATCAGAATGGCCTCTATTAAAAAGACAGAGAACTACAAGTGTTGGAGAGGATGTGGAGAGATAGGAACACTTATTCATTGTTGGTGGAAATGCAGAATGGTACAGCCACTGTGGAGGACTATTTGGCAGTTCCTAAAGAAGTTGAATATAGACTTGCCACATGACCCTGAAATACCACTACTGGGCATGTACCCAGAAGAACTAAGAGTAGTGACACAAACAGACATCTGCAACCAATGTTTGTAGTGGCATTATTCACCATTGCCAAAAGTTGGAAACAACCCAGGTGTCCATCAATGGATGAATGGATAAACAAACTATGGTGTATTCACACAATGGAATATTATGCAGCTATAAGAAGAAATGAAGTTTTAAAACATATGCCAACATGGATGAATTTGGAAGACATTATGTTGAGTGAAGCAAGCCAGATACAAAAGGACAAATACTATATGATTGCGTTAATATGAACCAAATATATTGTGTAACATATTGCATGATTCAAAAAAATTTTATATGTATCCAGTACGTTTAATTGAGAAAGGGATGTTTTTATTCAACTGTGTTTTCTTTTTAGTTTTTAATTGTTTATATTTTCAATTATTAAATGTACAAAATTAAAAAAAAAAAGAAATTATTATTCCTTTTATCTTATCACACATTTCCTGCCTCTTCCTAAGTTAATATAGATTTTGGGTATAAAAGTCTGCTAATGACAGTTTTTACAACTATTAGATGTTGCTTCCTCTGGGAATGTTTGTCCTTATTCCAAGCCCCACATAAGTCTTTGCTACACATTTATTAAATTTACTCTCTGTGTTCTAATGTATTCTAATTTCTTTTCTTGAACTTTTGGCCTCACCTACCAGAGTGTAAGCTTCTTGGAGGCCCATTCACTGCTATATTCCCATGGCTTAGCTATAGTGACCACAACAAAAAAGGGTCTCAGTGAATATTTTTGACTGAATGAATAAATATATCAAAGTTCAATTGAACAACTTTACCCTGTGTAATCATAAGCCTAAAACTCAAAACTAATGATAAAAAATTTAAAATCACAATATCATAAAAATGTCAATACAAATAGCTGAATCTTCTCATGTCAGTGATCATCTCATAAGCAAAAGGATTTTGTCATATTCACCTAGTATATATCACAATATTTTAAAGCTTAGCTAAAGTGTGAAAACAGTCATATTTCATTTTATAATAAAGGGAATAGAAAAAAGATACTCTTTTGTGAAGCAAAATGATTGTGTATTCTGATATTAAAAGAGAAGAGAGACTGGCTCATTCATAAGTATTGATCAGGGACACGACACAGGCCTAGAAAGAGCTAGGCAACTTTTTCCATTAGTATAAAAAATTTTCTTTTATGTTTAGACATATAAACTCAAGATTTATATTGCTAAAATGTACCCAATAGGGTACAAAGAACCATAAAATATAAATATCATTCTCTCTCCCCAAATAAATAAATTTGAATGTCTTATATTATTGTGGCTATGCAGCCTTGGAATTTGTCCCAACTTGACAAACATTCATTTGAAGAAGAGTTTGCTTTGTTTTTGCTTTTGTTTTTGAGGAACCGGGGGTCAGGGATTTTGAACCCTGCAAACTTGTATGTAGGAAGCCGGCACTCAACCACTGAGCCACATCAGCTTCCTTGAGTTGGTTTTATCATTTGTTTTGCTTGTTTTTTTTGGTTTTTTGTTTTTTTTTTTCGGTCAGGAGGCATCAGAAACTGAACCCATGACCTCCCATGTGTGAGGTGGGAGCTGAACTGCTTGAGCCACATTTGCTCCCAAGAATTGTTATTATTATATTAAATAGGTTTGATTAATGTACAGTTGAGTTGCTATGCTGAATTTTTAGCCATTAACAGCAATGCATTTTAATTATAATGTTGTACCCTGATCCTTTCTGATCAAGAAACAGGACTGACTTTAGCATAAGATTTTCTCTCTCTGAACTTATACTTACAAATTTGCTATTTAAAGTCAATATTTAGATTTACAATGGCAGTAACAATAACCATATTGACAATTTTTCCCTAATTATATTTTAAAGGAATAATTGGGTACATGAGAACTGAATCCCTGTTCCATACAACTCCAAAAATTTCTGTTCTTTTGTATTCATCATTTATCTCACTCCAAGACTATTTGATTCCCTGAAGCATTATGAAAGCATGAACATTTGGAAATAGACCATAAACTGTATTGTAAGAAAAACAAACTAAGAAATAGATAAAATGTCTGGTTTGTTCTTTACTTCAAGGAAAGCAGTCTAAATTCATAACTGGGATAATTGGCCATCTGTACATTACATGTAATATAAGCAACACAAACCTCTTCAGAGGCATTCCCCTGAGAAGCTACGCATCTCAAACTTGAAGGATATGAACATTCAAATGATTTGCTAGGTTTCTAGTTTTAGAAAAAGTGTAGTTTGCATTTTTTAAAAGACAGCAAATAAGCTGTGTGGATGAGTTTGCTTTGTTTTTGTTGTGAAAGTATGCCACTATTAATGTACAATAAACTTCTACACACCAGATTGCAATGAAAATACCTATTTTATTGAAACTGAATAAATGAAGAGGCAGAAGACCAGTGCTTTATATATGAATGCAATCATTTTTAGAAGTTTTCTGATAATGGATGTAGAAAATAACTAAACCTTGCTCCTCTGATTTTGACGTTGTTGGATAAAAAGAGCTATGTTATGTGAAATTTTTCTAAGATCTTCATGGTTTCTCATGTATTTCCTGTTTTTGACACGGGAACACTGGCACAAGGGAGGTACACTGGCCTTGAGTTCAGAGACCTGTATCTGGCCTTGATGACCTCTTACTAGGAACTGACTCTGGGCAAGTTCTTCACTTCATTTGGAGCCTTAAACTCCTGGCATATATAATGTCTAAGGATTTCCATTTCTAAGATTCTAATTCTAAACTTGACCATGAGAGATTATTTCAATTAGTTAATACTCCTAAAATATGTTTTAGTAGGCCATACAATATTTCATTTCTATGCAACATGAATTGCATAGAAATCTTTCTCATCTTGGTATTAAAAGAGGCTCTTTGTATTTATTTTCTTATGTCTAAATTTGAGGTGAATGTCATACTGTGATTTACAGAAAAGTTGCTCATATTTGGAATGAGTAATATGACAGCTCTCAATAAATTCCTCACTTGGTTTATAATTTTTCTTACAATATAATTAAAATTATTTTTCTATTAAATGCAGAGTTGTGATGAGAAAAATATCACTCTAATATCTTGCTGTAGTGATGATGTACATTGGGAGAAGATAGACATGGAAGAAAAGAAATGGAGGTTTGTTTTTTTTTTAATTTATTTTTGAAATGGAGTTTTTTAAACACTTTGCCATGGGAAAAAAAATCCCCTCTGCTGATAAGCCATTAATAGGCCATCAAGATTGCTAGGCACAGAACTTCAGTCGGAAATATCCTATTATTCATTCTCCCTCTGAATTAGCTTAATGTAATTTAGCAATTTGTTTTGGATATATTTCTACAAAGTATTTCCTCAGAGTATTTTACAAAATGAGGACCAAATTCATATATCAAAAAAAAAAAAAAAGACAAAAAAGACTGAGGTAATACTTTGCCTATTTGGTAATATTTTTCAGAGCATTGAAAGGTTATTTCATTCAACTAATATGTATTCTTTGAAGTTGCAGGTATAGGAAAAGCTCTAAGGACATAATGAGAAACTTGGCTGTGCTTAGTATAATACTAATCGTCCAGTTAATAAGATAGGGTATTCTTAAAGGATAGGAATATCATCTTTATTAGTTTCTGTGTATAGGACTTCAAACAGTGTCAAGCACAGTCATCTTTTAAAAAACTTTTCCATAATGGAGCTTGAACAAAATTCAAGATTCTTCACATTGGTCTCAATTTTTTGGGCCAGCTCCTTCATCTTATCTTTAGAACAACCCAAATAATGTTATATTGCAACTGGTACCATATATCAAGAACATATAGGGTCACTCTTAGTCAACACTGGGTATTTTTTAAAAGGGGCAGGAAATGAGTGGGATCTTTAGTAATTTGAAAAAGGAAAAAAGTCCAAGTAAGTTATTCCAGAGCAAGAATAGATTCCTGTCTGACAGCTCCATTTAATCAATGTAACTGTATTTTTGTTGCAGTCTGGATTGGGATGGGAACAAGAACACCAATAAAAGAGCTGACAGAGAATACGGAGATTCAAAATGTCCAGCCCATGACTTATCTAGTCATTCAATGAATGGGCACAAAGAATGGCCAGAGAAGCCAAGGTCTTTGGCCAGTGATTGAGAAATGAACCAGGATGTCAAAGAGGCTTCAAAAGGCTTGAACAAAATAGGAACACAGAAAATAAAGGAGAAATAGATCTCCTAAAAGACAGTGATGAAACCATTGGAAACAAGAAATAAACTGCTCATGAACAAGTGGCACAGCAGTGCCTTGAGAATGGATAGTGGTCAGCATGGCAAATCTCTGCTCCATGAAGCAAGATTTCTTGACTCCTCCATGGGAAATGAAGTTTTTTCCAAACAGTATTTAGGGATCTTTATAACAGTTGCAATGATTCTCCTTTTAGCTACATGTGGTCTAGAATGATCCAGGTTTTGACAGAGTTTACCATCCAAAATGTAATTTTCAAACTATAGAAAATATGAGTATAGGGAAAATGTGGGCAGGCAAAGGACTTGGTATGGTCAAAAGAGTTGTAGGCAAATAAAAGTGTGAAAGTGGAATGGCAAGTAACCATGGTTAACTGGAGATTACCAGGGATATTGTAGGTTTGGGATAGAATTACAGAGTCTTTATTGTGGTAGACCCTATATGACAGATTAAGAAGAATGGAGAATATTGAGTAAGTACTGGGTATGTTATAGAGTTTTGAGCAGTAAATTGGTACCATGAAAATGGATTTTAGAAATATTGCTTTGAGAGTGATGTGCAGAAAAGAACAGAACAAGCAAAGGGAATCCAAGGATAACAGCAAAAATAGATCCCATTTGTGGCAGGCACAGAGCTTGATACATTGCACATATTATTTTATTCAATTTCCACACTTTATATATGATGATGTAACAACTTTTCAACTATTTATTTTATCCCATTTTACAGAAATGTCTCTCAGGCTTAGAAACTCTAAGATGCTCAGAGTTGCGTGGCTGAAAAGCAGCAGACGAGGGCTTAAAGCCTGGTTCTTTTAGACTACAAAATTAAAATTCTGGTGCCAATCTTGTTAGAAATTATTGCTGTTTATCAACAAGAAGTAACATCTGCATGAAGCTGGGTGGTATCTCTAGAAGCAGAAAGGTATAAATATCCACATGAGAAATCCTGGAGATGGAGAATAATCAAATTGGGTAACACATTGAACAGAGAAGTGGCAGTGAGGGATTAGAGTCAGAATTAATGCTTCAGTCTTGGATGAATTGAAGAGTGAAATTCCTATTAACAACATTGATTCTAGGACAACTATGGAGGTAAAGGGGAGTCAGAAAATCTTAATTACGTTTAGCATTTATCTTCATTGGTCAATTATTACCATAAAGCCCTAATAAATAAAGTAAAAAACCCTTTTCTCCTGTACACACAGAACACTTTTGTGTATACAATTTTGATTTTTTATTGCTTGATCATAATCCACACATTATGATTAACCCCATTGTCTGTTTTCTATACACTTTGCAAATCTCACACAATGACATACCTAAACTGAAGTCTCCCAAGCCATAAAGTGAGGACAAAACTGCCAAATACCTAGCTCACAGCAAGGCTTTAGGATTAATAAGAGTGCCCATAAAGTGCTTTGAGCTCTACAGAAGAATAGATACAATATAAATGAGCCACATTATTCTAGTGACAAATACTATTCATACAATATTCAATAGAAATGAAAAAAATCCAATCTCTTATTTCTCCTTCTGATAGTGTATATTGTCCTGCTATCACTTCTTTTCATTCTTTTCAAGTTCCCAGGGGGAAAAAATACAAACTTATGCTTTATGCCCAAAATGTGTAGTGTACAGAGATACACAAATCAAACAGATAATAGGACAACCTACACCCCATTTCTCATACTACCTATTTTATAAAATGAACTAAAAAGAGAAGCACACTTGCAAGGTTGCTACAAAGAAATATAAATCATAGGAAAACAAGATGGTTCTTTTTAGAATGTGTTATTATAAAGTCAGATTCATTTGTTAATACAAAAGATAACGTCAATCAATTTCTACATGCAGTCAGGATTTAAATGACCTTTTTGAAGATTTCAAAATTATTTAGAATTTCAATGAAAATATCAATGACATGCTAGATTTATAAGACCCCACACTTATATCTATTCAGCCCATATGCACCTAGTGTTGATATTAAACTTGAATAGTTCTCCATAAACAATAAGAAATTCTAAGAACATTAACTAATGTCATATTGCAATATAAATATTCACCAGTCTAAATCTGTGTTTTAATTATCAACATCAACAGACAATTCATAGACACTTTTAATAAAGTTAGAACAAACTTTATTAATCAATTTCTATGCTAATCTTATATGTTTAGTGGTTTATTATATTATCTCTAGTTATGCAATGTAAAACATAATTAATTTTATATTTAGCTCTGTACATATATTCTTCCGTAAGTGCTTATGTAATATTGAGATAAAACAAATTGAGGGGAGAAAAAACAGTGTATAGAGAAAAATATTACAGAAAATCAGTGGACCTACCTTGGGATAACAGAGGTGATAGCTGTGGTGATAGTTAAGTCCGTGAGTCTCATCATAATGAGACTAACTGGAAGAAAAACTAGAGTGATATCATATTTAATAATATGAATGAGCATTAGACAAAAAGCTGAAATGTTCCTTTAATAGTGAGGTTGAAATTCATAAGTTCTGTACTGAATAATATCAATTAGAGTAGGAAAAAAACACAATTTTCTTAGAACCCTGGACAATAAAAAGGATATTTCAAAATATTTATACCAAAAAGGCTTTTAAAAATCTTCATTGCTTTCAAGTTCTCACATTAACACATAGAACTCCCAAACAATGGAGGAAGGAAAATAACACTTCTCAAAACATAACCTTCATTCTCAGAAAAAGCCAATATAAAGTATGGTTGTATTATTTTATTAATATGCAATTATATGTTAGAATGATACATATGTATATGTATGCATATATATTTATATTTATATAAATCAAAGAAGAACTGTATAGTTTTCTAAAATAGTATACATCAAGTACTGGAAAATAGTATAATTTAGAATGGGGGTTCTCAAGGCAAGAACCAAAGATTAAGAATATAGAATCACAGAATATTAAAAATGAAAGGATCCATAGAATAATCTATATTTCTCTTTTTTGAAGGAGTAGGGAACTTTCTTAATATTTAATTATCTGAGTAAATGCATGACTATATTCTTATTAAAAATGGAATATTGCAAATAAAACCAAAGGTCCTTTGCATACCCTCCCTCAGGAACATCCCCCACCAGAAACCACATTTAGTGATATAGTACATATGGAAATTTTACATACTTTTCATACACAAAAATTTTTTCAATATCTGCATATTATCTCATTTTCTTTTACTTAAACGATATTGTGATATACATATCACTGCATGTTTTCTCACTCAACAAAGATGCCTTAAATGTCTTATCATGTAACTATGTAGAGATCTAGATTATTCTTTTTGGATGTTGTAGAGTGTTCAGTTATATTAATATTTGATGGTCTATTTGGTCAATTCTAAGTTTTTTTATTACAATCAAAACTGCCATGAATATCATTTACATATATCCACTCACATATGCATGAGCATTTCAGTAAAGTTGGTATGGAAAAATAGATATCATGTCGAGAATATGTGAATTTTACATATTAACATATTTTGGTAAATTGTCCTGCAAAGTGGATATACCACTTTCCACTCCTATTAGCACTAGAGGATAGGACCATATTCCCAATCCTCCCCAAACTTGACATTATCAAATGTTTCAACCTTTGCCAGTCTGAGGTGGTAATTGTAAGTGCAATGAGTTTTGCAAAGAAGAAATCAAGATGTCTTCCATGCCCTGCCAGTTGCCTCTATTTTGGAATTTACACTCCCCAGTGTGATAGAGTTAGACTCAGTTGTGGTTTCCCTACACAAGGCTCTTTTGCTCCTTCTATTTGAACCTATAGTAAGTACTAGACTTGATAGGTATATGGCCAAGCGACTTAAATCTTTGGGCTGTCCATGTACCAGTTGGGCGCTGAATCTCAACAGAGTTGCAACACCTACTGTCCAGTTCATTGGACTCACCCAGGACAACTAACAAGGAGATGATGATGAATAATGCCCATCCCAAGAAACAGAGAGATCTGCAAGTGCAAACAAGATAGTCCCATCCATCTGCCCCATGGGATCTAAGCCCCTTCTCAATTAGAGGCAGAGTGGGTATCACCAACCCAGAATCATCAGGATTGGGGAATGAATGATGGACTGGAGTAGACTTATGGTTATTCTACTATAGACTTATTGTGATTCTAGCAATGGAAGAACTTTTATCATTGATGTGGAAGAAGTGGCCACTGGAGGTTCTGAGGGGAAGGAGAGGGAAAAACAGGTATAATATGGGGGCATTTTCAGAACATTGGAATTGTCCTGAATGACATTGCAATGATGGATACAGGCCATTATATACAATATACATTATTACATTATTATAACTTATAAAATTGAGCAGGACAGAATGTAAACTATAATGTAAACAATAATCCATGCTTAGTGGCAATGCTCTAATATGTGTTCGTCAATTGTAACAAATGTACCACAGTAATGAAGGATGTTGTTAATGTGGGAAAGTGTGGAAGGGTTAGGGAGTGGAGCATATGGGAATCCTCTATACTTTTTATGTAACTTTTATGTAATCTAAAGTATTTAAAAATAAAAAAATTAAAAAAGTGTTTAAAAAAACTTCTTTGAAATACAGTATAGCTATGTCATTTGGTTTTGCAAGTCTTAAATCTTTTGTATACCTCAATTCTATCATTATTGCCTACTTTAATATTGATTTGATTTATCAAGTGAAACATTTTTAGTCCTTTTTAATTTCTTTCTGTATATATTTTTCAGATGATTGTTTTGTGGTTATAGGGGGCTTAAATCTAACAACCTAAGTCTATGACAGTAACATTTGATTTGATAACCAAAATATATGTGTGTGTGTGTGTGTATGCCTTCCAGTTTCACTTGAGGGTGGCAAATAAGGCTTCTACAAATTTTGGCCTTGAAGTTGAGGTTTGGACAACGAGTAGAAGTTAGCTAAGTGAAGAAGGAGAGGAGTGAACTGTAGAGACAAACATTCTAAGCAAGAGAAATTGCATGTGAAGCCCTAGATAAAGAATGAATTTGGTGTTTTTGAGGAAGTAAAAGGGGTTGAGCATCACTGGAGTGGTGCAAAAGAAAGTCAAAGAATCATATAGGACATTTTAGAGCACCAGAAAGACCTTGTTTTTATTTTAAGGACAATGTAATCATTTAGGTTGTCCAGCTTCCTACATGGCATTTTTTTTTTAATTGAGAAAATATAAAAATAAATTCTTAAGGAAGGATAAAATAAATATCCATATTTCTATGACCCAGAACTGATGCATTTATATTATATATAATTATATAATAGAATGGATTGGAACTGTAAGAGAGGGAGCAGTGAGATCAGTTAGGAGGCTGCTGCAGTTGTCAAGGTGAGAAATAATGTTGGATTTGATCAAGATGATTACAGTGGAGATAGAGAACAGTAGGATTTGAGACTTATTTTAGGAGGTACCATTCACAAGGCTTATTGAAAAGATGTAGGAATTGAAAGAGTGGTAGGAATCCAGGAAACTCCTGGATTGAGCGTGCTCCTCAAATTCTCCTCACAGTTCTTATTCTCCAATCCTTAGTTAACTCTGGACTGAACTACCTCTGTCCCCATGGTCCACTCAGATAGTTCTCTGGCCTTCCCATTCCAATCTTCGTAGGTTTTCTGTTTTACTGAATTACAAGTAGGACTAGAAGGTATAGGTATACTACTGACTGGGCATTTTGTTCCTCAAAGGTGGAATCAAGTCTGAAATCTTTGAGAAAAAGTATACTTTTATACTGTGGTGATTTGGAACTGTATATACCCAAGAAAATCATGTTCTAAAAGTGAATTCATTCCTGTGACTGTAAATCTTTGTTAGTACGTTTTCATGAGGTTCCTTTAGTTAAGGTGTGTCCCAGGGTGGGTTCTATTCTTTTTACTGGAGTCCTTTATAAACAGAAAGAATAGAGAGAGAGAACACCATAGAAGCAAGAAGCTGAAAGCAATGAAACCTGGAGTAGAAGGGAGAGACTAGCAGATGCTGTCATGTGCCTTGCCATGGGTCATAAGATCACCCACAGCCAGTCTTTAGGAAGAAAGCATCACCTTGGTGATGCCTTCATTTGGACATTCTTATGGCCTCAAAACTGTAAGCTTCTAAGTTAATAAATTCCCATTGTTTAAGCCAACTCATTTTATGGGATCTGATTCTAGCAGCCTAGCAAACAAAAACATATACTGAAGTAATTAAGTAATTATTAATTTCAGTATTGTACAACAGAAAATTTCTTTTTTATTTCAAAAATTACTTTTATTGAACACCACCCATATGCCAGATATAAACTAAATGTATAGTAATGAAGAGTGAAGTCAAGCTACAAGACATCATGGAGTCTTCAGTCGAGTAATCAGGAGCTTGTATTAGTATAAGAGATGAAAAAGGGTGCAGAACTTTTGAGATGCAGGAAATACTCTATGTCTAAATCTGGGTGATAATTATATAGTTATAAACATAAAACATTTAGTGATCATTATCCTTCAGATTAGTAGTTTCTTTATGCTGATTACTGTATGCCTGGTATCCTCCCTCACCCTCACACTCTCACAACTTCCCTCCTCCAAAAAAAAAAAAAAAAGGAAAAAGATTCGATCAGAAAAGGTATGTTCTCTATAAAAACAAATGAATAATTAACATGTGAATGAGAAAGAAATCACATAAGTCCATACTTCTACAACTTCCAGTCTATACCTCCAAGAATTTATACAATACTATAAAAGAGTATGAAACTAATTGCAAGAAGAGCATTCAGCAATATTTGGGTATGGGTGAAAGTAAATGAACTACTTTAATGTTTTCCTAACTGAGAGAAGAGATATAAAAGGAGACAACATTGGAAAATATATCTACAAGAAAAGGCTAAATTAATGTCAGTCATTGTATTCATCAGCAAAAGGGGTGCTGATGCAAAATACCAAAAATATGTTGGCTTTTATAAAGTGTATTTATTTGGGGTAGAAGCTTACAGTTACCAGGCCATAAAGCATAGGTTACTTCCCTCATCAAAGTCTGTTGCCACATGTTGGAGCAAGATGGCTGCAAACGTTCAGCCTTCCTCTTCCTCTTAAGGTTCCACGGTCTCAGCTTTTTCCAATATCAGCTGTAGGCTGGGTTAAGCCTCATCTCTCTCTCGGCTTCATTTCTCTCTGTGCTCAGCTGTTCTGCTCTCTCCACAAGGTCAACTATAAATTATCAGACAAATGGCTCACCTCTTCCCAGGGCCTCTGCTGTGTCTAATGGAGCCTTCTGTCTTTCTCTGTGTTCTTCTCCTGTTTCTCTACTTCCTGGGGCTCCAGCTCCCAGACTCCAACCTCCCTTCTCTGTGGTGCAGTTTCACTGTGAGTCCCCGCCCCCTTGATGGGCAGGTATTCAATGTCCTACTGATGTAGCCTAACCATAATTTAATCAAGTAAAAGTGAAACCTCTGAATCCAATATAATCTAATATGCCCAGAGGAACAGACCAGTTTACAAACATAATCTAATATCTATATTTTTGGAATTCATAAACAATATCAAACTGCTACAGTCATTTTGTCTGGAAAACAAGAAATGTAGTATTTTTAAGGATATAAAATGTATGTCCAAAAGAATGATGAGCTATTCAAAGACAGAAACAAAACTATTTCAAATAACAAATACCAAATAAATTCTTCCCCGTCAGTGTCATGAAATCTTACGCACTTGTGTTGTCCTGGGAATTTGGTAGCAGGTTTTACAATTTTCTTGCTGGGAGGTAATTTTTTAATACAGTTATCCCTTCCACATTGGGGGGGGGGGTTAGGGGCACAGCACCCCCACGATCTGAAAAATCTGTGTAAAAGTTTTTGCAGAGGCTAAAATTTTCTTTAAAATGTTCAGACCAGAATTTGCTGGCCTGAAAATCCATAGGGGTAGATTCTTCACCTTCCTTTTTCTTTAGGAAATCATATATGGACTTAGACTTTTCTCATATGATGCCAGAGTCAACCAGAAAGCCTTTTTTAAAACAATCATGCACCCAAAAGAACGCTGCACTTTTTATGTGAGAGAGATGTGGAAATTTTATGCGAATTCTTTGCAGTTGTTTGTGTAGCTGCAACAACAGCTTTGCAGATGTCCTTCTCTTTTTTTCTTGATATGCCTATGGTCGGCTCAGTAACACCATAATGACAGCCAACAACAGCAGCCGTTTTGCATGAAGGAAGCATATCTAACAACTCTATTTTTCCCTTCAAGTCCATCACTTTAATCTGTTTCATGGGAGAACTTTCTGAACCGCTAGGAACACTATGCTTGGGACCCATGATTTTAATATGCCATTTAAATAACACAAGATACAAGAAACTCGAGATGCAAAGATCACTGCGAGATCACCATGAGATGTCATGTGAGAGATTGCCTGTAAACACGCTTGGATCCCTAAACCAGTGCAGAGAGCTATAGTTCTTTTGCTACAAATTTAATTTTAAGAAAAGAATTGTGTAGCTGCTCATATGTTATTAAACAGTAAAATACCTACTGTACAGGTAAATACATAACAGTACATACATTTTATGTATTTATGAATTACTAAAACTTTTAAGATATCTTTACATTTCTAGCCTTTATGTGTTACCTGCTGGCTTTCAAGGTTGAGCAAACTTTAACTTTTTACTTATTTTAAGTTTAAAAAGAATTGTAAATATATGACATTAACAGATAAAATAGGCTGGTGTTATACAATATGATACATATATTTTATGCATGTCTGAGTTTCTAAATTTTTTTTGTCATCTGCTGGCATTTGTGTGTCTTCTGTAGCTTCTGCAAAACTCCCCCCAAATTCCCATTTAATGTCTTATGCTGACCCATGATATTTCAAAACTGTGATGGAGACAGTCCTGATGTGGAAGGGGTAAATGTACATATGTGAGGTATGTATCTGCCTTAGATCAACATTTGTAGCAGTGGATGGAGAAAGGGTAGTGAATTATTTAATAAGTGTTTCAAAAAGAATGTAACAAAAATTTCTTAGTATTTAAATTCATTGTTTAGAACTTTGTACACTTTATTTTTCCATAAATTTATGGGATTCTGCATGCCTAAATGTTGGAAGCACAAATGCCTTAGCAAAATGTTATGTGAGAAACAGTCACAGAAAATTTCTATTGTGTAATCTTTTTTTTTTTTTTTTTAACTGGGAGGTCCTGGGGATCGAACCCAGGTCCCTCCATATGGGAGACAGACATCCAACCATTTGAACCACATCCACCCCTATTGTGTAATCTTTTTAAAATGTGTGTTGTTAAATTTTTAATAGACTTTCAGAGTATTTTCTAATTTGATTCAGCAATTTGATCCTTTCCTAAACCTAAAAGCAGTAAAGTAATCAGAGACCTTCATATATTTAAGAAATAATATAAGCAGCCATATGTTTTCCTTCTGTGATGGGCCTTAGACTACGTGAAGTGAAGTTTTTTACCTTAAATATCTAAAAGAGTTCAAAACCAGTCTGTCAATCTTCCAAAAATAATTACCTCCCGAAAGTTCTGAACAAGGTATCCTGTCATCCTAAGATTGCTCAGGTCACTTAGTCAGCACATTCTGTTTCAACCCATCACAAAATCAAGGACAGAATTTGATCTCCTATAGATGTGGCACTTTCCAGACACCCTAAGTGTCAGCTGCATAGATGCCATTAAAAACCTTCAGCTGTAGCAATGCAACTAGAAAAAGACCTCGAATAAAAGGGGGAAAAGGTAAAAACAAATGAGTTTATATGGCTAAGAGACTTCAGAGTGAGCCGGGAGGTCATCCCAGAGTTAATGCTCATGCACATCTCAGCAGGATCTCATAGACTGCCAGAGTGGATACTACCTCAAATAGTGGGGCTCCTAAGAGTTCTGGAGATACCGAGGTCCCATGGTCAAAGCAGATAGCTCCAGAGATTGGTGCTTTGCCAATGGGCCCTATTTTGGAGTTTGTGCTCCTGAGAGTGACAGAGTTGGACTCAGTTATGGTTTACCTACACATGACTCACCTGTCTCTTCTATTTAAACCTATACTTGGTGCTGGAGCTGGCAAGTGTACGCCAAAGAGACTGGAATCTTTGGGCTGTCCATGTGCCAGCTGGGCCCTGAGCCTCAGCAGAGTTGCAGCACCTACTCTCCAGTTCATTGGACTCACCCAGGACAACCAACAAGGAGATGAGTATTGACAACCACCATACCAAGGAAACGAGAGTGCCTACAACTGCAAGCAAGAGTCTCATCCATCGGCTTTATGGGATCGAAGCCCCCTCTCAATTTGAGGTGGAATGGTTATCACTATCCCAGAATCCTCAGGATTGGGGAATGAACTATGGGCTAGAGTGGACTTACTGGTATTCTACAATAGATTTGTTGTGATTCTAGCAATGGAAGAAATTACAGCATTGATGTGGAGGCAGTGGTCACTGGACACTCTGGGGGCAGGGGGAGGGAAAGACAGGCATAATGTGGGGGCTTTTTCAGGACTTGGGAATCATTCTGAATGGCACTGCAATGCCAGATATATGCCATTAAATAGCTTCCCATAGCCTGCAGAATTGTGTGGGAGAGAGTATAAACTACAATGTGAACTATGGTCCATGCTCAATGGCAATGCCCCAGGATGCGTTTATCAATTGCAGTGAATGTGTCACACTAAAAAAAGAAAAAGAAACTTCAGCTGATCTTTATTTTTAAAACACCAAATGTGTATAACTACAAGAAGTCGATGAAAAAAACAAATGCTATTTGTCAGTAGAAATGATAAATATATGTTTATTATATTAGGAATTTGGTGTACTGAGCTTTGAGTGTGGGAGGGAAGGCAGGAGAATGGTTTTATCATGCCAAAAGTTGGATAAATTTGTAATTGCAAATATAGATTCAAACAGTAATTACCACACCATCAATTGCCATAAATATTGTAAAACTGTGTACCTGTGTGCACTCTTGAAAACACACAGAAGTATACCATTTATAGTCTGGGGTGGGGAGTATGAATCTGTATAGAAATACAAAGGACATAAGGAATTAATAAACAAGTATGCCTTTAAGTGACCCTATTTTTACAGATGGGTAACAATGACAAAACATAAGTCATGGTGGATCCATAGTTTCACCTGGACATTAACTATCAGAAGTAGTATTTCAGTACTCTAACAGAGACTGTGCTTTATCATATTCCATAAAACAAAAGTCTAATGTTGCAGTATTAGTCAGCTGAAGGAGTGCTGATGCAATATAACAGAAACTGGTTGGTTTTTATAAAGGGTATTTATTTGGGGTAGAAGCTTACAGTTACCAGGACATAAAGCATAAGTTTCTTCCCTCACCAAAGTCTGTTGCCAAGTGTTGGAGCAAGGCAGCTGCTGACTTTTGCCAGGGTTCAGGCTTCTTGGGTTCCTCTCTTCCTGGGACTGCGTTTCTCTCCAGTCTTAGCTCCTCTGTTTCCTCTACAAGGTCAGCTGTAGACTAAGGGGCCCTCTACGCTTTGCCTCTCTCCACAAGGCCAGCTGTGAACCATCAGGTGAATGTCTCATCTCTTTTCCAAGAGCCTTCTCTCCTTCCTCACAACCAAGGTTGTCATGTGCTTACTCCCCTCTCCAGCATTAACACTCAGCAGCAAAACTCCAACATCAAAACTACTCCAACTCTGTCCTTTGCAATGTCTTTTATCTTTGAGACACCACCCTTTGAGGGGTGGGGCTCAATGCCCTACTGACATGGCCCAGTCAACACCCTAATCATAATTTAACCATGCCCAGATTAGCAGACGAGTTTACAAGCATAATCCAACATCTATTTTTGGAATTCATAACTACGTCAAACTGCCAAACTGCTACAGTTGTCAATCCCAAACACTTTTTTTAAAAATCAGTTTTCTTTCTCAGGACTCATTGCTGCCAGAAATTATTTCCTCAGCTGCAAGACACGAGTTTGGGTCAGAGGATTACTTAAATGCATTTCCCTTCTAACAAATAGGCCTTTTGAGTATCTCCACATTTTTATGTACAATATGGATGAGTCGAGGTCTTTGTTTTGTTTTATTTTAAATGTGGGGTAAATTATCTTTAAAAAGTGGAAAAATTACCTCTTAACAGAAAAATGCAGTTTTACAAGATTTTATCTGAATTATTGTGACCTCTCATCCTTATAACAATTTTAACAATTGTTTGTACAATAACTATAGACCAGAAATGGGCATCAGTAGCCACAAACTCAAATGCCCACGGCGTCAACTGATAAGAAAAATGTGTAAATCAGGGCCTCTGTAAGACCATGGGAAATGGTGGGCCCCGTGGCAACTCAAGTCCAAAGACCCCACTAAAGCATTCAATTTCAAAGCAGCAACGACAGCAGCATATTGACATCTGTGGGTTAGATTTGATTTAAACAGACAATTCTGAAGTGACATCACATTTTTCTAATGAAGGCATTTATATCAGTTTTCCTACGGTAAGTGAACACTGAAAGCAAAGAGAGACTTGAGGAACTGTTCACTTACACTACTCTGCAAGAGTCATGTGTATGGATGAGGTATTTATATCACACAAATTGTCAGACATTGTTTCTAAAGATGAGTTTGCAATTATTTCAGCTGAGCTAGTGGTATTTACCCACAGGAATCTTACCCTAGCTGTTATACTCTGTCATCAAGCAAAGGATCAGGCTGAAAATAGACCACAACGCAGATTGTTGAGTGAGTATGACTACTAAAATTTACCAGTTTGCTCATTATTCACAATTTCACTGTACATTCAACCCTAGGGACCATCATCCCTGAATGACCCATGGGATTAGTTTTCACAATTATCTCAGCTATATTATAAAACAAAAATTCATGGCAGTTGTTTATTCTGGTTGAACATATTCTTTTCCTTTATTAGGAATATATTGTATTGTTATGATGAATAAACTGTTTCATTTACAATAATATTTCGACAATGTAACTCCAGGAAGCAATGCTACTTGCTGGCGGGCAGGAGGAATGAGGAACTAGGATAAGTGATAAAGGCTTAAGGTTAACACAATAGTCTGTTAAGATACACCTTGAGCAGGTAAGATTTACAGAAGATCATTATGATACCTGTACATTTATTTGTATTTCCTATTGAACTTCACATCAGGACATGTGCAGCTGAACTCATTTTATTCCCTGCTTGCCACCTTCCCTAATTGTTTCCAATGATTGGCTCCTTAATTCTATAGCAGCTCAGCCAGAAAGTTCTTATTACCATTTAATTCATGAGTTTTCCTTATCCTTTGCATCTAATCAATCCCCAAGTCCAACAGATTCCACCTTCTAAATTTCTCTTGAATCTGTGTACTTGTCTCCATTCCCACCTCCCTGTAGTAGTGAGGGCCCTACCATATTTCAGCTAGATACTATAATTGTCTCCAAACTTTAGGTTGCAAAAGAATCACATGGGGTGTCTAAAATTACAAACATTCTCCTAACTCCATAAGTGAAGAAAAACAGGATTATTCTTTAGCTAACCAAATATTTAAGTGGTAGTGCCTGGGCTTTTCTACATTGCTTTATAATTACGAGGTAGTCTTAAGGAAGGTTATTCTGCTGCTAAGGGCAAGCATATTATATGGAGTGGAAGGACTCTGTAGTTTAATGAGTATGTACTGAATCTGCTTTCAGTTTATTCCTTGCATGCATCATACATCCTGGACAAAGAAGAAGTTTTAAGGTTTTCATCTACAATTGATAATCTTTTCCATCCTACCCCCAGTATATCTTAATAAAGACTTGTTCAATTTATTTACAAAATATTTTGAAATTTTTATTTTGTCCTCATTCATTCCATAAAGACTATTAATAGGACTTTCTGAGCTTTTATTCATTCCTATTTTTCTAGCATAATCAGATTTTGTTATACCCGTACTATTTCAGGAAAAAAAAAATATATATATATATATATATAAATTTGAATTTCAACAATTGTAGGATCCAAAGGAATCTCTAAATTAAAATAAACTTAGACCAAACCTGTATGTCTTTCATCTTTATTCCAATGAATATGTTCAAGTGCAAAATTTCAAAAATTGTATAGGAAACTTAGGTTGTAATTATTCCAAAACACTTTATTCTTTTCTGTGACTGTATATGTATGGAGGAATATGAGCTTGGGTACCCAAGGGATATTATCCAACCAATATTCTCCAAGGCAGATGTAGAGGAAGTAAAATGCTACACTAAACATGGCTGTACAGTAATCAAGCTAAAACAAGCAGAAGAGATAAGAATCATGCAAGCACTTCAGAAAATGGGCATTTCTTCTTTTCTTGATGGTAAAATTGTAAAAATTCTCATGAATCATCTAAATGTTGGCATCTGATCCTTCCAAGGCTCCTAAGTGATCCTGGTGAGTAGCCCTGCTTAGAAAGAACTCACTGGCTTAGGTCAATACCTGTATTTTATACATGGGAAAAACAAGGGCTAGCATGTCTACTTCATCCCTCACTTTCCATTAAACAGCTTAGGGGGTATTTGCTTATTCTTCAAATGGACATTGCCTGGCTTATTGTGATGGCGGTATTCAATTGCATCTTGGGGCTTTCACTTCAGCTGCCTGTTTAAATGATTTATCCTTTTTTTTTTTTTTTTTTTTTCATTAGACACTGGAAATATTTCCTCCACTCTGAGGCATACTGTGGTAGTTCCTCATCTCCAAAAACTTAGGAAAGTTTAGTTTTCCCTCCCTCGTTCCAGGTCATCATGAAAAAATAGGGAAGTGATAAAAAAAAACACCCAGCGATGGCACAGATAAACAAAAGGGGAATATGCTAATATTAGTTTGTTTCTCAATCTTTATCAGGCCTGTGCGAGAACACACGCACAACATGAGTGGTACTTTTTCTAAATAGTCTGCACTATGCTAGAAGAAGGAAATTGCTGGATAATTTTCTCCAGGAGCCTCCAATACATGATGCCTAGAGAATTGCTTCATAATTTTAACCTTCTTCTAGGCTTTTGTGTTTTTGTTTGGGAGTGGGGATGGGAGTATAAAACAGAGGACCTATAACTAAATTATTGGAATATTTGTTATATTGACTTATTTCCAGCAGAAATCTAGTTCAATTCATCTACCCCTCTTCAAGACAAGGATTTCAAGAACTCTCTTCACATGAGAACTTGAGTAGACGTGCCCAGTGAATTTTTCTGCACAAGTATCAGGTAAAAGAGGATTATGACAACTTACTATGATTCTAGAATGCAATTTGAATCCCATCTCTGGTACTTAATAGTTGTGTGAACTGGAATAAATTATTTAACCTCTCTGTGCATCTGTGAGCCCAAATCTTTAAAAACAAAATTAAAAAATGGTGATCACTAAAGATATGAAGTTTTAGCCCATTTGACACAGGTGAGCTTCTACAGTCTTTCAGTTACCTGCCATTGCTCTCAATTGTGCAAAAATTCAAGTTTCTTTGAGTCTTAACCCAAGCTACAAAACTACAGCAATTTAATTTCAGTGTATGAAACTGAACCACTGTTGAATCATTTTTCAAAGCAATATCCAACCAAGTGGGAAAATAGCATAAAGTATCTCTCTCTTCCTTTCTAATAATCTGCCTTCTCAACAATGGACATCACTGCCATTGACAGCAATGTTTTCCATCAACCAATACCAAAAATTAGTCTATCATGTACCAATCACTTCTAAATTCAGAATGAAGGCTGACACACTATCTTTCAAAGGTAATGAGAAAGTGAACAACCTAGTAAATATTGCAAATTTTATACATATTTATTTTTATGTGCTGCATTGCACAGAGGGGTAAAAATGATGCTTGCCATTCAATCTCATCAAATTCTCACTTTTGTAAACATTAGCGAAGGATATGAACATTCTAGGCACTTTAGAAATTCAATGCAACTACATATTACTAGTACAAGAGCTTACATTAAATCCAACAGCCATACATTTGATAATAACCTGCTAGAGGTGAAACACTCCTCTTGTTCTTTTAGCTGAATAATTCAGTAGATGCTCAAAATAAGAAAGTATATATGTGTTGTCTAATAAAGAGTTTGTTGCTCCTGGTTGGGGCATCTTCTTGAGCTCTGGTTTCCAGTAGACAAAAACAAATTCAATCTTTACTAAAGTCTTTCCAAAATATGAAAAGTAGATTTTATTCATAATCTCAAATATATTTCTTAATTTCTTTCTCTATTTCTCTCTTCCTATCTCATACATGCAGCAGTCCCCCTTTTCTAATTCCCCTAAACTCTTTTCAAAGCCAACCAAGGCAGAACTCAAATTATCTTTCCTCACTTCCCCTTTTCCACTCCCAGTCAATTTTAGTTCCTTTTACCATAATTTCCCACCACTTCCAGTGTAAATCAAGCAAGATTCCAAGACTTTCCAGGTAATCTGCTTCACCCTGTTAAGCAGATCTGCATAATAAGGCTCAAAAGCTATAAGACAAGAGCCCTTTTTCCACAGCTGGCTTTGAATACTCAGATGTTTGTATATCCTTGTCAAGCCAGTGTGTTTCTCCACTATTATTACTAAACATTAGGATATTTGATAACAAATGAAAGTAGATATTACACACTAAACATTTGGTTTTGTCAGGGCAGGGAAGTCTAAAGTCCCTTTATATATATAAAAAAGTGATATTATAATCTCATTTTAATTATGTTCCCCCTTCCTTATTTCAATATTCTATTTAGAATTTTTAAACGGCAGTGCCAGTGTGTTAAAGCTTATATGGGGGTACAGGGACCTAATGGGTTTATGCCTAATAAAATTCCAGAACTGAGGTGATTACTGAATTGGCTTTCTTAAACCCATTATCCTACTCAGAAGTTAATGTATCCTTACAATATTAATTGAACCAAAATGGTTTTATAGAAAATATTTGAAGGCATCATATATTCCAGTTGACAGCATTATGATGATGACTTTTAAATGCAAAAATGACTATAATACTAATTTTTCTTTCAGGATTATTATTGAATTGAATAATTTATGGGTGATGATTAATGGTGCTAATTATGTCCACTTTCAGAATTAGTTCAATAATTATTTACTTTCTTCTGCTTCTGAGTAATTAATTAGAGTAGCTGCATCTTAGTTTACATTGTCTTGTCTGATAATATTGAGTTAGCATCATCTAATGAACATTTTAGAAGCCATTATATTTTGGACATTTTCGGAGGCTGGCTGAACTATTTTCCTTTTTTCTTTCTTGAGGTTTGGCTTCTAATTTTCTAACAAAAACTTTTTAACTGCCATTATCCAGCAAGTTTCCAATAGTAACCAAATATATAAAGGTTTTCATTATTTAATTTATTCTGAAAAAAAAATGCTTAGTGGTCTGGAAAGTCTAACTTAACATTGATTCACACTTCAATGTTATATTCTAAAACTTTTTTAAATTTCAAAGATAATATTACACAATCATTTTACACAACAATTAAAGTGGGTCAGGCTCATCGCCTTAAGCCTTATTTATTTCCAGCTATCATCATGCATTCATATGTCACAGAGTTGTCACAGTGTCCATAATTTTCACACATTTTTGCAGCTATTTCATTTAATATATTTGCTCCTGCAATGTATAACTGAAGCTTTATATTATTAAAAAATCATGTAATAACTGAATAGAGAAAATAGGTTTAGGGAATAGGTGTTTTCAGTCTAGCAATAACAATTTTGTTTTTGTCTTGTAGTAATTTCAATAAAAGGGGTTTTATAGCTATCTGTGTACAGTTATGAAACTTACATATCACTGAGAAAATCTAGCAGCTGATCATATCTAACTTTTTTCCAAAGTGACAAGGTCTTCCTTTCCGTGAACACCAGTTATCATGTCATTACTCCAGTGCTTCTTACATTCCATCACCTTTACTGTTCTGTTAATGATAAAAAAGCCCAAAGCCACTCTAACAAAGCAGTGGCATTTTTATATAAACTTCATTTCCAGTAAGAAACCACTGATTCAATTACAACCAATAGCAGTCATCAGAATGCAAATTTTGTTCCAAAATTAGTTACTTTTGTTATATCTCATAATTCATGCTAGTGCTTAGGAAGAAAGGCCACACACTATACACTTTTTGAAATGCATCTGTAATTTTAATAGCTTTATTGAGATATAATTCATAGATATGTGCAACCATCAACCACAGTCAATTTTAGAACATTTTCATCATGTCAAAAAGAAATGCCATATCCTTTAGCTATCTTTCCTTTCCCCTGGAACTACCCCAGTCCTAAGTAACACAAATCAACTTTTTGTCTCTATAGATTTCTCTACTGTTGACGTTTCATCTGAATGGAATCACATAATATATAGTCTTTTATGACATTTCTTTCATTTAGAATGTTTTCAAGGTTCTTCCATGTTATAGCATATATCAGTGCTTCATTCTTATTTTTTCCCATTTAAACATTTTAAGTGGACAACTCTTTGACATCAAGTACATTGACAATACTGTGTAACTTTCACCACTACCTATTTGCAGACTACTTTCATCAACCCAAACCAAAACTCATACTCATTTAGAAATAACTTCCCCTACCACTGTCTCTCCACTCTTGGTAACAATTATTCTGCTTTCTGTCTCTATGAATTTGCTTATTCTAAGTATTTACTACAAGAGAAAGTACACAATATTCATCCTTTTGTGCCTGTCTTATTCCACTCTACATATCTCCAAGGTTTATCTACTTGCAGCTTGTAAAAACACTTCACTTTTTTATGGCTGAATAATATTCCATGTATGTACACATCCATTTTATTTATCCATTCATTTATTGATGGACACTTGGGTTGCTTCTACCATTTGGCTATTGTTAATAATGTTGCAATGAACATTGGTACACAAATATCTTTCTGAGTCCCTGATTTCAATTTTTTGGGTTATATGCCTAAGAGTAGAATTGCTGGGTCATATGATAATTCTATGTTAAGCTTTCTGAGGAACTGCCAAAGTGTTTCCACAGTGGCTGCACAATTTTACATTCCCACCAATAATGTACAAGGGTTCCTTTTTCTCTGTATCCTTTCCAGGAGTTTATTTTGTTTTTTTGTTTTTTTAGGAGGTATCAGAAATTGAACCTGGGACCTCGTACATGGGAAGCTGGCACTCAACCACTGAGCTACACCTGCTCCCCTCCAATAGTTTTTATTTTCCTTTTTTTTTTTTTTCTTTTTTTTAATAATAGCCATTCCAGTGGGTATGATGTGGTATCTCATTACAGTTTTAATCTGCATTTAAATCATGAGTCAGTTGGCTATATCAATGACTGATTATATCTACAATCAACAAAGGAGATTGCCCTCAGCAATGAGAGAAGTCTCATGAATACAGTTGAAGGCCTTCAAGGGTGAACTGATTTTTTCAGCAGTTTGAAAGAAGAAATTCTCTATTTCAGCCAGCCATCTTCTACTGGGGCATTCACTGAAACCTTCATCAGAGTTCCCAACTTATGATCTGCCATATAGACCTTGAACTTGCCAATCCTTACAGTCACACAAGCCAATTCCTGTGATTTCTGTAAAATAGCTCTTTCAGCTTTTATCTGTAAATATCTTAATTTCACCTTTATTTTTGAAAGATAATTTTGCTAGATATAAAATTCTTGGTTTTTACGACTCTTCTCCTTCTCCTTCTTTAAGGAATTTAAATATGCCATCCCATTGGTTTCTGGACTCTGACTTTTAATGAAAAATACAATGTTAATCTTATTGGGGATCCCTATTATGTGACTAGTTACTTCTCTCTTGCTGCTGTAAAAATCTTTATTTATTTATTTATTTATTTATTTATTTTATTTTTACAATTTCACTATAATGTGTCTTGGTTGGTTTCGATTTCTTAGAGTCTTCCTGCTTGGGGTTCATTGAGTTCCAAATGTGTATATTCATGTCTTACCTCAGCTTAGGGAAGTATTTGATCATTATTACTTCAAATGCTTTTTCTGCCTCTTTCTCTCTCTCTTGTCCTTCTGGGATGCCAATGATGTATACCTTGGTATGCTTGATGGCATCACACAGAGCCCTCAGGCTCTGTTCCCTTTTTTTTTTTTTAATTATTTTTTCTTTTTGTTCCTCACATCGGATAATTTCAATTGCTTTGCCTTCAAGTTTGCCTAGCATCTCTTCTGCCTGTTTATAGCTGCTGTTGAATCCATTATTGTACTTGCAGATCCAAAATTACTGTTTGATTCCTTTTTATAAATTCCATCTCTATTTTGTTCAGACAATGTTTTCCTAATTTCCTTTAGTTCTTTGTTTATGGATTCCTTTAGTTCACTGAACATATTTAATGCAGTTGATTTAAAGTATCTGACTAATTATTGCAATGTATGGGCTTCCTCAGAGATGGTGTCTGATAAATTCTTTTCGTGAATTAGCCATACTTTCTTGTTTCTTTGTGTGTTTTGTAATTTTATGTTGAGAACTGGACATTCTGAGTATTATGTTGTTATATCACACTATGTTGTTGTATATGGAAATCTAGTTCTCCTACTCCCTTGGATTGTTAGGTATGGTTTGTTGTTCTTGTTGTTGAGGGCTTGAGCCACCAATTTGTGACTTTTCCAAACTATTTTTGCTCCCAAATGGGGAATGGAAAGAAAAAGGAGGAAGAAATTAATAGATCATGCCTCTTTAATACTCTTCTTTTGCCTGAGGGAGGTTTGGAATAATGTCTACCAACAAAGCCTGCTCCCCAGTGATCAGAAACAGTTGAACAAAAGAGTGATCAGCAATTAGACCATAATTCTGAGATTTTGGAGAAGTAGGTCCTTATATTCCACTATAGCACTAGTGAGCTGGACTAGGAACCTAGGCTGTATTCCCCTGTGCTGTCTGACATATGGCTGGGGAAAGAGAGATGTAGCCACTGCCCAGAGGGTGAAATTCACCATAACTTGTTTCAATTTACTATTCTCTGGATCCTATAAAATATCCACTAGTTTCTAGAGTTTCAAAATAGTTGATTCAGACGTCTACTGCCAGTTTAATAGTTGTTTTGGTGGAAGGACTGCTCTTCCAAATCTTCCCCAAATCCTCTTTTCTTTTTATGAATAAATAATATGTGGATATACTACATTCTTTTTATACATTCTTTGGTATGTAGACATTTGGGTTGTTTCTACCTTTTAGCTATTAAGAGTAATGCTGCAGCAGAGAGTGAGGGGAAAACAATGGAGGGAGGGGATAAATAAATAAATAAATCTTTTTTTAAAAAAGAGTAGTGCTGCAATGAACAGTCAAGTACAAGTTCTTACATGAATTCATATTTTCATTTTTCTTGGGTGAATATCTATGTATGGAATTTCTGGGTGTACCATTATTACTTTACTTTTAATCACAGTACTCCAGTGAAGCTCCATTGCTAAAGCATTCAGCAATTTTTGTTCTAGTCTATCTGTAATATTAGAAGATCATTAGAAGGAAAAATTTGAGGAGATAATAGCAAATATTTATGTATTTATTTGAAATATATTTTTGATTGGAATTATTTTTCTGTGGGTATAGACATTTTTCTATTTCTATGTACTGCCTTTTATTAACCTTTTAGAAAGTTGTATTTATTTATATCAATAAAATGATTTAACACAAATGTTAAAACAACCTTATAAGAATTCTATATTGAGAATTTTTCTTTAGTTTTGTTTTGTATTATTTTTTGCTATTTTTGGTAGTTTTAAAATGTTTTTCAAGGCTGGACAAAATTGCATGAGTTAATGCCTTATTTAGTATTTGTGTTCTTTGTATTTCTCATTATGTGAATTACTTTTTAACATTCTATATTTTCTGCATAAATTATGGTTGAGCTGTTTTACTCTGTTTAATAATGTTATATGCTACTTCCTTATTTTATCATTAAAATTATATGTGTGTGTAAAAACATGGGTGCATAGGCCTACATTTACACAGATGTATGGAGAAGAACTAGAAAGAGGAAAAGTCAAGAAGGAAAAACTTATAGTTTTAATCCCATAAGAAAATGTTTCTACTTAAAAAGGTTTTCTTTTGATCAGTTGTAATGTTCATCATTTATTCTATGTTTACTCTACTCAGTGTCCCAGGAGAACTCATCAATATTCAATCTGCTAAAGTTTTCCCACATCTTTTTTCTCAGTCAAGTAAACAGTAAGCACTTTCCTGCATAACTTCACATAATTTTCTTAACTTGGATCTCTGCAGATTCTTTACCTTAACCAATCTTGAACTTGGATCTACACAAAAATCAATACCACTTTAGTGTTTGTTCTTTTGCTACATCTGCACCTATCCACTCTTAGTTACCAGAGTTGAAGGAACATTACTTTAGCATATTTTAAGTCACTTTAAAAATAATGTACTTTTGCCTAAAAGCTGAACTAAATTTTAGTCCCACCCCTCTTTTATACATGTTGTAATAAATGAAAGATTCTTGGCTTTAAGTTTTGTAATATGCATTTGTGTTTGAGAATATCCAATTCTATTTTTAAAAGATGAATAAGTTTGTTGTTCAGAAAACATAAGCAAAAGTTTTAAGGCATGTTAATTTTAGATAAGTAGTTAATAAGTAGAGTGTGTGTGTGTGTTAATTAAAGATAGAAAAGGATGGATAAACAAGAGATAACTGAACACTCATGAGGCATTAAATACACATAAGGTACTTGTACACTAAATACTCATGATACCTAAAATACATAAGTACTAACTATTAATAAAGCCTTAATTTTGCCACCTCATGCTAATGACCATTCTGGTTCAATATGTCCTCTGTCCAAGAAACACAGATAAAATCTATGGCTGTTGAGGAGGGTAACTGGCAAACTACAACAATTAGCCTGGCATACTTGTCCCTGAGTCTTTCCAATGGATCAAATGCATGTCTCTGCCCAAGGATACATCTCCCTCTAAGGGCCTCCTTGCTCTAACCTCACCTTTGGTCTTGTAACCACACAGTCAATGGGAAAAATTGGTGTGGCAGAGAAGACATAAACATTATCCAGAATTCAGATATTGTGGACTTTCCAACCTGATTGTACTTTATCTAAAGTGTGTTAAACTATCTCATCTCTCTCCCCTTTGCTTCTTTGTAAGTATTTTAAATTGATTTAATAAATCCTGTGATTTGGGCATTTAATTGTGTCTATGAGCCTTTCTGTTCTGTGACCTCTGAGACAACTTTCCTGGAAGTAAAATTGAAGACTACTTTAGGATCAAGGTAATTTCCTAAATTAGTGCTCATACTCACCCCCCCCCAATTACCATACAACATGTATTTTGGGTTTTTAATTAAAACAAATCATCTGATTCCTGGGTATACCAGTAATTTGAGCATGGCCACAAATGTCCCACAACTTGACATGATCAGATGGAGAATTTAAGGACTTAGCAGAGGTTTATATAGAATTTGACAAAAAAAAAAAAAAGAGGAAGAATATGAATTTTTTCAATAATTAATTGGGATCTTCTCTTCTATCTTTGAAAGTTAACAATCAGTCGAGCTTTATGTAGTGAAGAAGATGGCTAATCCATGAGAATTTTCACAATATCTTCTGGGAATTTTCCTTTCATATTTTGATTTTTAATAATGATAGTGGCAAAACTAGGTATTTAAAATTAGTTCAATTCATAAAAAGAATAATTAATGTCTGCAATTACCCCCATTCTAAAGATAATAAGCAAATTTATCACTCAACTTGAATTATTCTTTAGTGAATATTCACTAAATTCCAATATTGAAAGGGCTTTATTTTTCCTCCTGTATTATATAATATTCATTTAAAAACATTCTTATAATAAAGCTCTTTTTTTGAGAAAGCTTATTTTTATTTGTTTTCTTCAAATTTCATAAATGTCTCCTATCCCCAAATGTCAAAGCACACTTTCCATTCTTTATCCACAAATCCAAAGCTAGAGACCAGAATACAAGCCTAAATTCACTGTGTAACATTTTAAAAAATGTGTCCCACAGATACCTTACATTCAACATGAGCAAAGCTAGCTCGTCCTCTTCCACTTTCAATCTTCCTCCATTTGCAAAAGAATTTAAGTAAATTAAAAAAAAAAATTTTTTTTAAATATACTTAGATTACATAAATTTTACATTAAAAATGTAGGGGATTACCATATGCCCCAATTCCCTCTCCCTTCCACTCTTTCCCACATTAACAACATCCTTCACTAGTGTGATACATTTGTTACAATTGATGAACACATATTAAAGCATTGCCACTAAGTGTGGATTACAGTTTATATTATAGTTTAAATTCTTTTCTACACAATTTCATAAGTTATGACAAGATATATAATGGCATCTCTTTCTTAAAAAGAACAAGAAAAACAATATCCCAGGAATGGTTTGCTTATTTAGAGCAATGCAAATTTCAACACAACAAAATATCATTAACAATATATAATAAATATCTTATTTGACATCCTTACCATGAAAAGCGAGAAAAAATAACTGACAGGATTAGTAAAGGGTGTGCCAACCCTTGTTCTGACATCAACTTAAAATAAAAATATAAGTTAAATCTGATTTAAATATAAGGAAAATGTTGGATTCAGACTGTGGCATGTCTGCTACTAGAATTCTAACTGACTCAGACAGTAGTTCTCCCTTTGGGCAGACAGAGCCTTGTGTGCTTAGAAGAAGCCTGCTATCATAAACTATGGTTTATCAAATTCTTCCAGACTTTTAGAATTTCTGGCTTTGTTAGCTCTTTATTTGACTCTGGTCTTTCTTACATTTGGATTTTTTACACTAAACTCTGGCTTCTTGCCCACAAGTCAGTGATACTACCTCGTTGGTTTAAAATAGCTCATTACAAAAGAATATTAAACCACTATTATTCCAGATTTTTGAACATCTTTTACTTGTGACTGATTTTCCATCTGACACACAGTTGTATCCCCCCACTATCACCTCCATTTTGTTATTTTTAATATTATTAGTCATAAAATGAAATTGCTTCACATGAATCATTCTGTGATTATAAGTACTTCTAGTTTGCTTATTCAACTCCTCCCCTATAAATATTTATTAAATATTGGAGACTTCCCAAGTACCTCTTTTAAGCCTAGTTTACATTTTATTTCATATATATTTTTTCCTAACACAGTTCATTCACACCCAAATCTTTATTTTGGTCATACATGAAATTGAAACAAATTTTTGCCCCCAATCCGTTCCTTTCCTCTGAATTCTAGACTGGTATAATTAACAGACAACATCTAGCATCTTACTTGAATATCATCAAGTATCACACTACATGTCTAAACCAAATGAATGAAGGGAACAATTCAAAGGATCTATTCTTGAAGACCCTTTTTAGCATATGCCCATTTAATCCATACAATTATACATGCCAGAAACTGAGGAATTAAAGGCCACACCCCATGTCCAATTTGACCGAAGCCCCTGCTGTCTGTTCCTAATATTTATCTCCTGATTCCATCTGCTCATTTCCATTTCTCCTGCTACTTTATTCTGATGACCATCATCACTCCAAGGGGCTAATGACATAATCTTCCACTGCCCTCACTGTATCTGTTCTTCTGCCTTCTAATTGGACTTCAATATTGCATCCCAAAAGAACCTTTTAAACATAAATATGATTCATTTTAATAGCTTCTCGCTGCACTATGTTAAAGACTAAAGCTCTGGGAAGCGGCTGTGGCTCAATCAGTAGGGCTCCCGTTTACCATATGGGAGGCCCTGGGTTCGGTTCCCGGGGACTCCTGGTGAAGGCAAGCCCGCCCGCACGGCGTGGTTAGCTGACCCAGTGAGCACAAGCAGCAAGGGGGGGATAAATGAATAAAT
>JAKSZT010053887.1:54736946-54850396 GCA_026826555.1 Tolypeutes matacus
TCCACAGGATCAAAACCTATCCTACTTGTTGCATCTGAAACACCCTCAAATTGTGCTTTGTATAATCAATTGCCATTTTTTCAAGAAGGTGCTTTCTGACTTCACCTCCTACATCAGAGCCTTGGTCGGAACTACCTGTTATATGTGCTGATTATATCATGTAAAGGTGTTGAAATTCTACATTTATTTGTGAAATTATTTGACTATCCATCTTCTCCTCCAGACCATAAACTTATGAGGGCAGGGGCATTATGAATTTTGAGCAAAATTGTTCCTGGTGGTTTAACAGAGAGCTTGGCATGAGGAGATACTCATTAAGCATTAGTTGAATAAGCTAGTGAATGAGTGTAGGAAAATAAAACTGCAGCTTCCTGAATCTTCTTTCAGAGTGCTTAGTTCCACATTAAGTAGTGTTCATACAACATTTCTCTGGGCTGCTTCCTGATGGCAGATACCTCAGCCATCTGGGATCTTTTTAAAGAAACTTAAGAGATAATTTCAAAAGATATTCAACTTAAAATAATATGTTGCTATCAAAATCATATATGCACATTCCAAGAAATGAAAAGTACAGTTCAGCCGATGATAAAAAAGTTATTGACACTTGCACACCAATGTTCACAGCAACATTATTCACAATTGCTAAATTATGGAAACAGTCCAAGTATCCATCAACAAATGAATGGATAAACAAAATGTGGTATATATATACAATGGAATATTATTCAGCTCTAAGAAGAAATGAATTTGGGATGTGTATGACAACATGGATGAACTGAAAGATATTATGTTGAGTGAAATAAGCCAGACTCAAAAGGATAAATATTGTATGGTCTCAATAACATAAACTAAATGCAATGAGTTAACTAACAGAGGTAAACTCTGGAGCATAGGTTAGTAGAAGACACAATGTGGGTTGAGAATGGGAGCTGATTCTTAATGTACGTAGAATTTTTAATAAGGTTTATTGTAAAAGTGTAGAAATGAATAGAGTTGATGGTAACATATTATACTGAGTATAACTAACACTGCTGATTAATAAATGTGATTGTGGCTGGCTGAAAGGGGTAGTCTAGGGACATAAATGTCAATTGAAAGGAAGGTAGAGGATAACCTAGGGACTGTATAACGTAGTGATTTCAGTGGTGGATGAAGACTGTGGTAAATAGTATAAATATAAGTTATGTTCTTTTTTTTACAAAGTGTTAAGACTATGTTGATATACATGAAAATTACACCTAATGTAACTTATGGATGATAGTTAGTAGTATTATTTAATATTTTTGTAGCATTGGCAAAAAGGAAATTATATCAATGCTAAGGGACAGCAATAGGAGGATATAGGAGTATGGAGTTTTTTCTATTGGAGTAATGAAAACATTTTAAAATTGACCTAGGTGATGGCAGCACAACTCTGATGAAAATGTGAATAGAACACTGAATCCTCTAGTGGAAGATGGACTATGGTTAACAGAACAAATATTAGAATGTTCTCTCATGAACTAATGACAAATATATTATATTAATACAAGGTGTTAATAATCGGTTGGGTTGGGGGTAAAATACACCAAGTTTAAGATATGGGCTATAGTTAGAAATAATATTTTGGCAATGTTCTTTCATAGTTTGTAACAAATGTTCTACAATAATGTAAGGTGCTGGTGGTAGGGTGAGGTATGGGAGCCCTGTATGATGATATGCATGTTTGTTTTGTACGTTCACAACTTTTACTATACACTTATTGTTTATGTATGTTCACCCATGAAATATACACATCAATAAAACTTTATATTAAAAATATAGATTCTGTGGAGCAGGTCTGGTGTGAAGCCTGAGATTCTGCATTTCTAATAATCTCCCAGGTGATGCTGATGCTACTGGGCCATGGAATGCACTTTAGTATCAAGTGGTAAAGCATTTAAAACATTAAAAAAAAAAAAAAGTTACTGACTCCAAGCCTTTCCCTTTCCATCATTAAGTCACCTACCAGGGGCACCTCTTTAAAGTACTCCTCCCTTTAATTTTTCTAGTAAATAGATTTATCAACTAATTTGATAATATAAATTAACATCTTAACATAAAAAATGAAGATTTAACATACTTAGATACCTCTCCCCATCTCTTCCAAAGGTTTACAGTTATACAATTATTTTCAATTCTTCAATTGGTTTTCTACTTCTAAGTAATGTCTGGTCCCTCTATTTTAGGAATTTTCATATTTCAGTAGTATCCCTGAATATTTCCTTTGAAAAATGAATTTTAGTTTGAGACTTTTCAGCTTGTGATTTTACTCTTATTTTGAATTTTCCCAATAAAGGGTATATTAACAAACGCATAATCTAAAGATTGTCCCAGTGTTTTCCTTGCAAGTTTATCCATCATTAAAATATTCCTAAAAACAAGACAAAATTTTTCCCAAAGTAAATTCATTAAAATGTCTTCAATAGCTCATATGTTTATATTTTTTAGCAAGTGAAAACCTTAAACTATGTAAATTAATGAATTTATAAGCCATTTGAAAGAACTTAATAGTTTCTTGGGACCAGGAAGTTGAAAGTAAAAGGAGAAAACTTTTTTCTTGATTAAGTAAAGCTAATTTTGTTATAATTTGTTATACATTATACTTAAAAAATAATTTATGATAAATTATAATTTAATTCAATTTTAACATATGTAATTTTCACATGCAGGATGAATCAACAATTTCTAGGTGAGAGTCACTCAACTTAATTTATTGAAGCAACTTATTCAAAGTCTGTTGCAAATATTTTTTACAAAGTAAAAAATAAAAAGACATTCACAAATAAATAATATTTTGGGACAACTTTTCCAAGTTGACAGATACATAATTCACATTGTCTTAGTCTGCCAAACGGCTGCTAATACAAAGTTCCAAAAACCTGTTAGCTTTTATTTAGGGTGTTTATTTGGGGTAAAAGCCCACAGTTAAAAGGCCGTGAAAAATCCAACTGAAGGCACCGTAAGAGGTGCTTTCTCACCAAAGTCAGCTGCCACCTGTTGAAACAAGATGGCCACGGATCTCTGCCTAGGTTTTAGCCTTTCCCTGCAGGCTAACCTTTTCCTCTAGAGCTCTGTGGGCCCAGCTTCATGCTTAAGTGATCTTGTACACTTCTATCTCCTGGCATAGGACTTGTTTCTTTCTGGGTCTCCTATATCAGTCTCAGTTATTCTGCTATCTTTCTAATTTTAGCTGTAAGCTATCAAGTAAATGATTCATCTCTCCCCAGGGCCTCAGCTGTTTGAACCTTCTCCTTTCTGTAACATGGCAGGATCAAAAAATGTCAGAGCTCTCTTCCTGGGTCTGTCTGTCTGTCTGTGTCAGTCCATTTATATTGGACCCAGCACAGGAGCGGGGACTCAACCTGAGTCATGCCTGCCTAACCTAGTTGAATCAAAAGCCCTAAAAGCAATCTTAACAGGTAATCTAATCAAAGATCCTTCAAATGAATTTAATACAACCAAAGGGTATTACAGTCAGAAGAATAGGCTAGTTTACAAACATAATATTTTTCTTTTTGGCATTCATAAATAATCTCAAACTGTCACACACATATTTTCCTTCTTTCTTCCTTCCCTTCCCTTTCCCTCCTTCCCTCTCTTCTTTCTTTCCTTCTCTCTCTCTCTCTCTCTTTCTTTCTTCTTTAGAGTAACAAAGTGAAAAAGGAGAGTTCTCTAACAACATTAGGCAAAATCTCCATCAATACCTCCAAGAATATATATTAGGGTATGAGAAAATTCTGCATTTAAAATTAAATATCAAAGGTATATTCAGAATGCATAGAATAGAAAATAACTTAAAATTCATTTGGAAAAAATAACCCCATGGGTAGCTAATTTATTTAAGAAAATAGAATAATAGAGATATATATTTTAAAATAAAAATATAATGTAAACTAGATAGAAAATTAAGTTTTGAATGACAAAAATGCATGGGTAAGCATTTCTATACTAAATGCTGAGAGAACAAGTGAAACTTGGTTCTAGTTTATCATTTAGCTTCTACAAAACTCAGCAATCCATTAACCTCAATTTGTCTAATTCATTCATTCTATTTCACTGCCTCTTCTACCATAAAATATTTTGGTGTTTGAGGCACTATATACCTCAGAAAAAAAATTTCTTAGATTTAATCTGTTCCTGTGGGTGTGAACCCATTGTAAATAGTATCTTTTGATGAGGCAACTTCAAGTAAGATGTGAACTACTGTGACAGTTTGAGATTATTTGTGAATCCCAAAAAGAGAAAGATTACATTTGTAAACAAATCTATTCCTCTGGGTATGATACAATTTGCATTAGATTCAGCTGAGATATCTTGATTAAATTACCTGTTAAGACTTGAGCTTTGATTCGACCATGTCAGTAGGTCATGACTCAGGTTGAGTCATCCCTCGCCCCCCCGCCTTGGTGGGCCCATATAAATGGACACTCACTCAAGAAGACACACAGGAAGAGAGGAGGCTCTGTCATTTTTGATCCTGGGGTCCTGGAAGAGATGAGCCATTCAGCTGATAGTTTGCAGCTAAGAGAGAGGAAGCCCTGAGAGTCAAGCCCTATGCCAGCCTACAGCTGAGATCAGGAAGAAGCTGGGCCCACGAGCCTTAAGAGGAAGATGAAGCCAAAGAAGGAGAAACCAGAGAGAGATCATCTTGCTTCTACATGTGGCAACTGACTTTGGTGAGAAAGCAACCTTGAGTTGGACATTTTAGGGCCTTGTAACTGTAAGCTTGTACCCCAAATAAATATCCTTTATAAAAGGTACTTTGCATCAGCAAAAGTACTTTGGCAGACAAAACAGAATTTGGTACCAAGAGAGTGGGGTACAGTCTGATGCAATTACCGAAAATGCTGGAATGGTTTTATAAATGGGTAAGGGGTATTTTTTTGAGGAATTGTGAGATGCTATTGCTACATTCCTATTCAAAATGAGACAATTCTTACAAATCTCATATATATACATATATATACATACATATATATATAATATATATACACACACACATATATATATAATATATACATACATACATATATATATATATAGTCCCGGGCGAATACTAATATGCCTTATGCATTCTAGAACGTTCTGTACATTCTCAATTTCTTTATCTGTTGAAGTTCTGTCAGAAGGGTTTCTAAGTGTAATCTGGATACTTTACTTTTTCACAGGCAAGTTTCATGGAAAAATGGTTATTATATAGCAATTGGGATGCTATCTTGGTAAGAAGGTTAAAAATATTTAGGTTAGTCTTTGTATTTATTGAGATTTTATGCCAACCTAACAAAGTTAGGGGAATAAAAAGCCAAAAAGTAGATATAATAAAAATAACATTCAATGATTAGATTGCCACCAGAGTAAACTAAAATTACTGGCAGATTACTGCAAAAATAGCATCTTATAAGATCTCTCTAACACGTGTCTCTTTTAGAGGCCCCTTATTATATTAGAAACTAGGACTGACAGACAACCTTTTACTAGGAAGTAATGACAAGACCAATGGAACTGAATTGTGAAATAAACTGGGGGCTTACTTATGGTTTGTTGGGAGAAAGTAAAACCAACCAACTTGCCTAATTTTATGTATTTTGGATGTGGGGTTTATGACATCCAGAAACCATTTCTGTATTGCAAGTCATTGACTACTGGCTTTTTGGAGCAAGTAAAGTGCTTTTCTCACATTCTCTATCTTACTAAGTACCTCTTACTCTATACTTATTTGGAAAATGAGTGCACAAAAAGAGGTGGAAATGGCACTGAATTATGGAAATATACTTTTTTCCATATTGTGTAGTAATAAAAATACATTGTGGAAGCAGTAGATCTTGAGTTTTGTAGTGTAGAAGTAAAAATATAAAACATATAAAGTACTTTCTTTCAAATCTGATTAAGTAAAACCAGGGGAGCAGACTATAAAAAGATTCTTCTTTAAAATATACCCAGCCACACTATATAGATGCCTGGTAGATGCTAAGAATATGAATATGAGCTTAGTTCAACCGGCCACCTAGTTTTGTTTCAGTATAAATGAACTAGAGGAAAAATGACAACATAGAAATCAGAAGAAAATTTCAGATAACTGGTTGACCCATTGCATAGATTGTAAAATTCTAAGATTTTAATTAAAAAAAAACAAAACCCAGCCAAACAGAAAGCCATAACAAAAGAATAATAATAATAGTAATAAAGAATACACTAAATTTGAAGTAAGGGGGTAAAATAATAAAAAGTGGTAAATCTGAAAATGAAATAAAAAATTAACCTTAATAATGGAAGCAATAAAAATGCATAATTGCCACAGCATTCAACTGAATCAATGATTCAGAGAAGAGACTTTAAACAGAAAACAAAAAAGAGACAAAGAGGCAAAGCAAAGCAAGGTTAGATGGTATATATGGAGCATAAAGAATGGGGGGGCTGCTATTTTTATATAATAAGTGTTCACCCTCATTCCTTTCTCCCCATTGTCACTCTCCAGCTACTACCTTATTTTATTTTCTTCGTGGTAGTAATCAATACCTGAAAGTATCTTATTCCTTGTTCACATGTTACAGTGTCTGTCCTGCAACTCTAGGATATAATCTCTGTGAGAACAGCCACCTTGTCTGTCCTAGACATCATTATATCCCCAGCACTTGCTATGACCCAGCACTTACAGCATTGCCTGACACTTAGAAGAATGCTCAGTAAATAAATGAATGTGAATAAATAATGTGAAAATCTCTAGAATCAAGACTAAATTATCTATAAGAGGATACTCTCCCAAATATCCATGTCTAAAATGGCTAAGGAAACATTAAAATAAGGTTAATTAAAGTACAGTACTTACTGCATAGGAACATTGGAAGATTAAATAATACAATGCTCATAGATGATTTAGTACAAGGCCTGCTAGCCTGACATTTAGAAAGTTCTCAGCAAAGGTTGTTACCATTGTTAGTTGTATTTCTCCAACAAAATGTGTGCAAAGAAATTATAAAGGCATCATGATTGATAAATTTTAATATATGCAAATATATTATAAAGAAAATATTAACACATTTAATTATGCATAAGAAATTATCATGAAGAAGGTCCACAGACTTTTTCATAGCAATAACTTATGGTACTTTCATATTTGCAAAAATGGTATATAAAACTTAAGTTCATCTTAGTAATGTAAAAAGTTATGGCATATTTGCTAATGATCAGGCAAGTTAGACTATTGCTACATTCCTACTCACAATGAGCTTGTTAAAGTGTGCATGGCCCTTTTTTCCTTCAATTTGAAATTACATATATCCTTGAACAACATCACTTATTAATGACTAACTATATTGAATGGTAAAGGGGTCTTATATAAAATCATTTAAAATAGAGGTAACATTATAAATCAAAGCATGGGAAATAATCACATAAAAGAAAAAATTCCAAATTAAATTTATTTTTAAAAGGTGCTTAAAGTTGCATGTTAAATCTTAACACTACTTTATATAGCTGGTATAAACATACTGTACAAATTTAAGGTGAATAAAAATGTGGTTAGCTGTACATGTGCCAGTTAAGAGTAAAATTAGTCAGACAAGACAAAATTGGATTTAGGTGATAATAAAGATTGCAATTTCAAGTAATAACTTTTCAAAAATCCATATTCTATTTCAAGTCATCTAATTTTTTAGTGAACATATAAAAGACATTATGATATTAAAATATTTTCCTGGTAACACATTTTTATTCAAATTATAAATTTAAGTGATTAATTCTATTTTTAACAAATAAGGTGTCCCCAGAAATGTGGCTTATTAAAGTAATCTATCCTACAACATAAATAGTAGTGAAGTGCTGATGGCCCTTGATATATGAAGCTGTCTTCTATTTGGTTCAGGTTTGCAGATGTAGCTTGGAATGAAATCCCATTTACTACTGAAACCTTAAATTTTTCTCAGCAGTTTACAGGAGCAGGGACAGAGGGAAAAGCAGAGATACATGTCTCTAACTCATCACATCTATTGCTAGTATTTCTATAGTGAAGGTTTCACAGCACTTGGTAAAAAGTTAAATCTCTAGTTAACTTTTCTTACATTTATAGTCATTAGCAGTCTACATCACTGCTTGAATATATACTTATTTTGAGGAAGGTTTAGATTCACATTGTTTTGGCTAATGATCTTCCTTTGTATATTGTGGCCATTAGATGTTTGGGGATACAGAAGGGAGGGCAGCTCTTTAGTGACTAAAGGTTGTTTTTCATTATCGAATTATCAGATTCTATAAGCAGAGACTCATAGACAGGAAGCTCATTTAGAGAAAATCTAATTTTATGCCCTGAAGAGCAGGGAGGTTAAGCCACTAATCCAGGATCACACAGCCAGTTTAATTGGTTGAATTGTGTCCCTGCAAAAGGTATTTTCCAGTCTCATCCTTGGTCCTGTGAATGTGACCTTATTAGGAAATAAGGTCTTTAAAGATATGATTCATTAACATGAGGCCAAACTGGATCAGGGTGGACCCTAATCCAACAGGACTGATGTCCTTATAAGAAGAGGGGACTTTGGGCATAGACACACACAAACACTGGGAAGAATGCCAGCTGATGATGGTGGCAGAGACTGAAGTGCTGAAGCTGCAAGCAAAGAAACACCGAGTACTGCCTGCAATACCACAAGCTAGGAACAGGCAAGGAAACTCTCTCCCACATAGGTTTCAGAGGGAGTACGGCCCTGCCAGTACCTAGATTTAGACTACTAGTCTTGAGAACTATGACACAAAAAACATCTGTTGTTTAGGGACACCTAGTTTGTGGTGCTTTGTAATGTGAGCCCTAGGAAGTCAAGACAGTGTGTGGCAAAGCTGGCTAATGACTGGAACTGAGACATTCTGGCTCCAAAGCCAATTCTTGGTGTTTCCACTACAGGGTGTTACTTCAGATATTGCCTGAAATTGGCTTACGTATAGTTGTGTGAGGACTTGTAGTGTTATACAATTAAAGCTGGATTTTATAACCCAAATCGAGATATTTTAATTTATGTCATCTACTCCCCAGAATGATTTGATAGCTTATAATAAAACACATGGCCACACACAAGTAGGACAAACAAGCCTGCGGGAACTTGTACTTTGAAAAACAATAGGTTCTTACCTCATTACCACTATTCTCAGATCCTGGAATGAGGATGGCCATGTTTTGACCCTTTGTAAATATTTGTTGCGTAAATGAATAAATGAAATTTTAAAACGAACAAACTCATAAGATGGCCACCAACTCTGGTTCAGTTCTAATGTTTTATAAGTTTAAGAATTTTGCTTAACTAAATTTTTGTGGCAGCCAATTTTTTTAAAAGTATGATAATGATATCCGATAAGTTCTTTAAAGATGCTTCTTCTCTACAAAATTTAACAAAAGCTAAAACAAAAATAAATATGTCCTTTGTTACTAGTGATTTGAGTAGACATTTCTTACTGTACTGTTACCAAAAAATGCAGATATTTCCTTTTTCTCTTCATTTAACTATATTAATCACCCTCTGGAATTTTAGTAAAACCTACTGACTAGTAAAACAAAATGGGAAATAGAGAAAAAAATACATTTGGCTGTCACTACAACATTGATTTACTGACAAGCTATTTTAGTACCAAAAGTTTTAATATTGTTATTTGTTTGTTGGCACACTCAAAGAACCAAATGGACCTAATATATTCATTCATTCATTCTCTTAATGTCTGTTGTGTATCTAACACTGTGCTAGATACTGGAAAAAAGGCACAGGCTAATGACAGCGCCAATGTGTACACAGATAAATGATCACATAGACACTCCTCACCCCACACTCAAGTTCTCTTTACATAATGGACTTCACTGAAATAGATAGGTTTCTTTTTAAATTTATTTATCCATTCAATAAATCTTCACTGAGCTCATACTATCTTGCATTCAAGCATGCCCACGTTCTCTTACTTCTCTTACCACAACCATTATCCTCATACTGGCCTGACCTGACATTCAGTGGCAACCAAATAAAAACCTCTCCTCGTCTTCTACAAAAGCAATAGTTAATCTAGCTCCAAGGGACAATTCATTTCTGGATGCCTCTATAGCACAACATCAAAAGAAGGACTCTAAGAGTGCAAAAGGTCTAGCAGAAGTCAGACAAGATGAGAGCTGGAGAGTATACAAGAAAGAGTGAGAACAAAAGGAAAAAAAAAGAAGGCAAAATCTCATAGAAAACCACCTAAGGGAATTAACCCATTATTTACACCAAACCTTCCTTTATCCTGCTTCCTCTATTCAGTGCTATGAGGATACTCCCTCCCTCTCTCTGTCACACACACACACACACGCCACATAACACACAACACACAAACATCCCAAAACAAACAGAGCAAAACAAACAAAAATATTATGAAGCATTTACAAAGTGTCAGGCTCTTTGCTAGGTGCTAGGGATATGAATATGACATTGTCCTTCTTTAAAAGAACTCAGGAATAAACCACTTTCACAGCTCAGGGGAATGCATAGGGTGCTGTGGGGTGGTTGGAAAGTCAACCATTTATATTAAAGCTGGAGGAGATGGAGGGGGAGGCAGAGTGGCATGTTACACAGGGTTCCCCAAAAGATACTTGTATTACTTTCCTGGGGCTGTGGTAACAAAATATGACAGAGTGGCTTGAAACCACACAAATTTATTCTTTCAAAGTTCTATAGGCTAGAAGTCTGAAATCAAGGTGTTAGCAGAGCCATGCCCTCTCTGAAGGTCCTAGGGGAGAAGCTTTCCTTGCTGCTTCCAGCTTCTGGTAGTTGCTGATAATCCTTGGCGTTTTTTTGCTTGTGGCAGCATAACTCTAATCTCTGCCTCCGTTGTTACATGGTTCTCCCCAGGCGTCTCTGTGTCCAATTTTCCCTCTTATAAAGGCCCACCTAATCCAGTATGAACTCATCTTAACTTGATTTCATCTGCAAAGACACTATTTCCAAATAAGGTTACACCCACTGATACTGGGAGTTAAGACTTCAATATATCTTTTGGGGGGACACAAGTCAACCCACAACATACTCAAACCCAACCCTGAAGTGGTAGGCATTAGCCACAAAAATTTAGTTATGTAAAAGTAAAACTTATAAAATATTAAAACTGAACCATAATTGGAGGCCATTGTATGTGTCCATTTATTTTAAAATTTCATTTATTCATTTATACACTGATTAGAAAACAAGATGAGAACTTTGAGGACTCAAATACTTAGTAAAGTAGCTGAAAGAAATTATACAGAGCTGTTGACTAGGCTAGAGTTAAGCAAGTCTTAGATAAAAAGAGCTCTTTTTACTAACTTGGAATGTTTGGATCATTCTGGTAGGCAATGTAGAGCCATTCAAAGATCTAAAACACATCATTTACAATGATCACTCTGGAAGCAGTTTGAGAAAAAACTGAAAGAGATCTAGAGAAAAGGTAGGAACAAGTGTAGGCCTGTTTCAAAGAAATCATCCCATTTTCATGATGTAAATGTGATTTATTTCCATTTTTAAAAATCTGTCATATTAAATTAGTCAGTTTACTTTCTATTGCTTGTAGTTTTTTTGTATTTAATATATAAATTACCTTTGGTTTTATATTATCCTACTGACTCCCATTCAGTATATAAAATTATATGTACTTGTACATTAACAATCAATTATACCTGAAATCTCAAATATATTAAGAAGACAATATATTTTCCATGAACATATTAATTCAAATCAATATATTACCCTGATTATGAGATCATAGGATGCACATTAGGTAAGTTTGAATGAAAAGAAGATGAAATTCTCATGAGAAATTTTTCTAAGTTAGAGTTTATAACCTTTACTGTAACCAAAATAAACTAAATTATCAAATGATGCTCCTTAAGTCTTTGTGAGTTTTCTACTGGAATTTTATGTTTGCAATGCCAGGAGCTGCCCAAGTAATAGCTGTTCTTAGGAAAGTTCAGCACATAACAGACTTCCTGCTCCAGTTAGAACTAGTTGAGCCTCAAAATGAAAAACGCATTCTGAGGCAAAATTTAAAAGAAAAGGAACTACCCAGGCACACACACACACACAATTTCTCTGACTGGGTGGGATTTGTTGGTTCAAAATTTAAAGCAAAGCTTTCTTTTTTTCATAGCATGTATAGAAAAGTATAATATTCATACACTGGAGTAAATAGCTGATCTGCTTATGGCTAGTGGTGACAGCTCAGGATTTCTGGCATCTTAGGGCATAGCTGGCTCTCCTTGAGGGTTCAGAGATCAATAACCCCTATAGATATGTACCCATTTTTGATTGACTACTGTCAATTTGTATTCCAATTGGGAAGGTTTGTCTTACAGGACATTCAAGAAGTCAACAGCTAAGATGCTGTTGACTAAAACTCAACTTGGTGCATATAAGCTGATTGGTTTGCTCTCCCTAAATTAGTAAAATTGCATATGTCTTTAGCAGATAAGTGAGTCAAGCTCTGAGATGGCAAAAAGTTTCAATTCAAATGCCAACTGCTTGTACTGGTGGTAGAGTGAGGTATGAGGTATGAGAGGCCTGTATCATGTTACATTGTTTTGTAAGTTCACAACTTTTGCTATATACACTTATTGTTTATGTATGTTCATGTATGAGTGATATGCTTCAATAAATTAAAAATAAATAAAAATAAATAAAAAATAACAATGCCAACTGCTTGACTGAAAATTTCTGTTTGGAAAGTTTCCTTGAGAAAGATTCTAAGGCTATATCTAGGCCTAGTTAGAAAAAATGCTGGATTCACAACTATGGTGGCATTAATAGATGACCCAGATGATAAGGTTGATTCAACAGCATCAATATATAATATGCAAACTTTTTTTAAAAAGGTAATTTATGAATTGAACTTTGTATTTTGTTTACATTATTTTGTTTACATTATTGTTTTTGTTGTATTGTTGTAATGTTTTGGTGTATTGGTTTGTTGTATTGTTTTTGGTTAATATAATTTAGATGAAAAATCTACCTTAAATTTTTGTTGTAGTTCTCTTTGACTTTTAGGCTTTTAATGTAGTTACCTATGTATATTGCTTTAGCTCATCCTATTGATCTTATTTTGCTCCTATTTATCTTTCATTTTTAGATGGAGATTAGGAAGTAACCTCAAAAGAGGACATAGGTGAACATATAGCCCTGGTTTTAGAGGAAACCAGATGTACTCACATTTCCTGTGAGCTCTGCACAGGGAGTTCTGCAATGATACGTAGATTACAAGGCCAGTGCTAAAGCCCTTGATCCTATGCTTGCCAACTCAGAAAGACTGATAGTAATAATTTAAAAATTACTCATCTCGGTAACTTTGGAGAAACAGGTCAAATCCAGCACAACAGAGATAAGACTAGCCAAATAAAGCCCAAAATATTGTGGGAATAATGTAGCGATCTTAATGAGATTTTCCAGGTACACATATGAATCCATCTTTGAAGCAGTTATTTAGCTCTCAGTCCAGTCCCCTTTCATGTAGAGAATGGAGGTATTATTTCATTCATTCAAAAGTATGAAAAATGATCCTTTCAGTCTTTCAAAATAAAAATCAACTTTGCTACTGATATGCTTGGTATCTGGAACATATCAACTGACAGCTCTGGATAAATTTCCTTACTCTTAAAGGAGGTAGTAGTTTGGAACAATTCAGTGTGAAAGATCCAGTACTTCTTTCACATGGGTACTGACTAGGAGAGGAGGGACATTGGAAGATTGTGGTGGATAGGGACAATGTGTGCCTGGGAAGGAAAGAAATGATAAAACAAAAACAAGAATTATGAATGAAAGTGTCCTGGATATCAGCTTCATAGCCCTACCAAGGGCTGTCTGTTTATTCTCTTCTGTATCTATAATGAGTGTCTTTCTCTTGCCCCATCATTAAGAAATCTAACCTGTAAGTGTTCTTCACAGAGAATCAGGCTTAGCTCTGTCCATGTCACTGCTAAACAAGTGTCTTGGGTTACACATATCCATTCATTTGAATTGAATACACTTTCTCACGGAAATATGGGATGTCATGAAATCATAGAATTTTTGGGGGTGGGGTGGGGAGTGGTACCTTCAAGAACATCCAATTCTACACTATAATTTTGCAAATGTGGAAACAAGACTGAAGAGATAAACTGGCTTGGACCTGATTAGTAACATGGCAAGGATACAACCTGAGCATTCAGAGAAACTCTTAGCCAAATTCCCCATAAAGAGCCCAAATTCCCTAATCTTCACCATTAAATTAATGCATTCCCTGCCTTTCTCAGGGGCCAATAAATTGTGGCTGTTGTCCATTAAACTTGCATAAGTCACTTTAAGACATGTGTATACCTTACCCAGAAATGCACATATCACAACAAATGGAACAAGTAATACCCACAGAATCTCCATGAGAATTTCTCTATTGAGGAATTATACTTGTTTTATGCTTTAATGTTATTGTTAGGTAACAAAGAGGGCCTTGACCTATCTACTGAACTTGCTTTCAACAAGGTAACACAATTGTGACTTGATGTTACTACTGCTCAGCATTTCTGTCTCCAGGATAAAGCCCATGCTGACCCCCATGAATGTCTCATCCCATTGTGCCTTCCAAGTTTGGCTACTGTTTGTGGGCAAATCCCTCTGTTAATACCATGCCCTTCCCCCATACACATATACCCCTCCACTAAACAGAGAATTTAGAGCTGTTTGGAAATTGCATGGGAGAGGAAAGATAAAACCATCTCACCATTAGAGATTTGAAACTAATATGAGCAATAACTGAATGTAGCTTAGCATTGTCTTAGATGAAGAATAACTGATACAGAATCAGCATTTGACTAACATTTATCTCCTTGTGTCACCAAATTTATTTCTCAGTGCTTATTACAAAGATTCAAAACTAGAACTATCCTCTGGATATTTACAATCTGTTTGGTTCAGTGGGTTGAGAAGTACAATTCAAAATACAGTTAATTCAAATGAAGCTGAAATGATTCTTTGTAACCTTTTCTAAATTCTGAAAGGTCCACTGTGGTATTTTATCAGGACCATTCTCAAGTCTCATGCATTTCTTTTCCTTCTTTCTACGCAGAGACAACTTAATATGAACACATTATAGTTCAAGGTGTTAAGGAAGGCAAGGGCAGAGGCAGGAGTGACTCTAATGCATTGAAAATGGTCAACTGGCTGGCAGTTTCCCCTTTGTGAGATGTCAACTATTCCATTCATAATACAGTCATATGAAAGTGACACTGGGTGGCAAGGTGCTATTATTTATATTTTATTTTAAGTTAAGACAGATCTCAAATGAAGTCAATAAATGTAATCACAGGCCTGGATTTCTGGCTCTTCTAGTGCATGACAACAGTTGCTTTGGGATTTAGTACAAGAAAATAAAATCTATTTGTTGTTACTTGCTTCAATATATCTGGTCTAATAACTGTGGGTCCCAGGAGACATTCATATTAGAGAAGTATTATCCAGAAGAAAAGACGATAATAAAGGCTAGTGATGTATGTCTTGATAACTAAAAAAGGCATAGAATTTATGTGTAAGTGACTTTGTGTGTGGTTTTTTAATGCACTGAACATTACTTATCATATATTAGTCATATTAAAATCATGATATTTTGTAGCAAGACTGTAATACCTAAAATATATGAATTCATTGAGAGTAAGAAGTCAGACACTGAAATGCTTGCTGAATCAAAGTTCTGAAGATTTTATGAGGTATCATTTAGTATACAGAAGAGAATTATATCTACTCAATACTTTTAAAATAAAAGAATTTACTATCCAATATTTTTTAGGTGTTCTTTGCTTGATAGCCTAGAGGCCAAAGGGGTTAAACTAAGAATAAAGGTTTTCCCTAACCTCTTATTGAGGAATAGAAAAGTGAACCCCATTCCCCTGATCCTGGGAGGCATGGAATGTAATAGCATTTCTTATTTCTCAGGAGTATATATTCCTGTGGGTGACAGAGAGAAGAGCATATATTAAAAGAAAAACCAACCCAACGAATGGTTTAATAGCCCTTAAGTTGATAAAAAGCCTGACCTTCAGACTAAAGCTGTTACTGGTTGAAATTAATACAATCAAATGAAATAAGTTTGAAAAATATGTATGTGTATCAGGCAATGGGCTAGGCTCTGATCTAATAAAAGGGTAGTCACAGATTAAATACTACTGTACTTTGAAAATAAACATACCATTACATCTACTTGAGCTATATCTGTTAAAAAGATTTTAAAAACGTATTTTTCAAAGAAACACACAAAATTTATGGTTTTCTCAAAAATTATAAAATATAATAATGATGTTGCCACTGGTTATTGAGAGTTTGTTATGTGCAAGATATTGCACTCAATGTGTCACAAGGTTTATCCCATTTAATCCCTAGGTAAGATATTAAAGTTATATTATTATACCTAAACGGTATCTAGTACAGAGAAGATTCCCAGTCAGTAATGAATGGATGAATTATACCCATTTATAAAGGAAAAAATCTGCAACTTAGTGGTCCCTTTTGGTCAAAATCACCCAACTGGAAAGAATTCCAGCCTTAATACGTACGGTGACCACCATGACAGAAGCACATACATATTCATACAAGTAGAGAAAGTGTCCCTAACCAAGACTAGCAAGAGGAGAGAAGGTTATAAAGAGGATGTAGCTTCATATTACCGCTTCTCAAATCTGTGTTAGGTTCTTCTCAGACAATGTTTCCATAAATTCTGTGTATTTGTCATACTGTGTTCTGATAATCTGCTGATTTGTCATTCTCTCTAATCTATGAATCTCTTGAAAGCAGTAAAATATCCTATTCATCCTGTACCTGTAGGCATTTGATAAAAGTTTGTTGAGTGAATAAATGACCAAAGAGAATGTGCCCTTGATTGACTAGTAGATCAATTCTGCACTGAAAGTTGGCCTAGTCTTGGAAGCATTTTCTAACACTTTACTGAAAATAAACTACTTTTTATGAAGATCATGACTTACAACATCACTGTCTTTTCCCCTGTATGCATAAGGTCATAAGAAATATTCATCTTTCATATTATATGTGATTACCTAGGAAGATGATCATGGAATGAAAGGTATTTGTCACATATATGGGTTTTATTTTATGATTTAACTGCAAAATTCCATTGCTATTTATCAGCTAATAAAATTTACCCATCTATGCACAGTGAGTTGTTTATTGAATACAGCAAGATTGATTTTAGCCTTTTTGGCAGGGGAAAATTAACACCATGCTTGCTTTGATCCAGTGCTTGCTAACATGCAAAGAAACAGAAGCACTAGAATAGGAGAAGCAGTTCATATATTTCTTAGGAGCCAAAGGTCAAGGATTGTTTCATATTGGCATTTCATTGCCCATAAAATATAGTATTATACAGAGAAGTTCAGCATGGAGGGGTTATTATTACAGAAACTTATGCTATTTGGAAACAGGCCTTTTTTTTTTTTTTCAGAGATCAGTTTGGCTATGATTGTTATCCTATAAACAAATCTTATAAGAATAGCAGTTTATACTTAATAAGATTAAATAGAAGTGACACCTGGATTCACTCCTGGATCTTTTCTGCATTTACCGCATGGTCATCTTGAATTTTTGGCTTACAATGATGGGGCAGTTTCTTCGAGATTCAAGGCTAATGTTTGGCTCTAGGAATCCTTAAAGGAACACATCCCTAGTGCATTCCATTAGTCAAAGGATAGCTACTGAGAATTCTGGTTGCACTTGTCTACAGTATGGAATTTTGTGGGAATGAACATCTCTTCAGGGCTTGATGAAATAGATGAGTAGAGTACAGTCTTGGTTTCCAGGCTACAGAAAACATTAGATAATACAACTACTTATTTAAAGACTTGTATCCAAATCTAGTTTCTGTTTCTAATATGTTGTGTAAAACACAGTAGATCTGAAATTGGTATCAATGTTTTATTTTTTTGTTGCTTTTGGTAAAAATCCTAACAGCTTTCAAAGAGAACCAAGGTTAAATTGTTGTGTTAGCAGTCCAAAGGAAGATGCATTGCTTTACCTTTCCCTCAGGCATAACAAAGAGCACACTGGCTATCCACTTCTCAGACACCTTCAAAAATAGCTTTAACAATTGTATCTTAATAAATTTCCCTGCTGCTATATAAATTAAGATGCAGTACAGAACATTCAAATTGAGGGGCATTCTGTACAATAATGAGCTTGTACTCCTAAAAAAAAATGTCAAGATCATGAAAGACCAAAAATTATTTTAAATGACTGAGATTCTCCTCCAGAAAAAGGGGAGAGAGAGATAGCTATAATAGATATTTTTAGGACAATTGGCATAATTTGAGTATGGACAGCAGGTTAAATAATAGAATTCCTTGATATTTATCATTGAATCTTGGTTATGTGAAAGAGTGCCCTTTTTTTAGGAAACACTGACTAAAATATTTAGGGATAAAAACCTGGTATCTGTCAGTAATTGTCAGATTATTGAGATAATTTATTATCAAACAGTTCAGAAAGGAAGTATGCATGACAGAGTGCATAGGGTGAGAAGAAAAGTATTAAATAACTGGCAAATGTCAACAACTCTTGAATCTAAGTAAAGTATACATTTTTTTTTTTTAAAGATTTTATTTATTTATTCATTTATCCCCCCCTTGCTGCTTGTGCTCACTGGGTCAGCCAACCACGCCATGAGGGCGGGCCTGCCCTCACCAGGAGGCCCCGGGAACCAAACCTGGGTCCTCCCATATGGTAAACGGGAGCGCCACTGATTGAGCCACAGCCGCTTCCCAAGTGTATACATTTTTTACTATTCTTGCAACTCTCTTGTAAATTGGAAATTGTATTTTAAAAGGCTTCAAAAAAGATAAATATGTAGTAGTAAAATAAAAATAGCATTATAACCAATATGTATTTGTGTACTTATTAACCATTACTAAAACTACAAAATGTTAATTTATTTGCACTCTTTCTTGAAAGAACCATAAATTATAGATATCCTTAGTCCCATTTTAAAGATGGAGAAAGCTGGAAACAGAACTCTACCATCCCCTTAGTTCAGAAGATTTTGATTTGAAGTCCTTTCGGAGGTAACTATACCAGAGACTTTGCAAATTGCCCTCATTCAGGTCATGAATGCAAGGCCTGTGGTTTGTTCTGTGCTTATTAACCAGCTCTCAAGCTGTAAGAATTCAGGTGGTTGCAGATCGGTTAGCAGCTCTATAATTTAGAATAAATCTTCTTAAGCTGTCTTGTCTCTATTTTCATAGCATGTTATTGGTTTTCATTCCAAAGTTTTGCTGGCTCATCTTGACATGAACAAGGGTACAGGTGCACAGTTTTAGTTAAGAAACAATAGGAAACCCTTTTGGTTTGTGCTGCATTACAAATAGTAAGGGGAAAAATCAATATTAGAGATGTCGAATTGAGACAATCATTAAGGAAATAAAATTAATTTTCATGTTTTCAAGGATTACATCAAAGAGTGGGAATTTTATTTGAAAAGGAGTGGGCATGCTTTGGGGAGAGAAGGTAAGTATGGGAGGATGGTCCAGAAATTCATATTTTTATTATCCTTATTTCACTAGAATAAAAGACTTGTTTTCTGAATACAGAATGATTTTCTTTATTTAATATTACTCGACCTGTCTCTTACCCTTTGTGCAATTGGGCAGAAGATGTGCTAGATTAAAGATCTCTATATTAGTAGTTTTGAAAAATGTTACTATATTCTCTTAAGTAGTGGTCTCCACAGTTTAATGCAACTCATGCCTATACAAGATCCACTGTGTTCTGGGGAGAAAATATTTGTTCATATCTATATTTATACACACATATGTATATAGATATAGTCATGTATGTATATATATACATTTATGTGTAAATATATTTTCTTACCTGTTTCTATATAATATTTTAATATAGTAGTGTCACAGTACATGTGTATGGATTATATATTAATGTAATAGTATATAGACCTTTACTTATTTATATAAATAAATATAAGTATGTTGGGGATGCTCTGTCAAACATTTTGAAATGAATGGTGAGTTCATAAAAATAATTTGGGGACCACAGCTTTAGTGTTCCTAAACAGTGTTTGCTATATATCAAGGGGAAATACAGGGCACTACACTTTAAGTATTAAGTATGTAAATCTAAGTTTAGGTGTTAAATATGATCAGGTACATCAACCTTTAATTTAACAAGTAGTCATTGATTCATATGGAAGAGCAAAATGTGGTGGCTAAAAGCATGGATTCTGGAGCCAGACTATCTGGGTTCAATTCCTGGCTCTTCTACCTAGAAACTATGTGATCTTTGGCAAATTTGTTAACCTCTCCAGACCTCAATTTCCTAATTTCCAAAATAACTATACCTACCTGTATTAGTCAGCCAAAGGGGTGCAGATGTAAAATACCAGAAATCTGTTGCCTTTTATAAAGTGTATTTATTTGGGGTAGAAGCTTACAGTTACCAGGCAATGAGCATAAGTTACTTCTCTCACCAAAGTCTACTGTCATGTTTTGGGGCAAGATGGCTGTCGACATCTGCCAAAAGTTCAGGCTTCTTGAGTTCCTCTCTTCCCAGGGCTCTGTTTCTCTCTGGGCTCAGCTGCTGTGGTCTCTTCACAAGGCAAGATGTAGACTATCAGGCAACTGGCTCTGTCTCTCTTCCCAGGGACAGGCTCTGTCTCTCTTCTGCCATGTCTAAGGAGCCGTCTCTATTCCTCTGTGTTCTTCTCCTGTATGTTCACTTCCTGGGCTCTACTTCAAAAACTCCAACCTCCTTTCTCTGCAGTGCAGTTTTTCTGTGAGTCCCTGACCTCCAAGGGGGTGGGGACTCAACGTCCTACTGACATGGCCCAATCAAAGTCTTAATCATTATTTAATCAAGTAAACCTCTGAATCCAATATAATCCAATATTCCCAGAGGAAAAAAACAGTTCACAAACATAATCCAGTATCTATTTTTGGAATTCATAAATAATGCCAAACTGCTACACTACCTCACACAGATATTGTGATGATTAAAAGAGTAAACACATGTGAAACACTTAGAACAATACTTGGTATATTGTTAGCATGCAGTAGATTTTGATTGTTATTCATAGGATTAATCTGATAACTATTTATTAAACATCTAATATGATCTAGGTACTATGATAGGCATAGGATTATGTGGTTGTCAAATGCAAGAGTCTGCTTTGAATAAAGAGATGAATTAGAAAAGGACTTGGCCTTCAAGGAAAATAAATTTTAATATGTGTATTAGTTATCTCTTAATGTGTAATAAGTTCTCCCCAAATTTGGCAGCTTGTCAATTATTTTCTGACAGTTCCTATGGGTCAGGAATCCTACAGATTAGCTGGGGGCCTCTACCTGGAAATCTTACACAAGGCTATAATCAAGGTGTAAGCTGGGCTGAGACCTCATTTGAAGGTTTGACTCTGGGAGGATCCAGTTCTAAGTGCATTCACCTGATTGTCGTCAGCATTTAGTTCATCACAAACTATTGGAGTAAGGGCCTCAGTTCCTGACTGGGTGTAGGCCAGAGGCCTCCCTCAATTCCTTACCACGTGAACTTCTCCAAAGGGCAGCTCGTGATATACAAGCTGCTTCCCTCAGATTGAGCAAGCAAGAGATCAAGGAAAGTTCCCACAATCTCTTAGTAACTATGGCAGATTGAGTTATGTGCCCCAGAAAAAATTTTTTTTCTCAATCTTAATCCCATTCCTTTGAATGTGAACTCATTGTAAACAGGACCTTTTGAAGAGGTACCTGTATTAGTCAGCCAAAGGGGTGCTAATGTGAAATACCAAAAGTGAGTTGGTCTTTATAAAGGGTATTTATTTGGGGTAGAAGTCCACCGTTACCAGGCCATAAAGCATAAGTTTCTTCTCTCACCAAAATCCATTACCACGTGTTGGAGCAAGACAGCTGCCAATGTTTGCCAGGGTTCAGGCTTCTGGGATTCCTCTCTTTCCGGGGCTGCGTTTCTCTCTAGGCTTAGCTCCTGTTTCCTCCACAAGGTCAGCTGTAGACGATCAGGTGAATAGCTCGCTTCTCTTCTCCTGGGGCCTTCTCTCCAATATCAAAACTACTTCTCAAAAACTGCTTCCTCTGTCCTTTGCCTTGCCTTTTATATTCGATTCCCCCACCCACCAAGGGGTAGGGCTCAATGCACTACTGACGTGGCCCAGTCAATGCCCTAATCATAACTTAATCATGCCCAGATTAACAGATCAGTTTACAAGCATGATCCAATTATATTTTTGGAATTCATAATTACATCAAATTGCCAAATGGCTACAGTACCCTTTAGTTAAGTTGTGGACAATTGAGTCAGAATGTGTCTTAATCCTATTACATGATACCTTTATAAAGAGAAAGCTATGGGGAGAAGGTCGAAGCTGGAAATCAGCAAGATCCTAGGGAAAAAAAGGAGAGGACATTGCCATGTGATAGGAAAGCCAAGGAACCCAAGAATTCCTGGCAATCCAGAATGCTACTGACTCCAGGAGAAAATAGGCTCTAGCTTCTGAAACTGTGAGAAAATAAATTTCTGCTCTTCAACTAGCCCATTAATGGGTTGGTTTAACAGTCTGGAAAACTAAGGTGGTAACCTAATCTTAGAAGTGACTTCTCATTAACTTTTCCCACATTCTAATCTTTAGAGGTGAGTCACTAGGTCCAGCCCACGTACAAAAGGAGGGGATTTACATAAAGGGTATGAATACCAGGAAGTGGTCATCACTGAGGGCCATCTTGCTGGTTGCCTCCCACAGTATGAAAGATAAGACACAGCTAAATAGCCACAACATGAGGTATGTAGTACTATAAGGGGGGATGGGGGCGAGGGAAGGTTATCTAGAGACCCTGATATCCCAAGAGGGAGTCTGTGAATAGATCCCTATATTCCTTTGTGCTTGCCTATAGCAATAAGGAGACTTACTAATCATGCTCTAATAATCTTTATGACTTTATTAGAGATCTTAAGACTCATGCATCAGATTTTTTAAAAGATTGATTATATTATAACACAAAACACACTCAGATAGCCAAGAGAGATAATTTTGGTAAGGGTATATTTATCCAGTATTGCCCACTCTGGCAATACTTACATAGGTGTCACTTAGTCCAGGTGACTATAATTAAACCAGAGAGTTCTTTCTCTTAGGACATTATGAAGGAGATAATAGGATTTGTTGATTACTGCCAATCCTCCCTCTGTGATTAACAAAGTGAGATATGATTTACTGTGTATTTATTAGGCAATGAGCTGTAAGAAATATGCAATGGGTTCTATTAGTACTCTGCAGTTTTTTTCTCAAAAATAAATGGATAATAACTATTACCACTGTGACTAAAGTAATAATTATGGTCCGTTAGAATTTTGCAGTGTGATTCATACCGTCCTTGCTCTACATCATTTTGTTTTCACTTGGATGGTTGCTTCTTGCTCCAGGGATCTTATAACTAATCAGATATTCCTACTCTTTACTTATTTATTTTGGTAATAGCTGAGTAATGCTGAGTCTGTCTTTTCTTTCCTGCTTGAATGCTCTATGTATGTATTTTTCCTCTCTGAGTGCTTGTTTCTAGTGAAGGAATTCAATCTGTGAGGTCACAGACTGTATTCTCCTATTTATTCTAATAGCAATTTTCTGTTTTGAATCTGAGTTGGAAAAGGGCCTTTGTTTTTAAGCTAAATTCTAGAGTTTACTGAAGACTCAAATTCTTAGTCCTGTAAGGAGTCCACTGCTATGTTATACTGAAAAGTTTGATGAGTCCCTACTTTTAATGTATACATATTAACTGAGGGATCATACAATGTGAGAAAATGCTTTGTTATCATTGTTTTACTAATATTATGCTGACTTATAATTTTTCCTTGATTACCTTTCCTTCATCATTAGATTATTTCAGTTCCTTGGGTTCTTTGGATAATATTTCATACAAAAATTAACTTTTAAATGCATGCATTGCAGTTTAAATAGGAATTATCCAATACCTCTAATGCTAAAACACAATCTCTCCTAAATTTGTTTCTACAGTGACAGTTAGTTGTTACCAACAAATTTATTTTCCATGGGAAATTAAGAATAAGCATGGGAGCAGGGAATACAGTGCTTCTCTTTCTGACCATGTAGAAGGAAAGAAAAACAATAAGCATTGACTCTTGGACTCCATGGCCAAAGGCAGAGTCCTATGTCAAACTGGAGACTTCCCACAAAGTCACATCTATCTACAATCAGGATACTTTGTGATCATTGAATCAACCCTTACAAATCTGATTACTCTAATTGTACAAATTCCAGGTTCCTATTTCATCACCTTATTAAAAAGTGTATTTTGGGGAATTGAATCATGTCCCCCACAAAAGGCATGCTTAAGTCCAAACCCCTGGTCCAGTGTGTGTGAATACATTTGTAAATAAGACCTTTGAAGATATTATTAAAGTATGTCCAAATTAAATGAGTGTGGGCCTTAATCCAATATGGCTTAATCCTACAAGCAGAGGAATTGGGTGCAAAAAACAGAAGTCACAGAGAGCAGCCTGAAGCTGAAAGAACAGGGGAACCCAGAAGAGAAAGGAGAAAATGCCGCCATGTGCATTTCCATTGTTCTGTGACAGAAAAGTTAAGGAACTCCAAAGGTTGCTGGCCAGTCAGAAGATTTAAACTCAGAATGAAGCAAGTCTTCTTGCCTCTGAAACCTTGAGCCAATAAATTCCTGTTGTTAAATCCACCCATTGTATGGTATTTGTTCTAGCAGCTAGGAAACTAATGTATATTGAGAGACCATCTGAAGTGTTTTTAAGTAGACCAAAGTTGTGTAAATGAAGGTCCAACAAACCAACTTCTATTCAAATCATAAGGAAAAAAATACAAAAAGAAAAATGATTCAACCTATCATTATCATGAATGTCTCCCAAATTACCCCAATTTTGCTGGTAAATTTGATTCCTGTCTAATCTATCATAAAATTTGAAGAACAGATTCAATAATAGATTCCATTTTGAAATTCCATATCATTTGTGGTTTACTTTATTCTTAATTTTCCTCTTTTGTAAGAATATACAATCATATACATGTTTATATACTATAGTCACCCCTGATGTTAGCCAAAAAAGATAAAGGATAATCTATAGCTATAACACAAATATATCAGATGATTTATTATGCAGATTTACTCACCACATAATTTCTTTAAATAGAGTTCCTTATGCTTATTTAAATATTTTGAAATGGTAAAAAGTATATAAACAAAGTGAAACAATTCTATATCTAGATTATACATTGTAAATGAATCTTACCTTCATAGAAAATTAATATGTAGCTTCAAAATATCATGGGAAACTTTATTTAACCTATTGCAGCTGTGAAATTTAGTGTTACTTCACTATTATACAAATCTTATGAAAATTTAAAAATATGTAAATAGGCAAAAAGGGAATAGAACAATAAAACCCCAGGTACTTATCATACTCAGCTTCAAAATGTCATCAATTCATGGGCATATCCCACCCAGCTGGATTCTTTTGAAGCAAATCCCACACATCATTTCATTCCAACTGTTAATATTTCTGTAAGTATCTTGAAATAGAACTATTTTACCATATTATAACTGCAATACTATTATTTCTTCTTAAAGAATTTAAAATAATTCCTTAAGAATATCAGATATATTTTTTCCTCTTTACTTTGGATTGATTGAATCAGAGTCATCCAAAAAATGTCCATATGTTACATTTGGTTCATAGAACATTTAAGTGTCCTTTATTCTATTGATTCCTCCTCTTCATTTTCCCTCTTGGTATTTATTTTTGAAAAAGCTGGTCCTTTGTTTTGTAAACTTTTTCACAGTATGAATGTTGTTATTTCCATTCCTGTGGTATCATTTAAAATGTTTACCTGGTCTCAGTGTTTCCTGTTGGGTAGTAAAGAATTTAACCTTGCCCAAAGAAGGTCTGACTTTTGCCCTCAGTTCCTGGGAGATAATCTCTAAGTTTTTTGTATGTCCTGTCTGATAAATGTCTTTGTTTATCTGGGTGCCTTGGACTACTCTAGAAAGTCTAACAATGTGATTTATGATGGGAATTTTGGAGCTGGAAACTGAAGTTAGCTAACATGTCTATATGATTGAATGCAAAAAAAAAATTCTGAGCTCCCTTGGTTGGCAATACTCCACACTTATGCTCACACATTGTTGCTAGAAAAGGTAGCACTGTCTGCAACTCCACTGGGAGAGGACAACTCGAAGGTATATGCATGGAACTTTGCTGGACTCTGCCCCATGTGTCTTTTCCCTTGGGTGATTTTAATCTGTATCCTTTCACTGTAATAAACCATAACCATGAGTATAACAACTTTTAGTGAGTTCTGTGAGTCCTAGCAAATTATCAAACCTGAAGGTGGTCTTGGGGTCCCCAAATTTACAATTGATGTCAGAAGTGAGGGTGGTCTTAGGGAATACTTCCTAATGTTACATGTATAAAATAATAGTTAAATCCAGAGCCTTAATGATTAGATTCAAACTTTTAACAAGAATACTTCATAGGTGTGTTATAAACCTCCATCAAGAGCCACATATGCCCTTTGGTACAGTTTTTATAGAAAAATTGGGGCATATACTTGATTCTTCTCTTTATCAATTTTCACATTGATGGGGTTTTTCTCCAACAACCTCCAAGAGTACTAATGGACTTATTTTTTAGTATCATTAAAAACTCAGGGATTATTTCAGTTTTGAATATGTAAAACTCACTCAAATTTAGTCATCTTATGATGAAGCAAAATATTAACCCAGGGCCAAACCTACAGTTGAAAAATAATATAAAAGAAATAGAATGAAAACATTAGAGGAGGATTTGCCCAATATACTAAAAGAGTGACTTTCATTTAAGAACAAGCTTTCCTCAATCTTTAGAATATTTACAGTGCCTATAAATGGACAATAAGGAAAATGGAAAAATAAAATGCCAGTAATATTTTTCTTTTTAAAATTATACAATTTCACTTACTGTGTGTCAGATCTATTCCAAATACTTTACTAATTAAATAGAATACTCACAGTGCTATGAAGAAGGTATTATTATTACCATTTTATATTTGAGAATAACTAGTCTAGTAGAAAAGCTGAGTGACACAATATTATAATTATATCCTGTTTAACCATGGTTCCCCTGAGACCCCTAAGGCATCTGTGAATGGCTCTAGGATATCTATCATCCTTCTGAAATCATATGTGTGCATGTATGGTTTTTCTTCATAGCTGTAATCAAATTTTGAAAGGAACCTATGATCTCCCAAAAGTTCAAGAATCAGCATAATACCTGTGTTGATCAATGAGAGTATTGATGAAGACACTGAAAATCAAGAATCTGGTCATTTTTATTTGCACTAACCTTTCATATATCTACATGATTCATATATTTCAGATATTAGAGGCACCAGCTAGCCACCTTCCTTTACATATATATTTCCCAAGATAGATTGTAACTGAAGGTTAAGAGTTAACAAATAATTATGAATACTGAAACATTATATAGGTGCTTTTTAAATTAGCCAAAAGAGTTAATATCCAAAATTATTGAAACTGGCTAGACTGACTTCACCCTTTGTATGTGGACATTTCTAATTAAAAACCTGCCATTGTAATGATTACTCCAGAAGGATCTGACCTTTATACATGGACATTCCTCTGTTTGATGTCCATATGAAGACCCTTGTAGCTGACCTTTGTTTTCAGTATTCCCCTCTTTCGGATGCCTTGATCTCTGATAATGATTGTAACTTTGTAACTCACCCCTAGTTGGTACCCACTCCCATCCTGGTTCAGACCCTTAATGTTTATTAATGAAAGAACCTATGCAAACCCCACCCCAATTACACAATAAGCATCATGATATTATAAAATACTAGCATTTATGCAAATTGAGGAGGCAGTTTTGGGCAATGAGGCCTACTGTATTCCTTTGCTTGTGCAACCAAATAAACATTTCCTCTCTTGAAACTCTGGTGTCTCAGGCATTGGCTTTAAAGATGCCTTGGGAGAAAGAACCTGTTTTTGTTCAGTATCAAGAGGATTTTACATTTACAAACTTTTAGAGCCCCAAATGATCCCCCTACTGAAGTTTAAATATGTTTTTTCCAATGTCACATAAGACTTAGTCAAAGATACTCCTAGACATATACTTTAGCCCTTGAGATTTCAGTAGATGTAAATTTGTCTATTCCATGAAATAGAAAAATCTGCATATGTCATCATAAAATAAATGCTTAAAAATATTTCAGAAAGTAAGGATTGCTAATGAAAACACCACCATTATTAAATAAAATATAAAGATTGCAAATAAACACCATTATAATGTATGTATTTGACAATAGTACCAGCAGATAACCTAAGGTTATTTACTCCTACTGAAGCAGGCTAGTAAAATAAGGAATCAATAGATGGATATGGAGCCTGGCAAGAAGTCCATGTGGATATCAATACCCCCAAGATGGCTGCTGGAAGACCCTCAAAAGAAATCCCATTAAGAAAGAAGTTTCTGCCATTCAGAATGAGATTTCCTCCAGAAGCCACAGTATTTCTTCAAAATTAATTCTGACTCTCCTATAGGAAACAATTCCAGTAAGAAAGATGGAGATGTAGATACTCAATGGAAGACACAAACCAAATATTTGAATTTTCAAAGCAAGGTAACCAATAATTCAACAGAGTATATTATGATAAAATTACTATTATCTTCAGAAAAAAATTCTAGACATAAATTTAAATAAGTGGTATGTAAGCATTTAGAGAAGCATGTAAGGATCAAAAAAGCCAAAACCATTGTTTCAGTAAACACAAGGCATTATAAAGTCTTTCTTCCTTTCTTCCCTCCCTGACTCCCTCCTTCCTTCTTTCCTTCCTTCCTGCCTGCTTGCTTCCCTGTCTCCCTTTCTCCCTCTCTCTGTTTTTCTCTCTCTCTCTTTCTTTCCTCTCTCCCTCCCCCTGCCTTTCTCTTTTTTTCTTTCTTCCATTCTAATAATAAATAAATAAATAAATAGTTTGGTAGCTACATGGAAACTGAAATAAAATAATAATTGATTTCATTTATAATATGATATCAGCTAGAACTCATTGAACACAAGAATATTCAAAGTTGTTTTAACAAAGATACTCAAAGAGTACTGGGATGAAGGAACTATGAAAAGAAATGTAATATATTGGATTCCAGAGAGAGAGAGACAGTACTATTAAGGACAATGTGCTGAAAAACATGAAACACATCAAAGGTATTTGTGACTTCCTGCATTTAGGTTACAAAAAACAATTACCTAAGTGTAGAAAATAACCAGTCTATGGGTTATAATTTCCCATCAGCTGTTTATAGACCAACAGTGGAGAGGTGGTTGACATGGAATCATAGCAGTCTGAAGAAGGAAGATGATGATTTCTCTGCACTTTGTCAGCTTGACTACTCTTGGAATACTGTCCTTGGTAATTTTAAATTGAATTAAATTAATACAAAAGAAAAGAAAAAAATGATAGGGTGGATTTAGTTGACAGAAATTTCATAAACACCCCAGCTTGCTGTAATTAATTAAAAATTAACTAATCTGATTTCACATTATTGATTTCAGTTGCTAATCTCATATTCAAGACAATGTGTCTATTATACATGTCTATTCTAAATTATGTTTATAAGGACAATTTAATTTTCTTTTGGCAACAATCACAATAAAGTTAAGGAACATGGCAAAATCATTATTATAAAAATGGAACATTTAGTCTAATCACAGAGCCTGTAAACATTTCTTTCACAAGTTCATCTTGCTAAGATCTTCAGCATGGCAATAACATATTAAATCAACAAATATTTACTGATAACCTCTTTGTAAACCATTCTGAGAGGTGGTGTATGTTCAAAAACAACTGTTGAAAGTCAATTTTCCATGGGTTTCCCGTACTTCTATACATTTGGCAAGCAGTGGCCCTGACCACCTTTGTTCTCAACTACATTTTAGAAGATGTTTATATAATATACAGCCTTGGAAGACAGAAATAGTGTTTACTGATTGAGTTTAGGGTTCTATGGTAGAGAACAGTCTGAGAATGACCTGCATTTTTCACTGTGTAACCATTGGGGAATTTAATGTAATTATGAATTCCAAAAATATAATTGGATCATGCTTGTAAACTGATCTGTTAATCTGGGCATGATTAGGGTATTGAGCCCCACTCCTTGGTGGGTGGGGGAATCAAAAATAAAAGGCAAGGCAAAAGACAGTAGAAGCAGTTTTTGAGAAGGAGATTTGATGTTGGAGAAAAGGCCCCAGGAGAAGAGAAGTGAGCCATTCGCCTGATAGTCTACAGCTCACCTTGTTGAGGAAACAGGAGCTAAGCCCGGAGAGAAATGCAGCCCCGGGAAGAGAGGCCCCGGGAAGAGAAGCCTGATCCCTGGCAAACGCCAGCAGCTGTCTTGCTCTAACACGTGGCAATGGACTGTGGTGAGAGAAGAAACTTAATGTTTTATGGCCTGGTATCTGTGGACTTCTACCCCAAATAAATACCCTTTATGAAGACCAACCCATTTTTGGTATTTTACATTAGCACCCCTTTGGCTAACTAATACAGAATTTGGTACCAAGAGTGGGGTGGTGCTTTTGCATATACCAAAATGTTGGAATGGTTTTATAAATGGGTAGGGGGTATTTTTTGGAGGAATTGTGAAATGCTTGATGGAAAAGGCCAAGATCACTTTGAAGAAACTGTCAATAGCAATATGGATGCTAAAGAGACTTTCTATGATGCCTTAGAAGTAAATGATGAAACTTTTATTGGAAACTGGAGGAAAGGCAATCCATGTTTTAAAGTTGCAGAGAACTGAACAAGATTAACTCCTGGTGTTATATGGAAGACAGAATTTAAAAATGGTGAACCAGAGCATTTAGCTAAAGAACTTTCCAAGATAAACTCGGAGAATGTGGCTTGGCTTCTCCTTGCAGCTTATAGCAAAATACTAGACGAGAAAAATACACTAAGGACTGAACTTTTGGTTAAAAAGAAAACAGAAACTAATTCTGGAACTTCCAAGTTTGTGGAAATCATATTCCCAGATGAAAATGCCCTATTTGAAGACTTTACTAAACTTGGAACTCATAACTCAGAATTGAAGATACAGTTATCTCGGAAAGACTTGTGGAAAGTCTTACTGTCTGATGGCTTGGACCCCTGCTTCCTGCATGCTAAACCAACAAATTTTTTGAGAATGCTGTATGAACAAAACCACTGTCAGCTTGGACAAAAGAGGACATGGAAAGAAGAGACTGAAGGAGAAAAAGCTTTAAGAAGAAAACCATGGAAGCAGAGATCTGGGATTAAGACATCTCCTTGGGCCAAGAGAGGAGCCCCACCCATATATACAGAGAGGGTGAGTTTTCCCCAGCAGTGGAAGAGGGTGGATGTCCCCACCCGATGTTCAGGAAGAGTTTTGCCACCCCAGGGTGCAGAGAGGTTGGAGCACATTCCTCAAAGATTAGGGTGGTTAAGGTCAACACCCCATTGGTGTGAGAGGGGTGTACCTGTATGCCAAAGGTTAGGGAAGGCCGGGTGGTCAACCCATTGCTCTGAGAGGGTTGAGCCTGTATGCCAAAGGTTAGGGGGAATGCTGTCTTCACCTCACTGTACTAGGGGGGCTTAGACTCTAATCCAAAGATTGGGTAAGGTGTGGCAATCACCCCAACACTCTTGGGTGGTGAGGTCTGGAGCTTGGTTGACACCCAGATGCTTGATGTGGTTGGAACGAAGAAAATGGCCGTTGGGCAAGCCTGTGGAAATGGTGGGTTCCCAGGTAGCCCCAAGGAGAAGAAACCATCATCTTAAGACTGACTCTCACACTTTGAAATTGAATGGAGGATGCCCTGCAGGTTTACTGAACTGTAGAGGATCCATAACTTATGTTTAACATCCCAATTTCTCCTTATGATAATGAAAATGTTTATACTTTGTCTTTCCATTTGTGTATTGGAAACAGTTAAATGGTTTTGTAAGTTTCAGATTTCTACAGCAGACAGGATTTTGCCTGAAGACAAAGTATATTTCTTTAATCTGATTATGATATGATTTTGTACTTGAATTGTTACTGATTTAAGTTTTTTTGTGTGAGAATTGTAATATATTTTTGGAATTCAGAGGGTGGAATGTAACCGTTGCAAAATTTAATGTAATTATGAATTCCAAAAATATAATTGGATCATGCTTGTAAACTGATCTGTTAATTTGGGCATGATTAGGGTATTGAGCCCCACCCCTTGGTGGGTGGGGGAATCGAATATAAAAGGCAAGGCAAAGGCCAGTAGAAGCAGTTTTTGAGAAGCAGATTTGATGTTGGAGAAAAGGCCCCAGGAGAAGAGAAGTGAGCCATTTGCCTGATAGTCTACAGCTGATTTTGTTGAGGAAACAGGAGCTAAGCCCGGAGAGAAATGCAGCCCCGGGAAGGAAGGCCCCGGGAAGAGAGGAACCCCAGAAGCCTGATCCCTGGCAAACGCCAGCAGCTGTCTTGCTCTAACACGTGGCAATGGACTGTGGTGAGAGAAGAAACTTAATGTTTTATGGCCTGGTATCTGTGGACTTCTACCCCAAATAAATATCCTTTATGAAGACCAACCCATTTTTGGTATTTTACATTAGCACCCCTTTGGCTAACTAATACACACTGTATCCCCAAATAAACTCTGTACTCAGAACAGTGTTAGCTAGGATCCTAGGACTGATGATGAATATGAGCTGATGCCCTCCTCAGATATGCTTAGAGATAAAACACCTCCCCTGGCAGGTAAGGGTCTGCAGGAACATAACTTCTACTATTGTTTCAAGCATATGTGAACATTCACTGGAGACAGTCTGGTCAATCTGGGCATGTTTTATGATATCTGGCTCATCCCCTCATAGTATACTTGTTCCCAACAGGGAGAGAGCAGAATCCTCCTACCATGGCACAGAAAGGGTGTGCATAGATAATCTGCCTGCCTTGGCCTTGGATTGAGACCTGTGGGCCATGGGAGAACAACACTTACTAGTGATGCTGCTGAATTTTCTCTAGGATTTAGGCTATGCACAAAAAATGAATTTTAAGTGCAAGCCAGTTCAGTTAGGCCAGTAATTTATTAAAGAAATGAAAGAAAAGAAATGGGAGGAAAAAACAGATTATGGGTCCTAGGTATACTTGCATGCTGGTCCAGGCAGGGAGAGAGAGCAAAATGGGGCAAGAACAGGGTTAGAACAGGGCAAGGATAAAAGGAAAAAAAGGGAGGAAAAAAGTGCTGATTTAGCTCCTATGCTTGCTTTTTGAACCATTACTTATTCCACCCCTTTGCTAATAATGGGGGAGGAGTCCCAGCTGTTTGCTGTTTTGATTGCTTACCCCCACCCATCAATTCCCCCAGGGTACCCAATGGCAAGTCCCCTTGAGATATCCGGGGCTTTTCCTTGATTCTGGAGGAAATCCCATTCCAAATAGGGAATTCTCACAAGGATCTTCCAGCAGCCATCTTGTAAGGTCTTTCCTCCTGGAGGCAGTTCCCACAGCCATGCGTTTTCATGGCCATGGTTTTTCTGCCAGGTTGCAGATTTGTCTCTTATTCCCTAATCTAGCCTGCCTCAGTGCAGCTGACCTTGCTTTGTCCCTTCTCCATGTGAGTTAAATGTTTTTCCATCCAGTGCCTGTGTGCATATTTTTGCTGGCAACCTTGACACTTGCAAACCATGGGGTGGGACCCTAGGATTGCTACTTCTGGTGTGAGGCAATGTCATGCTCTTTGCTACTTTCCATACAGTAAGACCCATCCCATGAAGGTGGTAATAGGGGTTACCACCTTCTCTTTATGAATGATAGATTGGCACAGTGAACAGGGTGCCAACAGTCCATCGGGTTCCCTGACTATAATACAACAACTACGTGTGTTGGTGTCACCTAGCCCTCTTCATGTCACTTTGAGGAAATTGGGTATTCTAGAACCTGCACAAGAAAATGATGATATTCTGGCAATTGTGTTGAGTATGCCAGCTTCCATGAAATTGTGGTAGGCTCATTTGTTAGCTGGCAAGTAGGGCAAAATCTCAAATCCTTAACAGTTTTTAACAACAATGTAAAACAGGACTATTATTTTTTTAAAAGGTTTAATCAAAACAGGGAGACTAAATTGAATAAATCATAGTATACATATGAAAAACAAAACATTTAATAGTGCCTAAAAATGTGATATAACACATATGAAATATTAATTTGAATGTGATCATTTGAATAAATTACTAATCTTACAGTTCTTAAGGCTAAGACCATTTACGTGAAATAGTGATTCCAGAACTCAGTTGTGTAAATTCTTGGAGAGCTACAAATATTGAAAGGCCATTGTCAAATACACATTCTACTAATTAATTTTTTTTTAAGTATATCAATTTAGAATGTAAGACATACATAATAAGCCACAACTTCTCACAATTACCTTTGCCAGGCCTGCTAATATGTGAAATTCCACAAATTGAAATCCAGTTTCCATTATAAAAATTAACCTTAGAAGTCAATAATCAAAAAGACAGATAAAAAGTGATGGCAATGGTGTAGATAAATTGAAACCCTTATATATTGCTGGTAGGAATGGAAAATGGTGCAGACACTTTGGGAAAAAAAACAGTTTAGTAGTGCTTCAAAAAGTTAAACATATGACCCAAGCTACCATATGACCCAGTGGTTCCATTCCTACTTCTATACCCAAGAGAATTGAACACATATGTCCACACAAACACTTGTACACAAATGTTCATAGCAGCATTAGTCATAATAGCTAAAAAGTAGGGGAAAATATCCACTAATAAATGGATAAGCCACATGTAATATAGTCATAAAATGGAATATTTGACAATAAAAAGAAATGATATACTGATTTATACTACAATTTGAATGAACCTGTGAAAGAAGCCAATCACAAAAGATCACATATACTTTGACTCCATTTATATGAAATACACAGAATAGACAAATCTATAGAGCTAGAAAATAGATTACTAGTTGCCAATGGCCAGGGAGAGGAAGGAATGGGGAGTGACTGCTAATGGGTATGGGGTTTCTATTAGGGATAATGAAAATGTTCTAAAATTAGTTAGTGATGATGGTTTCACAACTTTGTGAATATATTAAAACCCACTTAGTTTTAAACTTACATTTTAAAATGGTGAATTTTATGATATGTGAATCAATAAATACATTAAAAAATTAACCTTAGAATAGTCAGTAACTGCTTCAGGAATGCAAAAATGCTAAAATCCTTCCTGAAAAGTTTCACATGGAACTGAATGTTGAAAGTTTAAGACTAACAGAAAAGAAAGAGAAAAGATATTAAGATAAAGAGAAAAATGTGCCAACACATAGAATAATATTTTAGGTATACTGCTTAATCTTCTAGAAACAAATCTATCTCATTTCACCAATATGAAACATACAATTAACCTTATTCTATTGCAGTATCAAGTAATTAATTTGAAATATGAATGAAGTTCAATACCATTTCATTTGTCATAGCTGTAAAATTTTTCTAGCATGCAGGCTAAGAATAAAAATACTAGCTTTTCTCTGAAATAGTAAACATAATATAAAATGTAATTTCTAATCAAAAATTTAATTCTAGATAAAAATGATGTCCTTTATCTCCATATACCAATAACCTTCTACAGAGATCAGTAGGCATTTGATATATTATTTTTGAATGAATAATTAATAAATAAATAATTTCACTAATTATAAGATTATAATATATTTCCATGAAGATGTTTTTAAATTAGCAACTTAGAAATTTCATTTCCATTTTTTAGACCTAGATTTTCAGATCATGATTTTCCTTAGGTGCAATCAACAATTTACCATGAGTCTAGAAACCTGAGAGTTGATACACTGAAAACAAAACAAGACAAAAAAAAAAAAACCTCTACTTAGAAATTTATGGTTATCATATGGAGGACTCAAAATTTTTCAACTCTAGGACCCTTTTTATATCCAGAGTTTATGTTAAATAAGCAAAAGTTAAAAAGACGATTTATCAATTGTTTGCTTTACCCATTTAAATTCTAACATATAACTTCAGGTCCTTATTCCTCCATTTTCCCTTTTATAAGAATAGAGCTTATGTTCAACAGCAGAAAATGTTCCTAATTCTGACTCTACAATCTATTATGTATAGCCTTGGTTACATTACTAATTTCTTCCTTATAGGCATCACAAATGAAACACAAAGGGAAGGGGTCTTGATCAACATTACAATTATTTATTAAGATTAAATTACATCATAAAAACTAACTTGAATGGACCATAGACCTAAATGTAAAACTTGAAGCTCCTCAAAGAAAACATAGAAACATTTTTTTTGCAATTTTACATAGATAAAAATTTCTTAGAACCTAACAAGTATAAACCATAAAAGAAAAAAAAAAAAAGAAATTAAGCAATCATATTTAAAATATTTTGCCCTTTGAAAGTCACCTTTAAGAAAAAAAAAAAAAAAAAACTAAGCCACAGAATGGGAGATAACATTCACAATAAATATATCTGACAAAAGACTTGTATGCAAAATACAGAATGGACTCTGTAACTTAAGACAAACTATCCATTCTTTTAAAAAACGGACTAAACACATCAACAGACATCTTCCAAAGAATATCTGAATAGCTAATATGTTCATGAAAAGATGGTCATCCTTGGTCATTACAGAAATGTAATTTATAACTCCAATGAAACACCACTGCGCATCCACCAAAAAGGCTAGAATTTAAAAGACTGACAATATCAGCTATAGGCAAGAATGCATAACAGGTGGAAATCTCTCACATTGCTGGTGGGAACGTAAAATGATACAACTACTTTGGAAACCTCCTTGGCAATTTCTTATAAAGTTAAAGATATGTCTACCAAACATGCCAATTATTGTCATATGTATTTCCCAAGACAAATGAAAACATGTCTACACTAAGTCTTGTACGTGCATTTTCATAACAGCTTTATTTTGTAATAGCCTCAAAATGGAAACCACCCAAATGTCTATCACTCCCATCTTCTGGGTTTTTTGTTCGTGCAGTTCCCTCTGCCTCAAAAGGGTTTCAATTCTTCCACCTGGAAATCCTCTAGGTATCAGCCTGGAGTCTGCTTCTTGCAAAGAAGGCTACCCAGCCCCTCTTCTAAATGTGGGTTAGGTTTCCTTCTAAGTGATTTCACAGCACCTACACTTAACTCAGTTGTGTATTTTCCACACGGTACCTGTTAACAAATGCCTGTTAATCTCTAAGCAAGTTGGGACTCTGGCATTGTTTTCACATTCTCTGCTGAAATAAAACATTTTGAGTAGCTACTGTAGTCCAGACACTAGGGGCACAGCAATACACAAAACAAAGTCTCTGACTTTTGGAATTTACATTCTAATAGGATGCATAGTAAGTTTTCAATAGATATTTGCTTAATAGATGAATAACTATGATTTTTTTTAAGTTTAGAGTCAACTGACAATCCATAAAATAGTGGCAACATTTAGAATAAATACTAAATGGAAGTGACTATTTTATGTTTAAAAATTTATACTCATCAGGTTTATCAGATTCAAGAATAATTTTGGTCAATGCTTGCATGTCTACCCTAAGTTTATTCTATCACACAATATTAAAAGCATCGTTCTAAAATTAATTAATCTGATTCAAAAATAATAAGAAGTAGACAAGCCATTAAAATCAAAGTGATATCCCAGAGGCAAAATAAAAATCAACTGGATTATCTGCATAAGTAAACTTGTATCACCTCTAAAATAGCACAACATATAAAGGGTACTTTCAGTGCTTAGTTCTAAAGTAATTTGGAGGTAGTTAGGGACTCATAAATATCTTATTAAAATTAATTATAGCACTCAGCGATATAATGCAATAGGAAAAATCCAAAATTGTTTCAGCATTTATCATGGTAAATGATGACTTTCCATCTCCAGGAAGTGAAACCAACATAAGTACACAATCCATTAAATACAGTTCGTTAAACCTCAGGCTCCTTGTAATTAGCCATCTCTTAAATAATAAAATAAGATTGGCATACTTGAATTATTAAATGTATTTTTTCTGTAAACCTCTGTTAAAATTGGGAATTGGATTAAATAAACTGTGTGACTCCTTTAAAAGGATGATCTATGAGTCTATGAATTCCATTCAATCAGTTACCTTGACCTATATGTTAAGATTTTAGAAGTACATATATTCTAGGACAGCATTTTTAATACTACATTCTGCAGAACAATTTAATATCCTGCAAAATATTAACACTTGTTTCATGGGAGGGGGAAGGGAGATCAAGGAGTTTGGGACATGTTTGATTAAATAAAATTCAGTAAAAATAAAATTTGGACTTGCCCATTCTCACAGTCATATGAACCAATTCCTTTTAAAAATCTCATAATAGTTATATATATCTTGTCAGTTCTGTTTTCCAAGAGAACCCTGACTAATCCACTATGAGATTCATTTTTTAAAAACATATCACAAGTGTTCCACATAACTCCATTAGGAAACACTGCATATTAGTCTACAAAAATTCTAAGTAAAAATATTGACTATAAATCTTTTATAATACTTGCTCTCTTTAGAATATACATTTGAGCCTCAGTGTATAGTTTTATGGTTTAGACCAGAAGTCAGCAAACTTTTTCTGTAAAGGGCCATGTAGTAAATATTTTTTGTGGCACATATGGCCTTTCTCACAACTACTCAACTCTGCTGTTGTATAATGAAAGCAGCCATAGACAAAAATGCGTGAATAGACAAATGGGCATGGCTATGTTCCAATAAAGTTTTATTTACAACAGACAGTGGGCCATAAGTTGCAGATCTCTCTTTCAGACAATGGAAATAAATTCAAAAAATTTAAAAAAGAAATGTAAATCTGCTGTGAAAGTGTACGTTAAGCTATATATGGATGGCTAAGAATAAATTAAGGTTCTATTTAATTCAGATTTCTGGGCCTAATTTTTCTTAATCTATTGAATTTAAAGTTGCAAAGTAGTGATACTTTTTTACAAACAGTGGTCATTCATGCTGTTGGGCTATTCGTCTTTTCTGAATTCAGTAAAGAACAGATGGCAAAGTATTATATTAAATGTCAATATATTCTAAGTTTGATGTACACAAGGTTGAAAGAATTTCCATTATTTTCTCATATTTCCTATCTATTGTTTATTTCACAAGCATGAGGATTTTTGCCTCAGACCACCTGGCATGTGTTTACCTTTCAAACTCTTCAATTTATAGGACGTATGAAATAATATATAATGTCATGAACCATTAAAAAAGAGTTCTTGGTGTTTGGCTTTATTTGTTTATCTATTTTTATGTCGGACTCTATCGTTGAACCATTTACAGTTTTTATCAATACAGCATGCTTTTATCCTGGAAGGTGAAAAAATATAATAGTACTTCAGTTCTCTAAGGTGCTTCCCTCCTCTGCAGCAAGATCCTAAATTAAGAGCTTCCACTGAAAGGGTTTACGATTCTGTATCAAAGATAGGACAAGACACAGCAGTTCGTCCAAGAGAAGGACAAGCGAGCACTATGGTAGCAAGTGGGTTAATAGGAAAACTGGGGCACTGAAGGCCATCCTTCAAAATAAAAACAATCTCATCAAACTGACAGGTGACATCACAATTCAGGCAATCAGGACCATTGATGCCACCAGCACCTGCTGCTGTTGTCAGTGTATCAAACCTATGGTCATCTGTCTCACAAATGAGACACATACCAAAGAGAAACTTACATTCTGCTATTCCTTGAGCCTTATTCATGCTACATTTTATAATTTAATTACCTTCTATGACAAAAAAGAAAGTACTTAAGAAGTCCAGTTTAAGTCAGACAATTTATGTGACCCTTAAGGGGACTGAAACACTATCTATATTCACTTAAGCTCTATAATATTATCCTAATAGACATTTAATAAACAAAATACTAAGAAATTAAAATATTTTTTTCTATTAAGAGCACTTAAATGGATTAATTAAGCCTGATTTTTAAAATGCATAAAATCCTTTATTTTATGAACTATAAATATCTCAAGTAAATGTTGACTTTGCATGATTTAAAACAAGTATGAAGATTCACATACCTGAAAAATGATCAGGATGTGGCATCCTTTCATACAAAATGGAGAAATGAGACTTAAATGATAAAAAGCACAAGGCAAACTTATATCTTATTGAATGCTGGTGCTAAAAATATTTTTAGAAAATAAAAAGAAGCTACACCTATTGACTACTAAATTTATTTATATGAGAGGAATATTTATTAAATTTCTGATTTTTTCCTCTCCAACTAAAATTTGACATGTCAAATAGAAATAAAATAATTATTTTGCCTAGAAAATAAATGTAAACATAGTAATATTTTAAATGACTACCTGTATAAAGAATTTCATCACTAAAGTTGCTTTAAGAAAACATTTATTCCACCCCTATAATTAAAAGAAAATTTTAATAATATATTAAATTATGTTTTATTTAATTGACTGAAAGTAATAGATGCTGGTAAAGTATTTCTATTTTGCAATAAAATATTTTCAAGTTGTTCATTATAAAATCTATTGTTTTTTAAAAAACATTCTACAAAATGGTAATGGCTACATTCTTTGTGCAGGAAAGGGAGACTTCTATTAATCCTCCAACATCTGTTTCCTTTCATAAATAAGAAATATCTACATTGAAAAAAATGCTGGCATAAAAAATCCCTGTGCTTAAAATGTTATAATGTAGTAATATCATTATATTCAGTTTCCTGAACCAGAGTTCCCATACTTTGTAAAATGGAAACTGTAGTAGGCAAAGAAATACAGTTAAATGAGGTCTGTAAAACCACAGACAATATGCCTTCAGCTGTTTCTTAAAAAGTGGCAAATTTTATATAAATCTATAGTATATTATTAAATATATGATTTGTCAACATCTAAAAAGATGGGATTAATTTCTAAAATATAGCCTGGGCTCATTATGAAAGAACTTAAATGTCCTTTTTTAAAAAAAATTTATAAGGCTTCTCAGTTGGTAGATTGGAGGGATACTATAGATTTTGTAAGTAGGGATTTCAGAAAGAATTTTCACATTTTTTGTATGTGGCATCCTTTCATACAAAATATAAAAATGAGACAAATGATAAAAAGTGCAAGGTAAATTTATATCTTATTGAATGCTGCTGCTGAAAATGTCAAGCTTGAGAAATGTCTCTGCCTCTGAGTTTTTTATATTTTGGAGAGAAGGAAAATGCATATCACAAACACATGTGTATTCTTTTCAAAATAAACATGCTAGGATTACCTTGGTGAGTGGTGAAGAGGATGGTGGTAGATGAAGATAAAGAGTCATGGACATAGATATTTTGAAAAACCTTTCCAGGTCAATGTATACAACCCTTCCCTACCCTTCTGTTAACTCATTGTGGCATTCTACAGAATTTAATTCCTAGTCCTTTTTGATAATATTTTAAATCAATAATTTGGATGAGAAATAGAAAGCTCTCTGGATCATAGCCTTTATGATACCATACTTAAACAGACACACCTTTGGGGAAGATTCACAAAAATGAGGGATGTGGACCTGAGTGTAGATAATTGTTACTGAAAGCCATATAAGACATCCAGAAAAACAGTAAAAATTAGACAAGTAGGTAATAGCTCAAATTTTTTATTGTTTTCAGTCTGGATCAAAATTTAAAATAATGATTATGTGTGGGAGATACTAGGCTAAGAATTTTGCACATATATATGTATATATACAATCAAATATATATAAACTCATTTATTCCTCAGAACATCTCAATGAGCTAAGTATTATAATTATCCCCACTTTACAGATAGGAAAAGAAAGGTACAAAGAAGTTAAATAACTTATCAAAACACAAGCTATTAGTAGTGGGTCCAGAATTTGTACCCAGGCAATCTCACCACAAAATTCACACTCATAATCATAAAAATCTGTGGCATTTACTTTATACTCAGCTTGGTTACTGTTGACCAAACAGCAAAGAGAAACAAAAAGAAACAAGCTGGGCTATTGAAAATCTATATACAATAAAAATAACTTGAAGAGTTAACTAGTTTTTTGGGTAACAACTGAAATTCAAATAATGTAGAATTACTGAAAAAATATTTCAACATATAAAGCAAAAATTAATAGGATTAAATGTTAAATCCTGCATTCAAATGCCTAACGTATTTTTACTTCAAGCCAAAGCAAGGTACAAGATTAACCAATCCTCCTACCAGAAACAACTAGAAAATGGGAAAACTGTTAGGAAACTATAGTTTTCAGACTTTGAAAGATTATAAACCCTAACAAAGGAAACAAACAAGCTAAGCCTTATGACTGTCCAAGCTTTCTGCCTCGGAGCACTTTCCAGCAGATTAAGGAACATGGTGGTTGTACTTTGCTGAAAAGACAAATACCAGTATGTAGAGAGACTGAAACAGCTTGTATTTGCAGGGCAGAGTACAGGGAAGAGAGAACTCCACATTATAAGAGTCAGAGAAATCTCACAGGGGTCCCCTTGTGATTTTGGATGTATACCAATCTGAGTATACACAGGATGAGACTTGACAAGGCCCTGTAAAGAATTGCTATCAGGGAATATATCAGAGCAACTATTGGAGTTTACAAATAAGTTAACTGTCTGCCAGTACAAGGCACAATATACTTCAAAGAAATACAATAAAATCCAGATATTCAGCATGTATTCAAAATATCAAGAAATATTTAAAAATTCTAGAATTCTGAAGAAGCAGAAAAATTTAACACATAACTAGGAGAAAAAAACAGATAATAGAAGCAAACCCTGAAATGGCAGAAATAGAACTATCATCAAAGACTTTAATAAAAACCTATTTAAAATAAACTCAAGGGTTTTGAGAAAAAAATGTAAGTAGAGAAATGGAAATTATTTTAAAAAATCAAATGAACCTCCTAAAACCAAAATATACAATATCTGAAATGAAAAATCTACTGAATGGAATTAACAGTTCATCAGATACTAAAGAAGTGATCATAAACTTGAAGTCATAGTAAGAGAAAGAATCTAACTGAATCACGGTGGAAAAAATACTGAAATAAAATAGCGAAGCTTTATTAATCTGTGGGACAACATCAGGCTATCTAACATATGTAAACTGGAATCCATGATCTTCAAGGGGAGGAAAAATATCAGAATAAAATATGGCAGGCAGTTCTCCAAATTTGAGAAAAATAGCAATTCACAGATCCAAGGAATTTAAGGAACATCAAGTAGGATAAACACAAGGAAAACTATTCCAAAGAACATCATAATCAAATTTCTTAGAACTAATATGGGCAAATACAAAAGACATTTTATTTTCTAATTTCTTTTAATCATTAAGTGGCTGAATAAAATAAAAATAACAATATATTATCTCATCTATTGCATTTGCAAAATTAAACATTCTACAATAGTACAAAGAAAGGGAGGAGAAATGGAAGTAGGCTGTTGCAAGGTTCCTACATTATATATGAAGTGATAACTTTTTTTAGGTGGTCCTAGGGATTGAACCTGAGACTTGTACATGCAAAGCAGGTTCTCAACCACTGAGCTACACTTGCTCCACTGAATTGATATAATTTAACAAGTTAATAATGTATATTGTAAGGCATCAGTTTGATTTATAATACCCCCAAACTGTAAATAATCAAAATGTAAATCATCAGGAAAATAGAAAAATTTCATACAAAGGAATATATACCGCAGTACTTAGAAACAAATTACTGATAAATACAACATGAATACATTTTTTTAAAAATGCCATGCAGAAGATACCAGGCACAAAAGAATATACAACCGTATGATTTCATTTACATAAAATGCTAGAACGAACAAAATCTATAGTAATGGAAATTAGATCAGTGTTTTCCTGAGGCAGGTGATGATTGAGCTGATAGGGAGCAAGCAGAAGGAACATTTAGTTGTGATAGAAATGTTTTATATCTTGTCTATATTGTTGGCTACACAATTGTATGCATTTGCCAAACAAATTTTTCATTTAAAATATGTGTTTTGTTGTATGTAAATTATACTCCAATAAGGTTAATTACAAAAATAAATATGGGATAAGGTAATCCTAGTTTTGGTTCATGCCATGTGAAAAATTTTAGATGTCTTTGGTTGATTGCAAATTTAATCTGAGCCAACAAATTAAACAGTTCCTAAAACGATATGTTAATCTGAAGGTGACTGAATAGAAATGAATAACTGCAGTAAAAGAGAAAGTACAGCCACAGTCTGACCACAGGGGTAATCTTACAGCCAGTTCTGCATGCCATATTTTAAGAAGTCTATTTAGTTTGGAAGGATGAGTATGCTCAAAATGAGGGATATCAAAAAGAAGTTGGAGGTAGCTGGGGTTGCTTCTAGTCTGGGAAAGAGAAAACTTAGTTGGGATCTGGTAGCTGTCCTTAAATACTTGCAGGTTAATGTGGTAAAGACTCTTAAATGCTGATTTTCTCTTTGTCCTTATTAACAGAATCTCAACTTTATTGGGTAGGGCAATATACCCAACTCTAAAAATTATTTTCTCAAACTTCCCTTTAGCTAAGACCATTGAGATATAAGCAGAAATTGTTGGTTAGGACTTTAAGTCCCTCCCTCCTACTGTACTACCAAAGTGATGGTTGTAGCTTTAGCCTCTATCTGAAAAGGACAAAGGAAAAGGCAAATATTTGGGTCTAATATCTTTGAGACACTGAAACAATGCAACATCTTCCATTAGAATTTTCACTTCTTAAGAAAAACAACCCCCTTTTGGACAAGTCCATGGTTAATGGGCTTTATATCACATGCAGATAAACACAAGACACTAACTGATATTAGGTAGGTACGAAGAATGCACAGATATATTTGCTTTTGCTCCAGAGAGCACACTGTAAGCAAGTTAAAAATAGGCATTTGTTAAATATAAGGAAGATTTTTATGTTGGAGTTTTGCAGCAATTGAATGGGCTTGCTAACAATTTAGTGACCTGTACAGTAGAAGTTCAACAGAGTCTGTAGAGCAACATGTCAACCATATCATATGAGGTCTGCCTATGAAGCAGTGGATAAGAAATTACCAGATATTTCCCAAAGCTTATTCCTTTAAACCTTAAGATCTATGACTGAGTTTCTTGTGGACTAATTGCAGCTACCTAGTTCATGTTGGGACAGGAATTTGGCCTATGGAAATAGAACTATTTTACCTCAGTTTGCTAATAGTTCTTCTAAAATTCATTAAGCAACTAAAAGGAATATTTTGTGCATGTAGTTTTTTCTAAAGTTCACACAGAACCCCAGGTACAGAGTTTGAGAGATGAACGATAGCCATTTTAGTGGTTATCAAATCATTTTAGTACTTGCTTAGCACCCAGAATGGTTTATAAATAAAATTATGCATATTAGATGATATTCCCTTCAGAATTCTAAATTTAGCATTTTACAAAGCATTACAAATGAAGTAGAAATCTAAAACAAAGTCAAATATAGAAAAAGTACTATTGTGCCTATAATTTGAAATTCTGTTAATATTGTCTAAGCCAAATCATCCTTTTGAGATAATTCATGCCACATATTTCAAACTACCCTCTGACTGATTACAGCAAATATGGCCAATGATTTACACTTTTAATTGACATTCCTATCAGACATTTCAATGATTCTGGACATAACAATATTTTGACATATAGGGCTGGAGAGCAAGGGTTCTTTATTTGCTTTCAACTGAAAGCAAAGAGATTCTCAAAAGCTGTCAGCTTTTTCTCCATTATGTTCTGAAAGCTGCCTGAACTTGTCAGTTTGCTTTCATTGTACTTTTATTGAAATAATGTAAGAAATAGAAGTTATTATAGTATTTACACCTTTAAATTGGATTTTCTTTTGTAATAGGGAAGAAATGTCACAGAACCATAGAATGCAGGAATTGGAAGTGTGTTTGTGGTATCATTTAGTCCAATACGCCCCTATTACCTATGAAGAAAACTGGAGAGGGTGGGGGATCTCTCAAAGCCACACATCCAGTCAGTGACAGAGCCAGACCTAGACACTGCACGTGACTCCTATGGCCATCATCCTGCTCTTACTCAATGCTCAAATGGATAAAGTTAGTTTTATATACCCACCTATTTATTGGCAGTAATTATAATCATTAGAGCACAAGATTAGAAGGCAGTAGTAGTTAATGATAATAATCTCAATTTTAAAGAGAGTTTTAGGGTTCACAAATATATTATTATAAAACAAGTTTACATTATTTCATTTCTTTTATTGAGAGATGCTTATAAGCATCTTATATTGGATGCTTTAAAAATAAATAAGAATCAAGAACTCATTTTATTTTTGTATTTAAAATCATGAGTAAGAATAACTAAAGATTTCACCCATTATCTTTATTCTCCTAACATAGTAACTAGATAAATGGCTTCCCAGACAAATTGATTGAATCACACAAAACATTTTTTTCTTATTTTGTTCAAGGTTTGGCCTACTATGCCTGAATACTGAAATAATCATTCTTTTATCTTTTGTAGCTGGTCTTGCTTTGTACAGAGACAACATGATCAGACAAGCAGCTCTCAGATGACATGTGACAATATTAAATTCAATCTTAACAAGTGGCTTCTCAATTTCACACACTTGTGGTAGCTGGATTAACCCAATTATTCTTGGAGGTTAAGGGAAACTTTTACATTTGCAGGAGAACACCAACCTTCTGAGACCAGGAGGCAGGATGTTGTTATCTTAACAGAATCTCATGGAAGAGTAAGGATGAGTTTGTTATCTATGAAATTTTAGCACACAATCAGAGGGAGGATTTTGAAGGAAGTAAACACAATTCCCAATTAATGCCCCCTGAAGTCTTCTCTCTGATCCTCAGGAATGTGGGAAACTTGGGACTTTCATTTAGCAGACCTGTCAAGTAAAAATTTCCAGTATACCAGTTTCAGACTCTTGGTTCTGGCACAGAAAAAAAAAAAAAAAATAAGACCTGCTACAGTTCATCTAAAGTAGAAAAAGGAATTATCCAAAATCAGTTAGAGATTCAAGTTTGTAAAATTTAACCATTTTCATTACAGCAGATTTCAAAGTTATCAGATCCAGAGTTTATAAAATTATAAGAAATTCTATTTAAAATGCATCAAGTTCTCATCCCTGACATTAAATATGTCTTTACCCTTTATATCCCAGATATTTAGACCATTCAGTTTCAAATATTCAATCTCCTTACACTCAGAAGACCACACATTTTTCATACCCGATATTTTGATTTCTATTCTAAGAAAGATGACCATGTAAAATGTTATTTTGACTTGACGGAATGAGGAAAATTCACAAAACCAACTTTAGATAAATTTATGAAAGTATTCGCCAGGTCACAGAAGAGTTAATCTTTATGAAAATAGAATAGGATTTGGAATCATAAAACTTGGATTGTATTCTAACTGCCATTGACTAGTGGTGTGGCCTGAGGCAATTTACTATAACTGAAACACGGTGTTTCCTATTCTGTGAAATAGGGACAATGATACTCGTTAAATAGATTTTTGCAAAAATTACACAGAATAATTAACGTCATCTGTAAGAATACCATATCAATATTAATTTTATATTAATATGTAAAAACAAATTACCACCACAGATCTTCACTGTAATTAGCCCACAAATACACAGTTTATTGTTACTGATCATTTTTCCCCAATTGCATGTAACACAATAGAGTGGTTTGTTTTCATTTAAATTATACTGAATATTAATAGTATACTTTTGCAATGTAGTTTTGGAAAAAATGGTTAATTCAAGAGCCTATTTGTCCTTGAGTGGATGGAGAAGCAATGCTTCCTCAAGGTGATTACTTTTCTGTAATCTGTAGTTAGGATAATTGTTAACTAAGTATTTTAAATGATGATAGTATATTGATAAGGATGGACTATTTTAGTGTCACGAGCTTAACTCATGGAAGGGGATCGCTACTTCTGAGATTATATAATAACTGCTGGTATTAATTTGCTGCTGGAAATGAGCAACGGTAGACAGGTGTTAAATCTTCATTTTCAATATGTTAAAATGAAACAGCACTTAACACATTTAGTGAGTTGAATGGTGGTCTTTTAAAAATATGCTGATGTCCTAATCCTGGAACCGTGACTCTTACCTTATATGGTAAGAGACTGAATGTCAATTGAATTTGAAAAGGGGTTTTTGCATATGTTAGATTGAATCATGTACACAAAAGACATGTTCAGATCTTCATTTGCATTCCTGTGGGTGTGAACACACTTATAAATAGGAACTTTTGAAGATTTTATTATTAGTTATGGTGTGACCAAATCAAATAAAGTAGGTCTTAATCCATATTACTGGAGGCCTTACAAAGAGAGGAAATTCAGACATAGTCCATGATATAGAAGCCCAAAGTCAGTAAAAGCTGGAAGTGAAAGAAAGTCACAGGAGGAGCCCATGTGATGGAGGCAGAGATGCAAGCCAAGGAACCCCAAGGATTGTATCAAGCTATCAAAAGAATGCTTCACACTCCAGGGAGAAAGCATGGCCTGTCAAGAACTTCATGTCAGACTTCTAGCCTTCAAAACTGTGAGGCAATAAATGCTTGTTGTTTAAGCCAATCTATTGTGTGGTATTTGTCGTAGCAGCTCTGGCAATCTAGGAGAGTTTTTGGTATTGGAAAATGGGATGTTCTAATACAAATACCTAAAAATGAGTAAGTGGTTTTGGAATATGGTACTGATTAGAAGCTGGAAGAATTGTGAGGTGCTTGAAAGAAAAAGACTAAATTGCCTTGAAGAGGTTGTGGGTAGAGATATGGGCATTAAAGGTGATTCTGCTGAGGTAACAGAAATGAGTAAAAGCTATAGAAAAAGTTTCTGTCATCTTGGAGAATACATATATCATCATGAACAGATGCTAGAAATATGGATGCTGAAGGTGCTTATAAGGTGTTAGAAGAAAATGATGAATGTGTTATTGGAAATTGAAGGAAAAATTATCCTTATTATAAAGTAGCAGAGGACTTAGCAGAATTGTGTTCTGATATCATATAGAAATCAGAGCTTATAAACAATAAACTTGAATATTTAGCTGAGAAATTTCCAAGCTAAGTGTGAAAGGTGTGGCCTGGTCTCTCCTTACTGCTTATAGTAAAATGAGAGAGAAAGGGGATAAATTGAGGACTGAGTCGTTAAGCACAAAGGAACCAGCAATCGACAATTTGCAAAATTCTCAGTCTAACTATACAATGTACTCTGAGACTAGGGCCAGAAGCAGCTCTATCAGGACATACCCTGAGCTCCCGGAAGGTGAGCTCTGATAGAACAAGGACCCATGTGAGTGTTTGGCTTAACAGTTGTTTGCTAAGGAGATTAAGTATATTACTCATAGATCCAGTTACCCAGAGCAGAGGATGTCAGATTTGCAAATACAGTTATCCAGGAAGGATCTGTGGTAGATACTTTTATCTGATGCCTTGAACCTCCTCAAACCACATGAAAAACTGACATGGCTTTTAAGAATTTATATGAGAAAAAACACTGGCAGCATGAACTGAAAGGAACAGAGATAGGATGAAATGAAAAAAAAAAAAATACTTCAAGGGAAGAACCATGGAAACTGAGGTCTGGATCAAAGAGATCTCCTCCAGCCAAGACAGAGAGCATCCTGCCCCTGCCTGTAGAAAAAGTAGTACTTACATTTCAGTTTTGGGAGCAGGTGGACCTTCTGCCCAGATGTCCAGAGTGAGTTTGACGGCCATCCCAAAGTATGGAGAAAGTGGGTCCTATATACTAGTGTTTTGGGGAGTGTGGCTGCTGTCCCAGCATTTGAAAAGTGTAAGGATGCTACTCTAGCAGGCTAGGAGGACAAAGCTTCAATCCACAGATGTTTCTCAGACCATAGAAAATAATGGAGTTTGCTTTGATGGGTTTCAGACTTGTTTGGGACACACTGCCCTGTTTTCCTTCCAATTCTCCATTCTTTAATGGGAATGTCTATCCTATGCATGTCCTACCATTGCATTTTCGAAGCAGATAACTTATTTTCCAGGTTTCATAGGGCCACAGGCAGAGAGGAATTTTGCCCCAGTTGGACCATACCCATAACTGATTTTGATGAGACTTTGGACTTTGTAGTTAGAGTTGTTACTGAAGTGTCTTAAGGCTTTGGGGATATTCATTTGGAGTGAATGTATTTTGCATGTGGGAAGAACATGACTTTTGGGGGCCAGAGGGCAGACTGTGGTAGATTGAATCATGTACCCCAAAAAGACATATTCTTAATATTAATGCACATTCCTCTGCATATGTCCATTTGTAAATAGGACATTTGGAAGATTGTATTATTAGTTAAGGTGTGGCTGAATTGAATTGGATAGGTCTTAATCCATATTAATGGAGTCTTATAAAGAGAGGAAATTCAGATGCATTCAATGATGTAGACTCCAGATGCTGGTAAAAGCTGGAAGTCAGAGAAAGCCAATGGAGCAGACCAAGTGATAAACACAGAGATGCAAGCTAAGGAACCCCAAGGATTGCAGCAAGCCAGCACCAAATTGCTTCAGACCCTGGGGAGAAAGTGCATTCTGTAGAGATCTTGACATTGGACTTCAAACCTTCAAAACCATGAGACAATAAATGCATGTAATTTAAGCCAACCTACTGTATGATATTTGTCACAGTAACCCTGGAAAACTAAAACAGCAGATATAATTAAGTAATTAAGGATCTTCAGCTGAAGAGCTGATCCTGGATTATCTGTGCTGGCCTAAATTCAATGACAGGTGCCCTTATGAGAGAAAGGCAGAGAGAGCTTTGACACAAAGAAAAGAGGAGAAGACAATGTGAAGATGGAGGCAGAGATGGGTGCTGTACAATCATAAGTCAAGGAATGCCTGGAGCCACCAGAAGCTGGAAGGGGCAACGAAAGATTCTCCCCTGGCACTTTCAGAGAGAGAATGGCTCTACTGATAATTTGATTTCATATTTCTGTTCCCAGAACTGTGAAAGAATAAATTTCTGTTTTACAATATCTAGTTTGTGGCAATTTGTTACAGTAGTCCTAGGAAACTAGTATCTACTCTGGAGTAGGTTCTATTTCTATCAATGTCTGTTTTATAGTTCCACAGGATGTCAGTTTGACAAACCTTTGCATTCCTCCTGGTACCTGACAGCTGATGGGACTCATTCTCCCCTGGCACTAGTCATCTTAAAGGAACAGTCTTATATATTTTAAACCTATTGTGCCAAATTTGGGAGGACAAACATGTTTTGAAAGTGTCGGATTTAAGGGTAGTGGCTATCATCAATAAAAAGTATATTTGCTGGACTAACACTTTGTTTTATCTGTGAGCTATTGCTTCACTGTTTGGAGAATATGCAAAACTAGGATAGAAGAGTATAATATATAGGAAAAGGGATCTTATCTTCCTTCCTTTGGAAAAATTCTAAAACATTGCTATACTTTAATTCATATCAGACAGAATAATATAATATTCTGTCACTTTCATTGGTTAGAAAACAAAGAATCAGGTTCTGGGTCTTATTAAGTCTATTTTGAGTTGTCTTCTATAGCTTTATTAGGACATTTTAGCTTGTTGATGTACAAAAATTAAGAATAAAATGGCTTCTTAATCCAGTAACTTAATCAGATTCCCTAAGGCAGTAATCATTCCTGTAAAGAAGAATGGAAAATCCAAAATGAGATCATAATTACATTAAAAAGTAGTTTTCCTGAGCCAAAGTAATAAAGTTAGAAAAATAAAGATGACAAAAATGATTGCATAGAAAAACAAAACAAAACTGTGTGTGTATATGTGTGTAGTCAGAAACAGAGATAGAAAGTGAGTCCACAGAGGAAATCTTATAATAAAACAAAATCAATAATACATTCTTTCTATTCATAAAGTTCTAAGAACTTTATGAGAACCAATTATTTTTAAATTTACTTCACTTGGGAATTATGTGGTTTTCACCATCAATGGCATGCATTTCAGTTCTTAAAGTTCTTCTTTGATAATTCTGTGAATTGAGCCCCTCTGCTGGCCCTGGGCTTGTTTCCCCTTAGGTGCAATCCCCACACTTCCTGGGCTCTGCTTCTGTGTTGGGAAAGGCTGCCTCCTGTTGAACATTTCCCAGGCTTCCAGTCAGCTAGTTTCTGATAGTAATGTCTTCCTGCTATTGTTAAACTCTGAGTTTCCTCATCACCCCCTACACCCCATTTTGGCTTTTCAGCTTTGCCAGCCCCTAATAAAATAATTCCTTTCATTATAGTCCCATTATTTTAAAATACCTAAAATACATCCCACACCACCACCACAACCATGAGACCTTGATTGCTACAGCCACAAAGCTATCAAATTTTTATACAAAGAGGACAGAAAATCGACCATTATTTATAGTGCTTTACCTCTGACAGAATCTCAAACTAGGCTCAGAACTATGAGTCATTCAATGACTAGGTGTTTGGTGCAAATAGTTTTTAGCATTAGTGATGGCATGTTTGTAAGGTGGCTGTGGACCACTAACATTAGGATACACATCAAAATGCCATATCCAATAGGACAAGGGGCAAAATCTGTGGGACAATGATTTCTTAAAAGGAAGGAAGAATTTTCTTTTTGATTATAATTCCAAAATGTTTCTGAAAGACACTTATCTTTAGTAGAGAATAGAAAATAAAAATAATATAGTAAGAGTTTTGGCAGAAGTTTAAGTGTGACTTTTCATAGGAATGAAAAATTTCCCCAATAAATTCTTAGTTTTCTATGATCAATATAATCAACTTAAGATGAATCAAGTCTAAATAATATAGCAATGCCATCTGTCACTTTCTCTCTATTGATCCTTGTGATCAATTGAGAGAAATGAGGCTACTTTTCTCATTTTTCAAAGAGTAAAGACAAAATGGATTCTATGTGGATGGAATATGTCTTTTAAACTAAAGCAAGTGGAATAAAAAATAGTTGGGAAAGGATGTAAAGATGTTTAAAGGATGATTCTTCACTTAAAATGGAGTAGAATCCATCATTCACTGAGAGTAAGGGGGAGTGATTGACTTTGAAAGCAGCATGGTTTGAAAATATTGTAAGCCAAGAGACTCCACAGTATACATGCAGGATCTGAGCTCTGGGAACCATTCAGTTTCCCCAGAGGGATCCCACACTTTCATATTCTCTACATTAATATGGAAGAATAACAGCTATGATTATGAACACTTTCACAGCTTTTCTACATGTTAACCAACCAGTTCAGCAGCGGGGACCCTATTACAAATGAAGTTAGAGTTATAAAAATATGCCTGACCACAGATCATCATTATACATCATCATAACCACTTTTTCTATTGTGGCTCCAATTTCTTCCTCTTGCCTTGTTTCTCCCTCCTCAGTCTTTTCATCTTGTACACTGCTGTCCAGATTTTCTTACCATAACACCAGTTATAACTGTTAAAAACCTCTTAATGGCTCCCCTATATATCTGTCTTCAATATGAATAAAATGATATTTTCTGTTCAGTTCTTAAGGACATTCCTTACAATTCTAAGTACCACAATTTTAAGTATTTCTGTAATACAAGGACTTTGAGGACTGTTCTTTTCTGTGCTTTTTGCTACCCACTCTTTCCAACCTCAACTTAGTGCAATGATAAGAAGTTGCTTAGTACCTTAGGTGATTAGTTTCTTCAGGTCTCAACTTCTCCACTGGCTTCCATGTCCTCTATTGACCCGAACTTATCCTCATTAAAACCATTTATTGTCATCCACAATATGGAGTTTTTACTCAAGTCAGGCTGTTATAACTATCCTAAGAAATGTCATGACCTTCCTACCATTGCATATAATTTCTATCATAAGAATTTTCTTTTCATTTTCCTCCTACCCATTTGTCAAGATGGTGTTCAAGTTTCTACTGTCATATGAAGTAACACTTCTAGTAGCTACTGTACTCACCAAAATCAAACTCCTAACTATTCTCAAATTATCTCATTTCATTACTGAACCCACACTGAGAGCAACTCTGTTAAATGCTTTATTTACATTAAATCTTCTTCTGATGTACATACTGCTTTTGTTATCACCATTTTATGGATGTGGAAACTCAGAATTACTGTATTTCCATAAGTTTCTTAATGTCATAGTAAGAAGCAAAGCTGGATTATAAATCTAAGTCTCTGATGTCCAAGCTGGGTCCCTTAAGAATTTTTATGCATAGTTTCACTTGACACTTTAATTAACCTGAAAGTTCCTTACAAGTAGCTACAATGGCATTATATTTTTCCTTTGTATTTTTTTTTTTTTAGGAGGCACTGGGGATTGAACGGAGGATCTCGTAAATGGGAAGTAGGTACTCAACCATTGAGCTATGCCTGCTTCCCTCCCTTTGTATTCTTTAGTGCCTAAAATATTGATCCCCATATATTTATTTGTTGATTGCTTGAAAACATGGATCTCATTTCACAGTCAAAATTTTATTGTGCCTGATAAGTCAATGGCACTAAAGAAGTAATATATGCAAAGTTTAAGTAATTGAAGTCAGATGAAAAAAGAAAAACCAATATTCCCAGTCAGATAACTCCAAGTCTTAAATTAAAACATAGAAAAAGTATATATTTGATGGAATAGTCCCTGAACAGAAATTGTCATTTTTAGAAGGTTTCAATGAGTCTTAATGAGAATAGATTCTGAAAATAAATACCTACTTCCCTCTTTCTTATTATCCCCTAAATATTACTAATAGTATTATGGATTAACACACCAATGTTCATAGTGGCATTATTCACAATTGCTAAAAGATGAAAACAAACCTAAGTGGCCGTCAACTCATGAATGGATAAACAAGATGTGGTATATGCATATGATGGAATATTACTCAGCTGTAAAAAGAAATCAATTGGGGAAGTGCATGACAACACGGAGGAACCTTGAGGATATTATGTTAAGTGAAATAAGCCAGACATAAGAGACAAATACTGTATAGTTCCACTGATATGAACTAAATACAATGAGTAAATTTATGGAGTTGGACTTGGAAGTATAGGTTCATGGAGATGGAATGTGGGATACTAGATGTATATAGAGTGTTTAATAAGGTCAAATGTAAATATGTGGTAATGGTTGGATCTGATAGTAACATTATAATGAATGAAACATACATTGTTGATTTATGAATGTGTTTGTGACTGAAACGAGTAGTCTAGGAAGATTAACGTTTGTTGAAGGACAGCTGGAGGTTAATATTGGGAATTATAACAATGATTTTGGAAGTTGATGGAGGATTGTGGTTGATAATATAAAGACAGGAATGTTCTTCTACTACAGGGTGTTAAGAATGTGGTGATACATGGGAAAAATATAGTTATTGTAATTTAAGTATGATAGTTAATATAATTGTAATGTTTTTGTAGTAAAAGCAAAGTTGGTTCTATATTAATTCTAAAGTTAAAAAAAGTATATGGGGTTTGGTTTTGTGAGATATGAAAATGATTAAACATTTTTCCCTTCTTCATTTTTTTTTTCATTAATAAGGAGATCATGACTATGCCATTTAATCTGTGTTTATTTGTGTAACTTTCTGAACACTAGAGGAACAGCAAAGTTATCAGTTGGAAATAGATGATATAAAAGTACCTGAAAAAGAACTTTTTAGGAGTAATGTTGCCATAACTCATTGAGCTGCTTTTTTCTGTTCTTTTATTTTTGTGAATTTGAAATAAAGTTCTTAATTTTAAAAATTAAAAAAAAAGATTGTATCATCTTCCTACAGTTAGTTACAAGCTTATTAGTTTATCCTGTTTCATGCAATTATTTTTTCATACTAATTTTGGATCATCTACAATAAATTTCAAAATAGACTTTAATCTGTTAAACAGTAATTGTTTCTATGTAATTTAGTTTTAAGATTGGATCAGATTATACAACTACTCCTTTCCTACGTCAAGGAGTCAGTCATTATCAAAGCGCCCTTAATAAGATACATTTCTGTTGACATTTTTGTTAGACAACTTTCTCTAAAAATTATGAAGATTGGAGAGTAAAGAGAAGATATGTTTTCAGAAAGAGCTACAAAGGTTAAGTTACAGAGTGAAGTAGCTCCATAATTTTAATTTTGAAAACAACTTATAGGTGCACAAACATCCAATACTTTACATATAAGATGTAAACCTCCCAGCTGTTGGCAATTCTAAATGACTGAATTACCATATGATTCTCGGTTATCATGAGGCCATATTTTTGATAGTTTTAATCTTCATTTGTTTGTTTCATAGACACAGAACTTATTTTTATGTACTGACCAGTTTGATAAAATATTTGAAGTGAGAAACTATATTTGAAAACTAGACTTGAGGGAATTACATAAGGTGTTTCAAAATAAGTGGTTGTTAGATTTCAAATCTTTTCCTTTCAAGCCAGCTTACATATCAACAAAGTCTAAATTTTCTTGGAAATGTTTTAAATGTTTGTAATACTCAAAATAATAGAATGAAAATGGACTGAAAATCACGAACCTGGTTCTATTACTTACCAGTCTTGTGGCCTTGGGTAAATCACTTAGATTTGACATGCCTCAGTTTTCTCATCTTTTAAAATTCTTTAAAGTAACAGCAATTTATAATAAGTTATTAAAATAGAAGAATTTGTATAATTTGGAGATCAGGGAATTCCCAAAATATGAAGTGAATATATGCTGAATGAATAGTAATATTCAAACTTTTTAAAATTAAAAAGAGAAAGTATAACATTAGATTATTTAATCTGGAAATAGAATATATAAGGATTGCCAAATGAGTAATAGTATAGAACCAAACAAAACGCATATACACACCTTCTGATGTTTTAACAGAAAATAACAGAAACTCCACGATATCATCCTTTGGAATTAATGTGAATGCCCTATCTTTCTCTGAGTTCACTGATTTCAAGAAAACAATGACTAGAAAAATAATGAGTAGCTGCTTGAGTCCAAGCATGCCAGGAGTAAGTGGCAAATTTAACACTCAGTTATCTTTGAGAGCTTTTATTGGACGAAAACTTCTCTGTATTCTTGTTTTTAACACTCATGCACACACATAAGAAATCCAGCAAAATTTTGCACAGATGAAGTATTGTTTTTCCTTTTAAATCTTATCATGGCTTTGTGTCCCTTCTTTCAGGCCGCTGTTCAATTCTTTCTGTTCCATCTAAGTTCAAGAACAAATCCTGAGCTTCACCCCTTTGTTGCAGTGCTTACTTTTAAAGTATTGTTTATTGATACTTCTCAGTATTTCCTTCTCTCAAGATTCTGAAGGCACTGGGGATGGATGTTGAATGGCAGCACTTTATATTCCATGACTGGCAGACAGGAAAATATTTGAGGATTTGATTTACCTCAACCAACAAGGTGAGAAACTTAGAGGAATACTGCAAACCCTTACTTAACTCTGGACTAAATTATCTACAATTAGATTTTTGGTGTAGTGAATTTGTCAGAAAAGGTCTCAGTATAGGGCATATTTGGATTCCTTTGTGTAATAAAGGTTATGGTGCCATTTGTTGATGCTTGACTGTTGGTAGCCTTTAAGTATTACCCCTCTCTCTTCTCCCACCCCAAATATGGGCAAGCTGATAAGAAAGTCTGGGTGCTTTCTTCTTTGGCATTGTTGGAATGTTTAAATCATGTATGAAAACCCTTATTCTTTCTACAGAAAGCCTCATTACTTGAGTAATAAACTTCTTCATATCCTCTTGGTGTATGTGTGCCAGCCTGAGTCTTGACAAAATTTTGGATGTGATCCATTTCATTACTGCAGGTCCACAACACTTTGCTTGTTCTGATAAACTCCATGGAGGTTTTAGTAAAACATCTCATTTATTTCTAAGATGTAATATCTTGTAGTTAGGTAAATACATGCCTCCCCATCCCAAGTGGCTGATTGGGAATTCCAGTTTACTTTACCATGGAGAAACTCAAATATTAACTCCCATTTGCCATTTCCCCCCAAATTTGATTCTTCTTTAGATAAGTTGACTCTGATTCATTAATACTTTGAAGACACATTAACTCCTATTGTGTCATCCCCGATCTATAAATATATGCAAATTCACCAGTGTTCCTGTCATTGCAATGGGGAAACCTACTTCATCCAATGTTTACTATATTCTCCCTCCTCATATCTTACCTCCAACTTCCCTTCTTCTCTTGTCCATTGTAAAATATAAAACTTTGATTTATTCAATATTTTAATCTATAGTACTAGTGAATTGTATACAATAGAAAATATTTCCATATATAAATATATATTATCTAATTAATATATAAACTTACAATTATACATACATATATGCACTTCTGATTTTTCACTGTTCACACAGTTGATCACATACATACCTTTTCTGCTAATTTATGTGGTTATGAGTACTTATTATTTTATGGAAAAAATGTACTGCTATTTTTTTTTTTACAACAAATAGATGTCATAGATAATAAAACGGATAGAGTTTTGCCAAATTAAAGCCAACCATCAAATTTCAACTATGTGGCCTTGAAAACTGAGGTTCACTGAAGTCATTATATAAGGTACTCAGTACAATTTACAGTATATTTTATTGATCCTAATAAATCACACTCCAAACTAAATGGAATTCACATTTTATTATTTAGGAGCTGCTTCTTTATTTCTTTAGGTAAACCAGTTATATGCTCTTAGTTATATAAGGTCATCTCTTCCCATTTTTTTTTTTTTTGAGGGTTTTTTTTTTTTTTTTTTTTTTTTTTTTTTTGAGGTACCAGGAGCCGAGAATTTGTATGTGGGAATCCAGCACGTAACCACTGAGGCACATTGGCTCACCTGAGTTGGTTTTTACATTTGTTTCATCCATGTTGTTTATTTTTGTTTTTTCAGGAGGCACTGGCAACTGAACCTGGGACCACCCTGTTTGAGCCACATCCATTTCCCTCTTGTTCTATTTTTAATTTAAAAAAAAAAAAAAAGAGTACCAAGACTATATGCATGTGTGAAAGTGTACATCCTGAGAAACAGGGAGTGGATTCACAGCAGAAAGATATTTATTTTTAAAATTTCAAATGTCATTAATTTTAGGATTTTAAAGTTTCAATAAAGGCAAGTTATTTTGAAAGTAATATTTGTTCCAGAGAGGCCCTTAAGTTAGCTAGGGAATGAAGACAAGGGAAGATGGTCTATTCTAATCTTCCCTGGCTCTCTCTCACAGATGGACAGAATTAAGAAACCCTCCTCCCTAGGAGAAATCCTTGATAACATCTTTTTCTTTTCATCCCTACCCTTTCCTATTTTTGCAACAACTCTCACCTGAAGCCTTAGCAAGCAGAAAAGAGACCAATGATGTGGGCATAACACACAAAGGAAGACATAATAGCATCAATATCCTAATTCTAGAGTCACCCATCACTGCCAATGACTCCTTTGGAATTACTGCTCTGATTACTATGGAGCCCTCATCAGAATTTCGAGAGCCCAGGTGAATTCTCAAAGCACCATGCAAACAAGCAGCATGTGGCAGCAGCAGAAGAACCCATACTCAATCTCCTCTTGGCATTTTGCCCTAGAGATACATATCTGCTCCTCACTGCTCCTTCTCAACAAGGTTGGGGGCCTATTTAAATGTGAACATAATTTTCACTGGTTTGCAAGAATAATTTCTTAGAAGCAAGAGCATGATTTTATTGACTTTTCTACTTTATCTTGTCTAATAATTTAATAAATGGGTAAAAAAATAAAAAGTATGGGGAATATGAAAAACAAATGAAATAAAAAAAGAAAAAGTTAGTCAGCCTAACTTGGTATTGCCAAGGATATTATTTTCTGATTCAAAGAACTTCGTTAGGGTTTCAGCATCCCATAGTGCTTCCTGGGAGAAGATATGGAAAAAGATGCAGGGATTAATGATAGAGATAAGTCTTTCTGAGAGCGGAATGAAAAGTCATTCATCTTTCCATCCATCCAGCAAACATCTATTTGGTATTTAGTAATGTGTCAGGCACTGTGACAAGTACTGGGAACACAAAAATAAGAGCAAAATTCAATCCATGTCCTCATATGCAGGGTAAGTTGAGTCAGTGGTTTTCCCTTCCAAAAGGCCCACTCCATATGCTAAAAAGCCACTCCCTAATATGAGAGGAAAGGAAATGAATAGGTAGACAGTCCCTATCATTAAGTTTGGACACACCAGGTTCTTGACATATTTTTAAATAGATGGGTATAATGCTGCCATGTCGGAAATAGATGAGGTTTTGGGGTCTCTATATATGCTAAACTTCTGTGTCTTAGTTTTCCAGGGATGCTATGAAAAATATCATAGAATGAGTTGACTTAATAGCAAGAATCTGTTGGCTCCCAATTTTGGAGGTTAGAAATCCAAAGTCAAGGTATCAGCAAGGCCATGCTTCCTCAAAGGCTGTAGCATTCTAGTGATGGTAATCTTTTATTACATGGTGATCTCGCTCTTCTCTCTGGCATCTACTGACTTCTGGCTTCTACCAACTGACTGTGTCAGAATTTCCTCTCTTTATAAGGCCTCCAGTAATAGTATTAAGGCCCACCAGATTCAATTTGGCCGTACCTTAACTAATAATAACATCTTCAAAGGTTATTAACAAACATGTTCACACCTACAGGAACAGGAATTAAGATTTGAACATATCTTTTGTGGGGTGCATGATTTAATTGCCAAACTTCCTTTAATCCACACTCTCTCACACCCCACAAACACACTTAAAGAGAAATAACAAGATAAGAAAACATTAGAACAAGTGGCATGTGTTCTTTTAAAAAAGGAATCCTATTTTCTGCAGAGATACCTTCCATGGCTTCCCACACTCCTAGGCTGAAGTCAGTGCTCCTTCCAACTTGGCCTACAATCCTTTTCCACTTATTCCTTGAATCACAGCTCATGTCTCTTTTCCACCTCAACATACTCCCATCTCGATGGCCCTCTTTCATCCTGTCTTCTTTGCCTTACCTGCTATGTCAGGGCCTTGGTACTTGCTCTTTCTTATTCACATTGTCACCTCTAAGTCACCTGTAAGAAGTCACCACTTCAGATCCAGCATTAACTACTTCCTTGGGTCCTACATCAGAATCTCTGATCTCACTGGGCCTCTCATGTAGCCCCTGCCCAGTAGAATTATTTGTTTACATATTTGTGTGCTTTTTCTCTTTCTCATTCTTCCTGTCTGAAGAAGAGGGCCATGTTTGCTTTTGGTCATACCTATATCTCCAGAGTTCAACAGCTTGTCTGGGAAAATGGGTCATTTTTATATTTACTTTTAAACTATGTATGTGTGTCTTTCTATATGTATCATAGAAACAATATAAATATTAAGAACAATTACCTATTTGGTAAGATTAAGAGTGATTTATTTTCTTCTTTTGGCTTCTGTGTTTTCTAAATTTTATGAACAGCTATTCTATAATAATACAAAAAATATATAAGAATGAAAAAGAGATGAAGATCTATGATAATCTTCCACAAATATTCTTGTTTAAATTAGGAACATTGCTGAGTAAGGGAATGAATTTTGTATATAGAACTGACCTTTTGCAATCTACATTGGTCTCTGTAAGCCACCAAAGTATTGCTTTGTTCTGTGTGTTGCCTGAACTTATTTCACCTCTTTAAGGAAATCTTGACATAAAGTTATGATCAAGCACCTGGACCAAAACATTGCTGTTGCTGTTGTTGTTGTTGTTGTTATTATTATTATTATTATTATTATTAATTAAATCTGGGTGGGAGAACTAACGAGAATGACAGTGCCTGCTTTCTTTCTTTCTTTCCCTCCCTGATTTTGACTGTGTGCTTGTGCTGTATATCCTTGTAAAATCTAAAAGTAACTGATGCAATCACCCTTTCTTCCCTCTGTGCTCTGAAAATAACATGAAGCCTTAACGAGGCCTTAGTATATGTGGTTTTAAATATTTCACTTAAGTAGATAGTTAATGAGTCAAGTTATATATCACCAATTCTGTTTATAAAACACAAAGCATAAACTTGCTTTGCTAGTTAGTGGTTCCTGGGCTAGCCAAATGGAAAGAGATTAGACAATTCAAGATCCAAGGTCTACTTGGCAGAATCCACTACCTGACAAAGGGAGGGATGTCACCAGCATCAGTTGAAAGTGGAGCACTAATGCTGAGGGTGGCTTAAGCTCTGAGCCACTGGCCTCTGGGTCTGGGTGCCACTGTTGTTGGGAGGCAGCCAAAGGTAAAAGCAGCAGCACAGACTCCAGCATTAGGAGCTGCTTGAAATGAGCCAACGACTTGCCTTCTGTGAGCTCTACTTTCCACATCTATAAAATGTCAACAATAATGTTTCCCTTACAGGGCAAGAATTGTACAAAAGGCTTGACAGTTTCTGGCATGTAATAGATGTTCAATAAATGGCAACTGCTATTGTCATTGCTTTTATTTGTTTGGAAGGGTGGGTGTTCAACTCGTAAAGCCTATTTAGTTTTTTGTATGGAGTAAAATAAGGGTGGCATAGTTTGTTTCTAACAGGCCTTTTAAACTTGAGCAAATAGTTTAACCCTTTCGTCCTTCAGTTTTTTGATCTGTGAAAAGGTTGGAGTAGGTTCTTGATGGCCTTAACTGTGTATGGTTTTAACTGTAGCACGTGGGAACTAAAAAAATGTCAGTTTTTCTTTGTGTCATTCTGTCTTAGAGTCATTGAACCATTTTGACAGATTTTTGTAACCATTCGCATATAATAGTAAATACACAAGAGTGGTTTAAAAAAATAAAAGAAAGCCCTTAATTTTCTCCAGGTACCCTTAGAGAGGCAAATGTTACTTCGATTAAATGAAAGAAAGAAATAAAATTTCACTTTGTATGGCAGAATGAAGGTGAAGAGTTATGGGGTGCTGACACTGGGGGAGATGGGCAGAAGAAACACAATATATGAAATAAATATGATTCCATTTAGGCAAAATAATACATATACACCTATATGTGTGTATATATGTATATAGATATAAATATGTATATGCATATATAGTGAATATGTATGTATATATATGTTCATGTATATGTATAAAGATGCATAAAATGGTAGCCATTGAAATATCAGTGGAGGTTGTCTTAGTGGGGTAGAGTTTTAGAGACCTTAACTTTCTTCATTTTTTACACAATATTCGAATTTTTATAATGAATATATATTATTTTATATATTCAGAAAAATGTAGTGCAATTACACCTTTGAGATAAGAAAAATATGGACATACTACACTCACATATGAAAAAGCTTTAATTCTTAATTTAATTGCAGCTGATATACATGTTCTCATGAATCACCTTTGTTCCTCTTTAAAATTACTTTAGGTAGTCAGTTCATAGGTAGTGTTTGGTTCAATGAGAAGCTTTTTATTTTCCTCACAGGGAAGTGGGACAGGTATCTACTTACAGAATATATTGGGGTCTGCCAGCATTTTTCTAGCCTCAGCAACAATTTTCCTTATGTCAGCTCATTATTAAATGTCCTATTTGTAACAGCTATGGAAGATTATGAATGCCAAAAATGTACATAAACCCTTCCCTAACTTGACTCCAAAGTGTGTACTTCATTTAAGAACTGACTTCACTTCTGCTGGTGCTGTAACTTTTGCAACATAGCTTAGGTGCCCCCAGATTTCTCTATTATGATGCTTTAGGTTCACATGTTGTCCCATGCGAGGTCAACAGACTCCCAACTCTAAGCCAAATTCTACACCTCCCACTGGTCCCATTCCATGCTACAGGAATGCTGAGGGAGACTTCTCAAGGCCATGCTGAACTTCTTCTTTGCCCAAACACAGCACATAGCCATCTCTCCTCTGCTGTGATCACCATGTGGGATCAAACTTCTTTTTAGAATCCAGGAAACCACCACCACCATACTAGGAATTACGTTAACTTTCATTCTCTCTCTTCCTCTTCCCTAAACCAGAAAGTACTTAAAAAAAAAAATTTTTTTTTTTTTTTCCTGAAAGGGATTTTCCTTACATCATATGCTCCTTCAACAAGAAGTAACGTTTGATACCCTATTCCCTGGGACCAATGTGGTGTTGGGAGAGAAATTGACTTCAAAGCAAAGTTACAGCAGAAGATATCCTTTCCTTACTTTTCTTTAACAATATCTAATTCAACAAACATTTACGGAGTATTTCCTAAGAATCAGCTATGGTATTAAGCAGCTATGGTATTAAACATGATTTAGTATAATACTAGAAGAATAGAATGTACAAGTACTAGAAAAATATTTTGAGAAAGTTACACAACTTACCTGAGCTTCAGTATTATTTGCAAAATGGTGACAGTATAATCTGATTTATAATCTGATTGGCTAGTTCATTTTGGCTATACATGTGGTGAACAAGGGCACAGAATTTGGACTCAGAATATTTGAATTCAATCGTAACTCCTTCACTCATTACTTTACGTGATTTGGGACAACCTATTTAATCTCTTTTCACCCTAGTTTCTTCTTCTGTAAAGTGGCAATTAATAATAACAGTAATAAAAATACCAACCTCATAAATTGCGGTGAGGTTCAAAGAGTTAATTTTAAACAACATTTTTAAAGTGCTTGGTATGCATAAGTGTTCAGTAAATTAGTACTTTTTAGAACTGTTTTAACATTAAATGAAAAAAAAAAGAATGTGGGAGAATATGACGTTTTTATAAAACTAGTTTATTATACCAACAGTAATAATACTATATTACTAATATCTATTTCTCTAGTATTTCTGGATAAACCAGGAAAGGACATTTTTATTTATTTTCAAAATAGAACCTTGTGTCAATAGTCCAAACTATCAAGTAAATAATACAAAACAAAATACCAACATGAAAACATTTCCATAACTCTAAAGTTACATTCAAATTATTTCCATAGTTTCAATTGAAAGGAAGGAAGAAAGGAAAAGTTCTTGGCAGAAGACTAGTTTCTGATAACCTCATCTATAGAGCTGCTTTGTGCAGAACATGTATCCTTGATTAACAGATACCTTATTCTGTGTAATGTATTAGTGAGACCAAAGCATAAAACCAGAGTTTGGCTTCCTGCCCATTGTACTATCAAATTCCAGGCATGCCACAAAGTTGGATGTAAGTAAACTGTCAAAGATAAAGCTGATTATGTAAAAACAAAAAAATAAAATAAAAATAAATTAAAAAAAAAAAAGATTTGAGGAGAAGTGCTGATTTCTGCACCTGATAAAGAAACTGCCAAATATAATGGGATCTAACTGGATGCCAACACATTAACACTTTGACATCTTTTTTTCAACAGTAGTAGAACATGAACTAGTACTTCATGAACATGAGTGATCCTGGCAGAGAAAACAGCAGATAGCTTGTCAGTATTAAACCAGTGTTTTTTGCAGAACTGGGTTTATGAGACAGAAAAGAAGTTATTTCAGAAGTAAGATAAGCTTCAGAATCCATAGCACAGAAGGAGGAGAACTTTTATTTTAACCCGAACTGGTTCAAACTCTTTCTTTCCCTCTTACAAATGAAAATGTAGGTCACTCTAATGTTTCCATTTATGATATCATCTCATTTAATATGTTATTCTATCTCTTCCCTGCCCTTTTACTGTCCTTTCATTTTTACTACTTTTTAACAGAAATTTTATTTTTTAACATTGCCCTGTATGCATGGAATATTTTCCTAGTCAGTTCTTTATCAACCCCCACCTGCCCCCCATTTTTCTATTATGATCAAAAGGAAAGAAAGAACAATATGATCAACACAAACAAAGCTTCCAGGCTGACATGTAAAAGGTTTACACAAGATGCATGAAAGACCAGGTAGCTCAGTGAACTAAACAGCACCATAGAAACAGATTCTGAAAGTCTCTTGTAATTTCCTTGCTTAATTTCTGTGATTTAAGATTTTCTTGGTTTCTTGGCTGCTACACTACACTGGACTACCAACATATTTCAGAAAGGTACTTAAGCTATTGTAATTTATTGCAAAGCACATTAATAACTATAATGAATTTGTTAAAAGGTAGCAACATGGAAATGGTTTGTAGATAGTGGGAAGCAGTGTTCTATTTCATCAAACCTCAATTTTTTCATCTATACAATGGAGAAATTCAATATACCCAAAGGTTTTAATTATTTTGAAAGTTATTTGATGTGAGAAATCTGAACAAATAGTGGTTGTTATTTATTATTAACATAATTCTATCACATGGAATTTTTCATGCATAAGACAGGAAATGCATTATTAAAGTTATAAAGTTTAAATGCCAAAATGTTCAATTTTGGGCATTTAAAAGAAATGTTTTTGCCAGATTTTACCACATCACAAACAGACATGTAACTGATTGGTGCCATATTATATTGGAGTTTTCTATAGGAACTAAAATATAAAGTATAGCTTCCCTCATCTTGGATGATTAAATTTCAGTCATGATGCAAAGGTGTATCTAAGTGAAATACCAGATGTGAAGTTTTGTTTAAGTAATAAAGCAAAACAAAATAAAGATCATAAAGGAGAGCTTGAAGATAGAAAGAAAAATAATGGGGGACATTTTTCACTTAATTCATTGTTATTTATTTGGCCATTAACAATGTACATAATTTATGGAAGTCAGAGTCAATATTAAAGTTTGATTTGAATGCCTGCCTTGGGGAATTATCTATAAAATATCCTGAGCTTTTCCAAGACTTACTTTGTATAAGCATAACTCTTTATTATTTGGGCAAATGTGAGTAGTTTAGAAATATATAGAGAAGAGGAATTAAAACTGATAGTTTGGAAACTCTCAGCGGGGAGTATTCAGCTCAACACCAGAACAGCAAAGAAGGCATTCCATCTACTTTAATGACTCCTGTTGTCCTACAGGATAAAATACTTGCTACAGAACAAAGTGCTTTGTGGTCTGTCCCTGCCTATCCTTCCATCCTTGTCTTTTACAAGAACCCACCCTATGTTCCAGTCATACCTAACCACAAAGTAGGTATAACTCTTCATTCTGGTGCTTGTCATCTTGCCACTCTCTACCTAGAATCCATCTCAGGGCTGAGACTTTAGGTATGTTCTCAGTTTTTTCAAAAACTGTTCTCAGTTTTTGTTTTGACACTACTTTTTCCAAAAGCATTGATTGGCCATCTCCCACTTACTTTTAAAAAGTTCGTCAAAACTTCATTTGGAAAATGCAAAGAACTCAGAATTCTTAAAATAAGAAGAACAAAATTGGAGGACTCACACTTTTCAATAACAAAACTTACTACATAGCTATCAAAATCAGTGTATTATTGGGAAAAGAGCAGACATATAGATCAATTAAGTAGAATTGCATGTCCAGAAATCAACCCATACATCTATAGTTAATTCATCAAGGATGCCAAAACTCAATGGATAAAGAATTTTCTTTTCAAGAAATGGTGCTGGGACGACTGTTTATCCACATGCAAAAGAATGAAAGTGGACCTCTAATGCACACGATACACAAAATAAACTCAAAGTGAATCAAAGACCTAAATGTAAGAGCTAAAACTGTAAAACTCGTAGAAGAAAACCATAGGTATAAATATTTGTGACCATGGAATAAGCAAAAGTTTCTTAGATATGGCACTTAAAGTACAAGAGACCAAACAAAAATAGATAAATTGGACTTCATAGCATTAAAAGCTCTTGCTTATCAAAGGACACTGCCAGGATAGTGAAAAGACAACCTGCAGAATGGGAGAAAATATTTTCAAATCAATTTTCTGATAAAGATCTAGCATCCAGGATACATAGAGAATTCATACAACTCAACGGGAAAGAGACAAATAATCTAATGGAAAAAATGGGGAAAGGATCTGAATAGACATTTCCAAAAGAAGATAGATAAATGGCCAATAAGCACATAGAAAGATGCTCAACACCATTAGTCATTAAGAAAATGAAAATCAAAACCACAATGAGATACCAGTTAACATTCACTAGGATGGCTATAATAATAATTTTCTTAAAAAAGGAAAATAACAAGTGATGGCTAGGATATAGAGAAATTGGAACCTGCATAAACTGCTGGTTAGAATTTAAAATGGTGCAGCTTCTGTAGAAAACAGTTTGGCAGTTCTTCAAAATTTAAACATAGAGTTACAATAAGACCTAACAATTTCATTCCTAGGTGTATACCCAAGAGAAATGACAACATGTTCACACAAAAACGTGTATGCAAGTGTCCACAGCAGCATTATTCCTAATAGTCAGAAGGGGAAACAACTCAAATGTCCTTCAACTGATGAATGGATAAACAAAATGTGGTATAAAAAGAAATGAAGTATCCATACATGCCACAAAGTGGATGAAAGTTGAAAATATTATGCTAAGTGATAGAAAACAGTCTGAAAGGCCACCCATTGCATGATCCCATTTATATGAACTGTCCAGAACAGGTAAATCCATAGAAATATAAAGTAGATTAGTTGTTGCCAAGGATTGGGGAAGGAGGAGATGACTAGTGACTACTAATGGGTATGGAATTTCTTTTTGGACTGATGAAAATGTTCTGGAACTAGATAGTGAGGATTTTAGCACAATTCTTTGAATACACTAAAAACTAGTGAATCCTACACTTAAAATGGTGACCTTTATGGTACGTGAATAATATCTCAAAAACAAACACCCAGAGTCAAAGTCGCATTTCCTTTGCAATTGACTTTGTAGACAGAGGAAGGTGTTTGTCAGTGGGTACCTATTCTTGTAGCACCTTATTCTTCTATTATGGATTCACTGTTACATTGTTTTGTAATTAGTCCTCATATATCTCTGTCCCTTCTGGATCTTTAGCTTCTTGAGGAAGCAGAATCTTTCTTTTGCCTCTTTGAGCTTCACGTGTAATAGGAATTCAAGAAATGTTTATTGTTTGAATAAAGGAGTGCATTCTTGGAATGTATGAATATATTTTGAGGAAAGGAAGGACCCATGAGCAAGTGTGTTGAAGAGCTTCTGGTAACAGTGCCTTTGAGTGGTCTGACAGGGGCTTGCTTCCACAACCCTGAGGGCACTTGGAGAAATATGCTGCCACAAAGCTACTCCTAAAACTCCTTGCTGAGAACTGCCTTTTCTCAAGTCAAGTTGTCCATTTACTCTAGGTCCTGATAGGAATTCCTCATGGAAGGGGATATTGAGAGATACTAGTGGGCAGCATTCACCACTGCTGAGAGCTGCTACATCATCTGAGAGCAGTGAGCAAGTACACATTAGAGAATTGTACAGTTCACTTTTCTCTGGCAGTATCCACAATCATGATACCAATTACCTTACCATTCCTGCACTGAAAACCATGGCTAGGGAAAGAGAGTCACATTTCATCATTGTCTACCCTGTTGTATTCAAATGAGGTATTATAGCACTACTAATTATAGCATACTTCCTACCGTTTCTTCCATATTTATAAGCATTGAAAGCATTTATTTTGTGTTTGACAAGAGAAAATTTGCAGTATTTTTTTTAATGTGTTATCATAGTCTACATAACATTTTTTGAGTACTATTTAACAAAATGGCTCCTATCCTATGTTTTTTGGGTCTTGCTTTAGAGAAGAGAAAATTAAATGATTAGAGATTTAGTAGTGATAATGAATATCATATGTCACACTCCTGAACTCTCCAAAGTCTAAAAATAATTGTCCATGTAACTCAATTATAGACTGTTAAATGCTGTAGTGATGTGAGGAAGTTACCTTTGTTTCAATATTATACAACTCTGCTGAACTATTATCTCAATATTCAGATTTTAACACATTTCCTTATAGTTTTGAATCTTTCTACTCAAGAGAGTTTCTTTCCCAAATTCATATTCCCTTTCTTTTACCTCTGCCTATAGGGTCTATTCTGATAGGTAATAAATACCTGAGGAAAGAAATTCTTAATCTGACTTTGGCATATCCATAGGGGTTTTATCTAAAGATTTTTTTTTCCTAGTAAAACTACGCTAGGCAATTCTTTAAAGTATGTTTTTATAGAGAGTTCTCTGGGGAAGGGTACATTTCTCAAAGCCGTTAGCACCTCAGGTAATGATTTCCACTTATATTCTGTACCCATTTTTATTACATAACATTCACTCTTTAGTTCAGGGCTACTATGTTTGCTGCATCAAGCTAGAAGCTGTAAAGAATTTTAATTCTTTAAAATTTTGTTTTTAAAAAAATACAATGTAACAATTATGTACCTGGTTATTTAACCATGTAATTGAGGAGACAAGTCTTCACTTTCGTTACTTTTATATTGAACAGAGTGCATCATGACCTCCAAAACAACTTCATTTCCAGTGATAGAAATCTAAGATTTTGAATCATTATTCACATGAAACAATGGAGTTAAAAGAAAACCAAACAATGTTAGACCTATGGATTTTTTCACAGAGCATTCAGGCCTTAAAGCAGGATCATCCTGCCTCATCCCCTTATCTCACACTAGCGTTGCATGCACCCTTCTCCCCCTGTCTTGCTCTCCTTCTTTAGATTAGTGATTGACTGTAGTCAGTGTGTGGTATGACTGTCACTCTTTGCAACAATGACTCTGAGATTTAACTTGATCCTCCAGACGTGGCTTTTAACTGCATGCCAAGCCGGTGTGCCAGAAGCACTTGTTCCTCGCTCCTCCAGGGCTCCGCTGTGTTGCCAGAGGCTGAACTCCAGGCTGTCTTACTGTGGCTCTTCCAAACTCCCGACTTGTTTCTAATTACCACGCTTCAACTCTGCACAACGCCAACTGCCTTTACTTTTGCTTCTTTTGTTCCTTTCTGGGGGTAATGACTCATTTCTGTGAGCTGGCCTACTTGACTAGACAGCTGCCCTGAGGCTCAGCTCCATTCCAGGTGTTAAGACCAATAGTAACATTTAGGGGTAACGTGAGGAAGCCTTGTACTCTTGCTAATGTTTTAGTGACTGGATTAGTGTAGGGCCTTAAGCTCCTCACTCCAGCCCAGGGCTATTGTTCCTGTGCCCTTTTAAGTACCTAAACAGCCCAGTGCCTCCTAGGCTAGAAAACTGGGACCTGATTGTCCTTTTTACAATTTCCTCATGGGAAGGAGACATTCCTGTGGAATCATAATCCCCAGATTGTCCCCAGCCCCTAGCTCTTTACCTCCTGCAACTCCTGCCCTTTCCCTGTTCTACCCCACAGCATTTTAATATAGATCCCTTACCTTTTGCAGACTTTTAAAGGGTTGGGATGATGCAAACAATCCATTGTACACACACACAAAGGGGACAATGTAAAACTGAATACTAAGTATCACTATCCTTAGAAATACATCAAGTCTTTCCCATCATAGGGACTTTCTTTCACGTCATATCATTCCTCAGGCTAAATTGAACACAAACTGTTTCTCCTCTTTTCTTTGGAGACCTTCTCTTCCTTTTATTACTTCAGTCCCAGATCCCCATGACTTCTTAAAGCATTACACTCCTGACAAAACTTTGTGTATCTAAAAACTCATTTACATGTTTTACTAGTATAGAAGTTGTGACATTCCAGTTTATTCAATGAAGGTTCAGGATTAAATTACTAGGCAGGATTCCGTGCCTGCCTCTCATCAGAACAGACCCAAAGGCAGGAGGCTAGGTTCTTGCTGGTTGTGTTAACTTGTCTAAGTGACAACATCATCAAGTCATACCACAAAAAAAATTAGCTAGACCTAATCAGGAACAGAGATTATAAAGTACCAGAATCGTTGTTGCACTCAGCATATCTTTTTTTCTTGAAGATGGTGACTATAGAGGTGAGTTAAAATTATATATCTTTCCTCTGAAGTCAAAGAAGCTATTCTTAGAGTTTCCTCTTGACCAAATACCACCTCAATTCCATAGTCAAATAAATTTGGGAAATCTTAGTTTTAATCTAAATAGGATCATCAAATTTCCCAGTAAGCGCCTGTTACATTATGATTATTCTTAACAAACCATTTTAATTTTAAAGGGCCTTAGTTGGTTTCTATATTATATGGTTACCCTAAGTCTAGAGCAAGTTCCTTGGTTTTGTCCAATTTTTTCCTAGTGTGCCAAAGCCATCCCAGAAACACCTGATATCACTCTAAAAAAGGAATTGAATAGTTGCATGGCTATTGTTTATATGGTTAACATTCACTGTGGATTCCAGAGCTTTATGGGAATATTGAAATAACTGAGACCTTCAAAGAGTGCCATGGTAACTTAGGTGTGTTTGTGGAGCTGTTGAGAAATTTCAATGAAATGTATTCTGGAAATAATTGCCTTTGGCAAATCATCATTTTGGCCTATTGCTAGAAAATGTGCATATCTGTATTATTTTAAAAAACTGCCACTTTATCATTTTTTTTCCAAAGTAAAATTACATTTTCTATTCTGTCAGTGAAATGGAAAAATCACCCAAGGGATTGGTTAGAGCAGGCTGTTTAAGAGTTTTGTTCAAATTTGTGTTTAAAAAAAACAGATTTTTAACATGGTTAGCAATGAAGTGGAACAGATCATGCTGAGTAAAAGATTAGTTGGGAATACTGGTTTTCCAGACTCTAGAATACACCAAAAATTCAATTATAAATCTAATTGCAACTTTAATTGTTAAACAATCTACCAGATTATTTTTTGTTGCTGGGTGCTTGATTTTCTGCTGACTCATAAGCAGGTGCACTTGCAGGTGTTAACTTTACCCTCTCCATATGACCTAATCAGTCCTGCCTGCTCCTACTTTCTGCATAAATTTTACAACATATCTTCAGTTACAAAATCTGCAAAAGCTAAGGTGCAAACCATACATCTCTACGTAGAGGTTAACTGGAGGAGAGGGAGGGGATTTGTGGCAGGAAGGTAAAGGGGCAAGTGTTGCAGGGCAGTGATCACACAGTAGTTTGGCTGAATAATAGCCCTTCCAGGTGCTCCTCTAAAAATAGATTCCATGGTAAATAAAAAGACTATAGTTTTTTGGAGATTCAAAAACACATTAGAATAATAATAAGTCTAAAAGAAAAGAAAAAGTGTTGGAGAGGATGTGGAGAAATAGGAACACTCATTTATTGCTGGTGGCAATGTAAAATGGTGCAGCAATTGTGGAAGACAGTTTGGCGGTTCCTCAGAAAGTAAGTATAGAATCACCATATGACCCAGCAATCCCTCCACTAGGTATATACCAAAAAGAATTGAAAGCAGGGACTCGAACAGATATTTATTTTATTTATTAATTTATTTATTTTTAATAAAGATTTTATTTATTCATTTATCCCCCCCTTGCTGCTTGTGCTCGCTGGGTCAGCTAACCGCGCCATGTGGGCGGGCTTGCCTTCACCAGGAGGCCCCAGGAACCGAACCCGGGGCCTCCCATATGGTAAACGGGAGCCCTACTGATTGAGCCACAGCCGCTTCCCTCGAACAGATATTTAAACAACGATGTTCATAGCGACATTATTCACAATTGCTAAAAGATGGAAGCAACCCAAGTGTCCATCAAATGAATGGATTAACAAAATGTTAATACATACAATGGAATATAATTCAACTGTAAAAAGGGATGAAGTCCTGATACATGCAACAACGTGAATGAACCTTGAAGACATCGTGCTGAGTAAAATAAGCCTGATGCAAAGGACACATATTGTATAATCTCACTGATTTGAAACAATTCGAATAAACACACTCATAGAGTCAGAATGTACGATATAGGTTACCAGGGGACAGGGTTGGAATAAGGAATGTGAAGTTAAAATGTACAAGGAATCTATTTGGAATGATGAAAATGTTTTGGTAATGGATGGTAGTGATTGTAGCATAACATTGTGAATGCAATTAACAGCATTGAAATATATATTTGATCATGATTAATAGGGGCAATGTTAGATTGTATATATGGTAACAGAGTAAACATTTTTTAAAACTCCATAGAAGTCCAGTACACAAACAGTGAACTCTAAGTTAAAACATGGACTTTATTTAACACTACAAATATAAAAATGTGCTATCATCAATTGTAACAAATGTTCCATACCAATGTAAAGTATTAGTGGTGGGATGGTATATGGGAATCCTGTATTTTATGCAGGATTGCTTTGTAAACCCACAAGTTCTTTAAAAAAGAAAATAGTAATAATAGGTCTAAAAGTACTGTAGTAAAGAAATCTGTGTTAAGTTTGACCCTTGAGTTCCCTAACGAATTTACTGAATATACTTTCATAATTGCTATTAATTCACAGGCTTGAGGAATTTATGAGAATGGCCAGAAAGAAAAGTAGAAGAAAGATTTCAGGAGCCCCTGTGCGCAATAGGAAATAAGGAGAATATTGAATAATCATGGGGGGTATATACATGCATGCAGGTCACAACCTTTGTGAATATGAAGGTGGTGTTCTCTTTTGCTCCTTGAATATCAAGAAAAGGAAGTGCATTACCTGGTCTAAAAACTCAACATTATTTTCACTGGACAGAGCTAATTTTGCATGCAAAAGAGCTACCTGGTCCCCCTTCAATTTATTACAAGAAAATCCATGTTTATACTCCTCAAAACCTAACATTCTGACAGTTTTCTCTCAAAAATCATAAATAATATTCCAAAGATTTAATTTTTCAATTCTCATTCAAAAGTTCCAGATGGAGTAGCTTTTGATGGGGAAAAAAAAAATAGAACACATTTTTCTTTTCATCCAAATGCATCTCTCAAATGAAATTGTATGGGACTGAAATGTACAATGCCAGCAGTTTGAAGCAAATGCAGTAATACTTTAAAATGGCAATAGAAGATTTATTTTACATATGTAAAACTCAAAAACTCTTCAGAGAATTCTGGAAATGGAAAATGTTTACTTTAGGGGCATTCAACTATGTTTTAGTTCAACAGTAAACCATAAAATAATTCATGAAGCATACCTAATATGTGGTTGTTGGTGTCTGTTTTGTAAATAGAGTTTACAAATAATTCAAGTGCTAAAAAAGACAATCTTTGATTATCCCATGTTATGTACAGAAACAATATGATGGATGATCTAAAACAGTAGATAGGCACCAAATTTTGAATGAAATCACACTGTCACATTTATTCTGTAGTACTCATCATTCCAGTAGAGCATGGGGACGTTCTATAATAGACACATGTGGTTATTGACCATTGGAAATATGGCAAGCATGAATGAATTTTTAATTTTATGTAATTTTAATTCATTTAAAATTAAATAGCCACATGTAGCCAGTGGCTACCATAGTCAACAGTACAGCTGTAGTCTTCTAACTCATGACCACGAATGGAGTTAAGTGAAATTTCTGTGGTGGACATTGTGATGTTCCGTCCTGATGTTCCATTATGGTATTCTATTGTGTCAAGGAAGAATATGATGTCCTAGCTGTTGGGAGAGCTGTTAGCAGAAGGTCTTCAGCTATTAACTCCTTCAGGGTTTGCCTTAGCCACAAAGAATCACCTCACCCAATGGCATTCTCTTTTTGGGAAGACACACCTAGAACAACTGGTTGAGGTAGGGGCATAATGATATGGCCATGTGGTCCACTGTGAGACAACACTGATAAGCTACAACATGTGCAGTTGGAATGGTCTGCAGTTAGATTTCCCTCCCACTTAATCCTGCTTGCTATTTTTTTCCACAGGTTTTGATTCCTAAAAAATAAAACTGAAAACCTTGCAAACCAAACTTTCTTTCAACATCTGCTTCTGGAGAACCCAAATTTCGACAATCATTAAGAACCAATATAGAAGAGTTTCAGAATAAATTTTAAGTGAAAAAAGCAAAGTGTAAAGGAGTATGTATGGTACGCCAACTCACATGTATAAAAGAAGGGAAATAAGAATGCACAATCTTATTTTCTGCAAAAAGAAATGCAGGCATACCTCAGATATATTGCAGGTTTGGTTCCAGATCACTGCAATAAAGCAAATGCTGCAATAAAGTAAGGCACACAAATTTTTTGGTTTCCCAGTGCATATAAAAGTTATGCTTAAATTTCAAAGAAGTTTTGGGTCACAGCAAAGTCACACACAGAATACAAGAGACTCTCATTTACCCAACCTCCTCCCCCTTTCCTCACCCCATATTAAAACCTTTTTGTATGTGGATGGTAGCATTGTGATAACTGATATACAGCTAGTGAAACATAGCTACTAAACATTGTCAGTGGTTTACAGTGTACATTTTAGACCGTACACTTGTATAAATTTTGATGATATTTACCATGTCCTGTGTCCATCACTGTAAGGTAATTAAAAACATTTCCCCTACCACTAAATACCCCCTGTTTGATCTATTCTTTTCCTCCCTCCCCATTCCCCTGGGGCCCACAATGACCCCCTGGCTTGACTCATTGGATGACAAGATTCATAGTTACATGCAACAAGAGGTCTTGACACACTGGTTTGTCCTCCCCTATTAGGAACTGCCCTTGCTCTTAAGAGATGCCCACCTGTCTATTTCTGAACAAATCAAATTTGGCCTCTCTGTAAGCTAAACTCAGCATATGAATGCATTACCTTCCTCCCAGTGTGGGACATGACTCCCTGGGATAAGCCTCCCTGGCAATGAGAGATTACTACCAAGTGCAACTGGCAATACGACTGAAAAAGACCTCAAATAAAAGGGGGAAAAGGCAAAGACAAATGAGTTCATATGGCTAAGAGACTTCAAAGTAGTTGGGAGGTCATCCCAGAGGTAACTCTTATGCACATCACAGTAGGACCACATAGGCTTCCAATGTGGATATCGCCCCAAATAGAGGGGCTCCTGAGGACCCTGGAGACACCCTATATCAGGGCGGATAGTCCAGAGGTTGGTATTTTATCAGTGGGCCCTACTTTGGAATCCGTGCTTCTGAGAGTGACAGAGTTGGACTCAAGCATGTCTTCCCTTCACATGGTCCTTCTGTCCCTTCTATTCAAATCTATATGTAGTGCTGGAGTTTGTAGGTGTTATTCCAGAGACTGGAATCTTTGGGCTGTCCATGTGCCAGCTGGGCCCGGAATCTTGGTGGAGCTGCAACTCTTACTCTACAGCTCAATGGACTCACCCAGGACACCTGGTGGGGAGATGATGAGGGACAACAGCCATCCCAGGGAATGGAGAAAGTCTACAGCTGCATGCAGAATAATCCTATCCATATTATCCATAGGATACAAGCCTTCTCTCACTTGGAGGTGGAGTGGACATCACCATCCCAGACTCCTCAGGATTGAGGGAAGAACTATGGTCTAGAGTGGACTTACTGGTATTCTGTTATAGACATATTGTGACTCAAGCAATGGAAGAAATTACAACATTAATGTGGAGCCAGTGGCCACTGGATGCTTTGGGGGCAGGGAGAAGGAAAAGCAGTTGTAATACAGAGGCTTTTTCAGGACTTGGGAATTATCCTGAGTGAAATTGCAATGACAGATAAAGGCCATTTTATATCATCATATAACACGCAGAACTGTGTGGGAGAGAATGTGGTCTACAATGTGAACTGTGGTCCATGCTTAATGGCAAAGCCCCAGGTTATGTATATCCATTGCAGGTGATGTGCCACACTAATGAAGGATGTTTATATAGGAGGTTGTGGGAGATGGGGCATATGGGAATCCCTACAATTTTTGTGTAACATTTATGTAATCTAAGTATCTTTTTAAAAATAAAAAGAATTATTATTTAAAAAAAAGAACTTCATCTACAAGACATGAAAGTTATGTTTACACTATACTGTAGTCTATTGAGTATAAAATATCATTATGTCTGAAAAAAAAATCATGGTACGTACCTTAATTTCAAAAATGCTTTATTGCTAAAAAATACTAAACGTCATCTAAGGCCTTCAAGAATTTATCATCTTTTTTACTGATGGAGGATCTTGCCTCAATGAATATAGCTGCTGACTGATCAGGGCGGTGGTTGCTGAAAGCTGGGGTAGCTGTGGCACTTTAGTAAAATAAGACAATAATGAAGTTTGCCATATTGATTTACTCTTCCTTTCACCGAAGAGTTCTCTGTAGCATTGATGCTGTTTGATAGCATTTTACCCATAGTAGAACTTCTTTCAAAATTTGAGTCAATCATCCCAAACTTTGCTGCTGCTTTATCAACTAAGCTTATGTAATATTCTAAAAGTTTGTTGTCATTTCAATAATGTTCACAACATCTTCACCAGGAGTAGATTCCATATCATGAAACTACTTTCTTTGCTCATCCATAAGAAGCAATTACACATCTCTTCAAGTTTTATCATGAGATTGCAACAATTCAATCATATCTGCAGGCTCTACTTCTAATACTAGTTCTCTTGGTATTTTTACTATAACTTCAGTTACTTCCTTCACTGAAATCTTGAGCCCCTGAAAGTCACCCATGAGGGTTGTAATCAACTTCTTCTAACCTCCTGTTAATGTTGATATTTTTACCTCCTCCCATGAATCACAAATGTTCTGAATGGCACCTAGAATAGTGAATCCTTTCCAGAAGGTTTTTAATTTACTTTACCAAGATCCATCAGAGGAAGCACTATCCATGGCAACCACCACCTTACAAAAAGTATTTCTTAAATAATAAGACTTGAAAGTTGGAATGACTCCTTGAACCATGGGCTACAGACAAATGTTGTGTTCGCAGGCATGAAAGCAACATTAGTATAGCTGTACATCTCCATCAGAGCTCTTGGGTGACCAAGTGCATTATGAGCAGAGTTATTTTCAAAGGAATATTTTTTTCTGAGGAGTAGGTCTCAACAGTAGGTTTAAAATATTCAGCAAACTATATTATAAACAGATGTCCTGTCATGTAGGCTTTGCCATGCCTTCCTCACTAAATTTAATCATTACTATCTTCTGATTTAAAGTAAGAAATGTGTTACTCTTTCTTTCACTTGAACACTTAGAGACTATTGTAGGTTTTAATTGACCTAATTTCAATATTACTATGTCTCAGCAATAGGGAGTAATAGGGAGGCCTGAGGAGAGAGGCCAGTGGGTGGAAGAGTTAAAACATTTACATTTATGAATTAAGTTCACTGTCTTAAATGGGTGTGGTTCATGGTATCCCCAAAACATTACAACTGTAACATCAAAGATCACTGATCACAGGTTACTAGAATTGATATGATAATAATGAAAAAGTTTGAAATATTGTGAGAATTACCAAAATGTGACACAGAGACATAAAGTGAGCACATGCCATTGGGAAAATGGTACCAAAAGACATGCTTGATGCAGGGTCACAAAACTTCAATTTGTAAAAACACACACTCTATGAAGTGCAAAAAAGCAAAGCACAATGAAACAAGATAAACCTGCACAGTTAAGATAAATCAGAAATGAATAAGGGAAATGACTACAGTGAGTGGGTGGAATGGGGTATTATGGGGAGGGGGCAGGGGTTAGTGATACATCTTTTTTTTTTTTTAATTGACTTTATTGCAAATATTCTCACTGACCTGATTTTGTGATAATCAGGGTAGGCTAAACATTCACTATATTAGAAACCATGCATGTGTCCCCAGACCTAATTTGTCTCCCTAGGTCTGGTTTTCAGAATGCTGGTATAAACTAAGCCTGATTTATTATATGACCATCTTGTATGGGAAAAGACTGTAACTTTGGGTATCTTTGGTCAACCTTAAGAGATATAGCAGTGGGACGGATGTGGCTCCGGTGGTTGGGCGTCTGTCTCCCATATGGAGGGACCTGAGTTCAATGTCTGGGACCACCCTGTAAAAATTAAAAAAAGAAAAATATAGAAGGTACGTGGGCCACCAGGTCCTGTGTGCAGGTGCGCCGCCAGGCCCCGCAAGTGGGTGTGCAGCCAGGCACCACGAGCCATGCAGCAAGATGATAATGTAACAGGAGAGTGACACAAGGGAGAGCCAAGACAAGATGAACCGAAAAACCAGGAACTAAGGTGACACAGGCGGTAGGACGCCTCTCTCCCACATCTGAGATTCCAAGGATCGAATCCCAGTGAAGACAGGAGGAGAAGGATGAGAAGAGAGGGCAGGAAATGGACATAGAGAATTGCCCAGTGAATGGACACAGAAACAGCAAAAATTGGGGGGTGGGGGTGGTGTGTAAAAATGGATAAAAGTAACAGTAAATAAATAAATAAATCCTAAGAAGATATAGATTATAGTTAGTAGTAATACTTTGACGATGCTCTTTCATGATTTAACAAATGTTTCACAACAATGCAGGGTGTTTGTCAGGGGGTGATATGTGGGAGCCCTGTATGATGTTATGCATGTTTGTTTTGTAAGTTCATGATGTTTACTGAACACTTATAGTTTATGTATGTTCATATATGAATACTTCAATAAATTGTTAATAAATAAATAAATAAATAAATAAATAAATAAATAAATAAATAGACTTTATTTTCATTTAGGTGTATAGTTCTATGAGTTCCATTCCCCGCCCCCTGCTTGCTGTCTGAAAATTTGCTGGGTGATCTTCTGTGTCTGTTTCTTGCCTTCTCTTCTCATTTTTCTCCTCCAGGCTTCACCAGGATTCGATCCTAGGGACCTCCGATATGGGAGAGAGGCACCCTGTCACTTATACCATCTCAGTTCCTGGTTTCTGGCACGTCTCGCCTTGGCTCTCCACTGCTTCTCTCTTTTATTGCGTCATCATCTTGCTGCGTGGCTGGTCACGCATCCACATGGGCCTGGCTTGCCACGCGGGCCCTGCTTGGCCTTTTTAAATTTTACTAGGAAGTCCCAGGGATCAAAACCAGGTCCTTCCATATGGTAGACAGATGCCCAACCACTTGAGCCACATCCAATTCCCTAGTGACACTTGAAGTATATACTTTTTCTGTCATTTCAACTTTTGATATGATGTTATATTTTAGCCTAAAAATTTTCAATAGATGAAAAAGATCATGATAAAATAGAATACAAAGAGAAACAAATGGATCTAAACACATCTCAAATGAATAAGAACCATACCAAAGGTTAGAGGTGAAGTAAAGAGCAAACTCAAATAATTTTTTTTTTAATTTATTTTTATTGTGGGTGAAAATCAAAATTCTCACAATACATACAAACATTTGCAAAATGATATATAAATATATATGCATATATGTGTATTTGCTTACAAAAATGTTATTTATATATATATATATATATACATATATTTTAAGAGGTGCTTAGATTACCCAAAATATTACATGGAACCCACTGGGATTCCCATGTTGCCCACCTCCCACACCTCCCACCACATCCCACACAAACATCTCCCACAAGTGTGGCCCACCACCCTCAATGAACTTACACATCCTGGCGCCTTGCCACCAACCACAGACCACAGTTCACACTGTAGACCACACTCTCTCCCACTCAGTTCTGAGTGGTGTGTGCTGATTTAAAATGGCCTACATCCGTTGCCACAATGGTACTCAGGACAACCTCCAACTCCCAAAGAAGCCCCTGTATTTCAACTGCTCATCCCCTCCCTACCCCAAAAGTATCAAGTGGCCACTGGCTCCACCTCATTGTTATAATTTCTTGCATTGCTAGAATCACCATATGTGAACAAGAGAATACCATCAAGTCCACTCTAGTCCATAGTTCTTCCCCCAATCCTGAGGGGACTGGGATGGTGATGTCCACTCCAACTCCAAGTGAGAAAGGGCTTATATCCCATGGATATGGTGGGTGGGATGATCTTGCCTGCAGATGCAGGCCTTCTCCATTCCCTGGGATGGCCATTGCCCATCGTTGTCTCCTCACCAGGTGACTTGGATGAGTCCATTGAGCTGTAGGGTAGGAGTTGCAGCTCCACTGAGATTTCATGCACACCTGGCACATAGGTAGGTGGGAGGCTCCAGTCTCTGGAAGTATACCTAAAAACTCCAGCATCACATACAGGTTTGAATAGAAGGGACTGGTGAACCATGTGCAGGGAGTACTTATTTGAGTCTAATTCTGTCACTCTCAGGAGAACAGATTCCAAAATAGAACCCACTGATAAGGCATCAGTCTCTGGGGTTATCCCCCCTTATATAGGACCTGGGTGTCTCCGGAGCTCTCAGGAACCCCTCTGAGTGGGGTGATAGGCACTTAGATGTTCTATGAGCTCCTACTGAGGTGTGCGTAAGAGTTACCTCTGGGATGACCTCCCGACTCTCTTTGAAATCTCTTAGCCACTTGAACTCATTTGTCTTTACCATTTCCCCCTTTTATTCTAGGTCTTTTTCCAGTTGTGTTGCCAGTTGGCACTTGGTATTAATCCCTCGTTGCCAGGGAGGCTCATCCCCAGGAGTCATGTCCCACGTTGGGGGGAAGGTAATGCAATCATATGCTGAGTTTGGCTTAGAGAGAGGCCACATTTGAGCAACAAGGAGGCTCTCAGGTGGCAACCCTTAGGCACCCCACAACTGCAGGCTAAGTCTCATTTACAAGAGCAAAGACTCACAAGGGTAGTCATCAGTAAAAAAAAACACATCAGTGGGTCATCCAATTTTGACAGGCACTGTCCCTACACTCAGAGGACTATTGCTGCTCCCTTGGAGATTGTGGCAGAGCTCTCCAGGCTAGGAATTCAGATTCCATTTATTGTGTGATTATCCACACATTGTGACCATGCCCCATCCCCCAATCCTTTGAATGATTTTGTATATCTTTCATGTATATTCGGATGAACCAACCCCCATGAAACCCCCCCCAAACACCCCCGCCCAATAATCCCCCGCAGTACCCATTGTAACCCTTCTGTGATCCAAATCCTCCATGAACATTTAGTCCATAAAATAATCAAATACATTTACTAGGAAAAAGAAACAAGTGTGATAAGCTTACATGCAAGAGACAAACATAAGGAAACTCAGGCGGAAAGAAAAAAAAAAAGAGAAGGAAAAAAAACAAATAATCAAACAAAGAACAAAACAAAATAAAATATAAATAGTGGATTGGGACATTCAAAAAATGGGAAAAAAAGCAAAGGAAATGCCTTTAAAAAAAATATATATATATATATATATTCATTTTTTTTTCCTTTCTCTTTTTTTTATTCCTTCCTTTTATCACTGTGTTATCGGATGTCTGGTGTGCCATGACACCTTCCTCCTCTCAATCCCCATTGTCTCCCATTTTTCATTTAATTTTCAAAGAAGTTTTAGGTCACAGCAAAGTCACCCACAGAGTGCCGGAGACTCCCAGATACCAAACTACCCCCCCTTCCCCACCCCATATTAACTCCTCCCACTTTTTTTTTTGGTTGTTAGCATTGTTATAACTGTTATACAGATAGCAAAATATAGCAACTAAACATTGTCAGTGATTTACAGTATAGTTTACAATTTAGATGATAGTTTAATAATTTTGATGATATTTACCATGTTCTGTGTCCATTACTGTAAGGTAATGAGAAACCTTCCCCATGACCGCCAAACAACCCATTAGGTCTTGACTGTTCCCTTCTCCCCAGCCCTCCAGGGCCCATGATACCCACCTCTCCCAACCCATGGAATGTCAAGATTCACAGTTACATGCCCTGGGGATTTGAACCAGCCCTTCCTAATCCACCCACCCCCCCAGTGCTGCACCACCAAACCCAGGAACACCACCACTCATCTGCACCATCCCCCAACATGCAACCACACTCTATCCCTTTACCATAGATTATGTCCATATGGGTGATGGCTCAAAGCCTGCTCTTCTCTTACTCTCCTTTGTTAACTTATCTTTCAGACAATGGTTCTCAGAGACTGCTCACTTTCCTCAGTTCAGATTAGTGAGGTCATATACTGTTCATCCTTCAGTGCCTGGCTTGCTTCACTCAACATAAGGTCTTCAGGATTCATTCACGTTATTCCATGTGTTAGCACTTCGTTCCTTCTTACAGCTGAGTAATATTCCATTGTATGTATGTACCACATTTTGCTTATCCATTCGTCTGTTGATGGGCACCGGGGCTGATTCCAACTTTTGGCAATGGTGAACAATGCCGCTATGAACATTGGTGTGCATATATCTGTTTGTATTTTTGTTTTCAGTTCTTCTGGGTATATACCCAGCAGTGGAATTGCCGGATCATACGGAAGATCTATTGCTAGTTTTCTGAGGAACCGCCAAACTGTCCTCCACAGTGGCTGGACCATACTGCAGTCCCACCAGCAGTGGATGAGGGTTCCTATTCCTCCACATCCTCTCCAACATTTATTGTCTCCTGTTTTTTTAATAACTGCCATTCTGATGGGTGTAAGATGGTATCTCATTGTAGTTTTGATTTGCATTTCCCTGATAGCAAGTGATGTTGAGCATTTTTTCATGTGCTTTTTAGCCATTTGTATTTCTTCTTGGAGAAGAGTCTTTTCAGGTCACTTGCCCATTTTTTAAATGGGTTGTTTGTCCTTTTATTTTCGAGGTGTAGGATTTCTTTATATATGCAGGGTATTAAGCTCCTATCAGATATATGGTTGCCAAATATTTTTTCCCATTGGGTAGGCTGCCTTTTTATTTTCCTAATAACATCCTTTGAGGTACAGAAGTTTTAATTTTGAGATCACATTTATCAATTTTTCTCTTGCTGCTCGTGCTTTGGCTGTGAATTTCATGAAACCATTTCCTATTACAAGGTCCTGTAGATCCTTCCCTACATTATCTTCCAAGGTCTTTATGGTTTTGGCTCTTATATTTAGATCTTTGATCCATCTTGAGTTGATTTTTGTATAAGGTGTGAGATGGTATTCTTCTCTCATTCTTTTGGATATGGATATCCAGTTCTCCAAGCACCACTTGTTAAAGATGCCACTCTCTCCCAATTGAGTGGACTTCGTGGCCTTGTCAAGTATCAGATGACTATATATGTGAGGATCTATATCAGAACTCTCAATCCAGTTCCATTGGTCAGTAGGTCTATCCTTGTGCCAATACCAAGCAGTTTTGATCACTGTAGCTTTGTAGTATGTTTTATTTTATTTTATTTTATTTATTTATTTTTTTAAAAGATTTTATTTATTTATTCATTCATCCCCCCCTTGCTGCTTGTGCTTGCTGGGTCAGCTAACCATGCCGTGCGGGCGGGCTTGCCTTCACCAGGAGGCCCCGGGAACCGAACCATGGGCCTCCCATATGGTAAACGGGAGCCCTACTGATTGAGCCACAGCCGCTTCCCTGTAGTATGTTTTAAAGTCAGGTAATGTGATACCTCCAACTTCATTTTTCTTTTTCAATATATCTTTGGCAATTTGGGGCCTCTTGCCTCTCCAAATATATTTTGTGGTTAGTTTTTCCAGTTCCTTAAAAAATATAGTGTTGACTTTTATTGGGATTGCATTAAATCTGTAGATTAGTTTGGGTAGGATAGACATCTTGATGATGTTTAGTCTTCCCATCCATGAACAGGGAATATTTTTCCATTTATTTAAGTCTTCTTTGATTTCCTTTAACAGTGTTGTGTAGTTTTCTGTATATAAGTCCTTTACATCTTTAGTTAAATTTATTCCTAGGTATTTGATTCTTTTATTTACTATTGTAAATGGTATTTTTTTCCTGATTTCCTCCTCAGTTTGCTGATTATTGGTGTACAGAAATGCTACTGATTTTTGAGCGTTGATCTTATAGCCTGCAACATTACTGAACTCCTTTATAAGTTCTAGAAGCCTTGTTGTAGATATCTCAGGGCTTTCTATGTATAGGATCATGTCATCTGCAAATAATGAAATTTTTACTTCTTCTTTTCCAATCTGGATGCCTTTTATGTCCTTTTCTTGTCTCAGTGCTCGTGCAAGTACTTCTAAGACAATGTTAAATAGTAGTGGTGATATTGGGCATCCTTGTCTTGTTCCCGATCTCAGAGGGAAGGCTTTTAGGATTTCACTGTTGAAAATGATGTTAGGTTTGTGTTTTTCATATATACCCTTTATCATTTTCAGAAAGTTTCCATCTATTCCTATCTTTTGTAGTGTTTTTATGAGGAAAGAGTGCTGTATTTTGCCGAATGCTTTTTCTGCATCTATAGAGATGATCATGTGATTTTTTTCTTTCAGTTTGTTTATGTGGTGTATTACATTGACTGATTTTCTTATATTGAACCATCCTTGCATACCTGGGATGAAACCCACTTGGTCATAGTGTATAATCCTTTTGATATGTTGTTGAATGCGATTAGCAAGTATTTTGTTAAGGATTTTAGCATCTAGGTTCATTAGAGAAATGGGTCTGTAATTTTCCTTTCTTGTGGTATCTTATTTGGTTTTGTTATTAGGTTAATGTTGGCATCATAGAATGAGTTAGGTAATATTCCTTCTACTTCTATTTTTTGGAAGAGCTTAAGTAGAATTGGTGTTAGCTCTTTCCGCAATGTTTGGTAGAATTCAGCTGTGAAGCCATCTGTCCTGGTCTCTTCTTAGTTGGGAGGTTTTTAATGACTGAGTCTATCTCTTTACTTGTAATTGGACTGTTGAGTTCATCTATTTCTTCTTTCATCAATGTCGGCTGTTTGTGGGTTTCTAGAAACTTGTCCATTTCCTCTAAATTGTCATTCTTGTTGGCATATAATTTTTCAAAGTATCCTCTTATGATACTCTTTATTTCTGTGGGGTCAGTAGTGACATCACCTTGCTCATTCCTTATTTTATGTATTTGCATCTGTTCTCTCATTTTCTTTGTTAGTCTGGCTAAGGGTTTGTCAATTTTGTTGATATTCTCGAAGAACCAGCTTTTGGTTTTGTTTATTGTTTCCAGTGCTTTCTTATTCTCTATTTCATTTAGTTCTGCTCTAATCTTGGTTATTTCCTGCTTTCTACTTCCTTTAGGTTTAGTTTGTTGTTGTTTTTCCAATTCCTCCAAGTGCGCAGTTAGGTCTTCAATTTTAGCTCTTTCTTCTTTTTTAATATATGAATTTATGGCTATGAACTTCCCTCTCAGGACTGCTTTCGCTGTATCCCATAGGTTTTGATATGTTGTGTTGTCATTTTCATTAGTTTCAAGGTAGTTACTGATTTCTTTTGAAATTTCCTCTTTGACCCACTGTTTGTCTAAGAGTGTGTTGTTTAACTTCCATATCCTTGTGCCTAACCTGTTTCTCTGGCCCTTATTGATTTCCAACTTCATTCCGTTGTGGTCAGAGAAATTACTTTGTATAATCTCAATCTTTCTGAATTCATTGAGTGTTGTTTTGTGGCCTAGCATGTGGTCTATTTTGGAGTATGTTCCATGTGCACTCGAGAAGAATGTAAATCCCACTGTATTTGGGTACAGTGTTCTGTATATGTCTATTAAGTCCAAATCTTCTAATGTATTGTTGAGTGCCTTAGTTTCTTTATTGATTCTCTGCCCAGATGTTCTGTCTCATGATGATAGTGGTGTGTTGAAGTCCCCTGCTTTGTAGAGGAATTTATTTCTCCTCTTAGTTTTTCCAGAGTTTGCCGCACTCAAATAATTTTTGACTACAGTATTTTTTCTACATATCCTCAGTCCAAAGATAACAAGAATTGTACAAATATACAGATACATAAGAGATTTATTTTTCACAGTGATATGGAGCAACAATTCTGTATTCTGGGTTTTGGCAAATGAGTTTAAGCACATTGAGGAAATTTGGAGGCAGGTTTCTCACTGTTAATGAGAGGAATTACAAATATGGAATAGGGAAGACTATAATAAATCCTATGAGTGTTGGGTTGAAATAGCAACATAAATATCAATATATTAATATATATCTATATTTATTTCCTATTCTTTGTATACAGATATCTTAAAACAATGACATCTTATTAGCAATGGACAGATCCAGCACTCGGATATTGTTGTTTTTTTTAAAAACTTTCTCTACTGAAAAGAACTAGATATCCTTGTTGAAATGGCTGATTCAAGGCCTGAGATGGAGAAAAGACAAGATAAGCCTAAAATATTTTGTTGTTCTAGAAAGTAGGGAAGTATTCAAAGATTATGGGGGCATATCAAAATAGCAACATCTGGGAATATGTTAACATCAAAATAAAAACAAATAGTAACAAATTATAATCCATTGGATAAAAATAAGAATTCACTAGACCACTGAATAAATAAATATGTGAATAAATAATTGAGGGGAGGAGGGAAAGCTCTTCCTTATATTAGCATACCTTCTAATAATGGAATTAAAAAGTTGCTGTGTGGCAAGCAACTTAGTAATGAATTATCCAGGCAATAATTACCAATGGTTGCTAAATCTTTCAGATAAAAATTTGAGGAGGAACAATATATTTACATATATTTAAAGTATATCCACATTAATTATGTATTAAATAATAAAAAAAGAAAATCTAATGTAGAAACTTGGCAAATCACACATTTAAAAAGTGATGAAAGATAACATCAATAATAATTGGACTATAGGGGGGATTCTAATTACTATAAACAGGGAAATTCCATATGCCAAGAGAAAGCATGCAAAAAAAATATTAAAAATAGAAAGTACCATGCACTTCACATTCGCATTGGACTGGTTTTCTTGATAGTAAGCAAATGCACATATATGCATATACATTTATATATCATTTTGCAAATGTTGGTATGTATTGTGAAAATTTTTATTTTTACCCATAATTAAAAAAAAAAAAAAAGTGAAACTCTGAAGGAGGGTACCAGTCAACACAAAGCCAATTTGCAAAGACAGTGAAAGGTGATTTTTACATTGGGTTGTTTGAATTTGTTAGCTCCTGGTACTCAAGGAAATCTCTGGCATATCACTAGTTGGATACAAACTTAAGGAACAGACAGCTCAGGGACTAAATCTGAGAGTTAACACTTTAATATTTTAAACAAACAAAGATTACAAGACAAACAACAACAAAATAGGAAATGATGGTCCATCCAAAGGAACAAGATAAAAATCCAGAAACCATCAACAAAGAATACCAAAATATCCCCAATTTAATGAAAGACATGAATATGCACATTCAAGAAGCCCAAAGAACCCAAGAAAGGTTAAACTCAAAGAGAACCATGCCCAGACACATAGTAGTCAAAAATGACATGGATAAGGGGAGAATTCTGAAATTTGTAACAAGTACAACAAAAAGGTGGGGGAATGGAGAGGAATAGGTACAATGTATGTGTATGTTATTGACATTAAGGTCATATCTAATAAAATGCTATTCTGATAGACTTGAGTTTTAAATTTCAGCCCCATGGTAACCACAAAGAAAATATCTGAAAAATATATACAGGAATAAATGGGAAGTGACTAAAAATGTTACAGAATCAAAAAATCAAATAATTATGAAAGTAGGCATTAACAGAAGATTGAGGGACAAAAAAGGTATCAGAATTAACAAAGACCAAAGAGCAAGATGGCATAAGTAAGTCCTACATTATCAGCAGTTACTTTAAATGTAAATTGAATAAACTCTCTAGTCCAAAGGCAGAGATCAGCAAAAGCATGATTAAAAAAAAAAAAGCATGATCCAACTATAGGCTGTTTACAAGAGTTATACCTTGAATTAAAACACACAAGTAGGTTGAAAGTGAAAGGCTGGAAAAATATTCCATGCAAACAGTAGTCAAAAGAGAGCTAGAATCTACTCTCCAGTTCATTGGTCTCACCCAGGACAACTGAAAAGAAGGTGATGATGGACAACCACCATACCAAGGAACTGAGAGAGTCTACAACTGCAAGCAAGAGAGTCCCATCCATCAGCCCTATGGGATTGAAACCCCCTCTCAATTAGAGATGGAGGGGACGTCGTCATCCCAGAATCCTCAGGACTGGAGAACAAACTATTGACTGAAATAGACTTACTGGTATTCTACTATAGACTCATTGTGATTCTAGCAATGGGAGAAATTATATCACTGATATGGAGGCAGTGGCCACTGGAGGTTTTGAGGGCAGGGAGAGGGAAAAAACAGGTGTAGTATGGGAGTATTTTTGGGACTTGGGAATTGTCCTGAATGACATTGCAATGACAGGTACAGGCCATTAAATATCTTACCATAACCTACAGAATTGGGTGGGAGAGAATGTAAAATACAAGGTAAGCTGTAATCCACATTTAGTGGCAATGCTCCAGAATGCGTTCATCAATTGCAAAGACTGTACCACACTAATGAGGGATGTTTTTAATATGGAAAAGTGTGGGAGATGTGGGGAGCAGGGCATATGGGAATCCCCTATATTTTTTATGTAACATTTATGTAATCTAAGTATCTTTAAAAAAATAAAAATTAAAAAAAGAGAGCTGGAGTATCTCTACCAATATCAAAAAAAAAAAAAATAGTCTTTAAGTAAAATATAGTTATGAGGAACAAAGAAGGCCACTATATACTGAAAAAGGGATCAATTCAACAAGAAGACAATACAGCTATAAATGTGTATTCACCAGAATGCAGAGCCCCCAAATTTATGAAACACAATAATATCTATTATATTATCCTATATAACCTAAGGTCATATAGGATGTAGAAATGGCAGTGCTTAGCAAGAAATTTATAAAATTTATAAAACTCAACAAAACTTTATCAAGATGGACAAAGAAAAAAGGAGTGAGGATGTGAATAACTAAAATCAGAAATGTGAGGGGAGACTTTACTTATGACCCCACCTAGATGAAATGGAAAATTCCCAGCATACACAAGTATCTACACTGACTCAAGAAGAAAAAAAAGATCTCAACGGACCAATAAGAATTAAAGATATTGAATTAGTAATCAAAAACCTCCAAAGAAAGAAAAGCCCCTGACTTTTCAAACATTTCACCAAACATTTCAAGAAGAATTATCACCAATCTTGCACAATCTCTTCTACAAAACTGAAGCGTAGGGAATATTCCATAACTCATTCAATCAAAACAGTATGTAACTAGCAAAAGGATAGATATACATACAAATGGAATTGAATTGAGAGTTGAGAAATAAACCTTCACATGTACTGAAATTCTTTTTTGCCAAGTCATCTCCAAGAAAGAAAGAATAGTCTTTTCAACAAATAGTGTGGGGAAAACTGGATATCCATATGCAAAAGAATGAATGTGGACTCCTACCTCACACCATATACAAAAATCAAATCAAAATTGTTAAAAGTCCTAAATATAGGGGAAAAAAAAAACTCCTAGAAGAAAAGATAGGGAAGCATCTTCAGGACCTTCTGGTAGGCAATGCTTTCTTAGACTTTATATCCAAAGCACAAGTAGCAAAAGAAAAACTAGATAAATGGGATTCCATCAAAATTAAATACTTTTGTGAATCAAAGGAATTCTTGAGAAAACAAAAAGACAACCAACAGAATGGGAGGAAATATTTAATAAGGATTTCATATCCAGAATATATAAAGAACTCCTATAACTCAACAACAAAAAGACAACCCAATTAAAAATATGCAAAAGACTTGAAAAACCATTTCTCTAAACAAGATATACAAACAACCAAAAAGCATATGTAAAGATGCATTCCATTAAGGCAGGGGTTCTTAATCTTTTCTGTTCCATGTACCCTTTTGCCAGTCAGGTGAAATGAATTCTACTGCAATTTATTTATTGCATACATTCATAGGTGAAAGAAATGCTAGATTTCAGTTAGAGGTCAGAGAAAATAAAGACAATAAGTTGATTTTTTTTTTCAATTCAAGCTCACAGAACCCCTGAAATCTTTCCACAGACCTGGTTAAGAACCCCTGCATTAAGTAAATACAAATCAAAACCACAACGAGATACCATGACATGACCGCTAGAATGGCTACTATTTAAAAAAAGGAAAAGAACAAATGTTTGATATGATCTGGAGAAAGAGGCACACTTGTTCATTGTTCATGGGAATGTAAAATGCTGTAGTCACTGTGGAAAACAGTTTGTTGGTTCATCAGAAATTTAAGCATAGAATAACTATATGACCTGACAATCCCAATTCTGAGTATATACAGGAACTTATTGAAAGCAGGGACTCAAACAGATGTTTACACACCAATATTCATAGCAGCATCATTCACAATTGCCAAGAGATGGAAGCAACCAACTGTCCATCAACAACAGATGAATGGATAAACAAAAATGTGGTATATACATACAATAAATATTATTCAGCCATAAAATGGAATGAAGTTCCGATACATGCTACAACAAATATTGTATGGTCCAACTGATATGAAATAATTAGAATAAGCAAAATAAAGTCAGAAACTAGAATACTTGTTACCAGGGACAAAGTGAGGATAGGGAATGGGAAGTTAATGATTAATTGGGACAGAGTTCCTGTTTGGGATGATGGAAAAATTTTGGTAATGAATGATGGTAGCACGATATTGTAAAAGTAAATATTGTGAATTTAATATTAGAATGTGGTATAAGGAGGAAAATTTAGGTTGTATATATGCTACTAGAATAAAAATTAAAATCAATTAAAAAAAACAAAGCAGGATTGTACAACATAAAGAGTACACCTCCAATTAAAGCAAAACATACACTAGGGGAAAAAAAGCAGGAATTAGCATTACAACATCTAAAAGATGTAATTTCAACGATCAGGCATTTCACTAAGAGCACCACAATCTAAATTTAAACTAGAATGTATAGTTATACAAGCCTTTGTCACATGGTCACTGTAGACCAAGCTACCAAAAGAGTCTATTCCATCCAGTAGATTTCTGGACTAGAAACGTTCCTTGATTTGAGATCAGATACTTTTGATTACAAAAAAAAAAAAAAGATAAATTAAAAATATATATATTTTGACACTGTATAAAGCCATAGAACATAAAAAGCCATAAAAGGGAAAACAGAGCATACTGTCATGGGCTAAGAAAATACCAAATAAGCAGAAAGGAAAGTGATGAATCAAAAGGTTCTTATCTGGAAATAGTATATTTCCCAGTGGGATATTCAGATGGATGCTCAGCTCTCTGCATTAACTGAGGAAATCTCAGCATTGCCAAACACAGTCTTGACAGAATTTCAGAGGGACCAGTTGATCTAAAGTGCAAAACAGTTGACAATGAGGGACCACCCTGGTGTAAGCCACTCGAAAATGCGTGGTTTACAGAAGCCGGAGGTATGATGACCTCCTCTGGAATTTACTTGAAAGCTGCAGCCTTAAGATCCAAGGGTGTAAACACCCTACCTAGTGAGGAGACAGGGCATTTCAGGGCAATATGCAGAATCTGTAGCAATCTGGCTGGCAATTGAAGAAACACTAAAAGAGAAAAGGAAGAGAATATACATTTTTACAGATTCATAGGTAGTAATTACTGGAGTGGCAATATGGTCTGGATCATGTAATATCAATAACTGGTAAATAAGCATGAAATTTGGGGCAAAGAAACATGGGATAAAACAGCTATTTCGAAAAGTTTTCATGATCACACATATAATAACACAACAAAAGGACAAATCTAAGACATCAAAATGTAATAATGCAATAGACAGGTTAACTAGGATAGAAATGAGACATAGGGCACTATACCTATGGTAAAAACAAAGAAAGATGACACAACACTATGAAGGAAAATATGTGAATGGGCACATGAACATACAGGACCCTACGGATTACCTGGTACCATTAAATGGGTACAAAAGAGGACTTTGTCCACATATACACATTGCAACAGACATTGTTAACAAATTTTAAGCACTGTAAAAACTTTAAGGTATGGAAAGAAAAACATTATATCTGACAAAAATCATATAAAGCATTTCAAATAATACAAATTGGCTATTTAGGTCAATGCAACTATCACAAAATAAAGGTTACTCTTGTAACTCTGTAGAAACATGGTTAGGGATTGGAATGCCTTCTCCATGTAAAAAGAATGATCAGAAATCAACTATTTGAAACATGGTATCATGTTATAGAAACCCTCTTATCATTGAATCAGATAGAGCTAGTCATTTTTATAGGAAAAGAAGTACAAAATGGGCAGAGAATAAAGGAATATGTAGGAATTTTCATTTAGTATATAGCCCCACAGCAGTAGGAACATAGATATATTGGATTATTAAAAGAAAAATTGATACTACTAACCAATAATATAGACATGAAAGATTGGTCTAAATAAGTATGGAGGGCCACTAAAGCCTTAAATCAAAGGGAAAGGTTGAACTTACCTAGACTTATTGACATGATTAGAACACAACATACTGAAATTAAAATATGAATTAATACAGAAAGACAGATCAGAAAAGGAATAGAGGGAAATATGTTACATAGAAGCATGGACAAAATTATGGAGATCAGAAAAGTTTTATTGCCAATCTCACACAATACTTACTGACTAACCGTAGGTAAAGGACATCTAGCACCAGTTAAACATACTAATACCATGCTTATCTAATGTGCAGATATATTGCAGGGTAATTATTTTGGTATTCGTGGTTGAACCATTCATCTTTTTGATCTGCATCCTAGTTAAGCATGGAAGAAAAACTAGTGGCATAGTTCCACCTTCTCCAACGTCTACAAACTCACTATCACACCACCAAACAATTTTACCTCTCTTGAATCCAAAGTTACACCCATATATGTCCTACTGAACCAGCCTACACCACCGTTAACTTCAGCACTTTTGGTGTGTAGAGAGAAAAGCATCAATAGTACAAGTATCTTTGACGAGGAACTCCAGGACGTTGAATGGGATGACTGGGAATGCTGAAGCTACCAAGACTAACTTTTCCTCGCAATCTCTGAATTAGACACAATTTTTAGTTACTATTCAAGGCATGAGTGAACAACGCCCAGAATTCATACCTGATTTGCTTTCTATAATCACATATAGTGAAAGAGCAGTACATATTAGGCACAATGGGCTCTTGGTACTCAGCAACAGACAGAACCTCCAACATAAGCAGCCCAAAAGGTTCTAAGAAGCATTAGGCACAATGGGCTCTTGATACTCAAGAACAGACAGAACTTCCAACATAAGCAGCCAAAAGGTTCTAAGAAGCCTATGTGCTGTCAGATTAACTCCCATTTAGGAAAATTAGTAACATATCCACAGGGAATACCAGCTAATTACTCTAAAAACCTGTATATCTTAAAAACAAACAAACCAAAAACACTATGTATCTTGTTTAGTGTTATGATTGCTATGTTTTTTTTCCTGATTGATATTGTCAATAGTACTAATCATGGGAGACATAGGAGAAGTGTGGCTGATAATTCTGGTAATGAAACAACAACCATAGTCACAACTAGCAAGGACCCAATTATTCAAAATAAAGGAAAACATCTAATCTTTGGCTGGCTACACTGCCTAGCAGAAACAAATACCTTTAAACCTTAGGAAATCTCTATAAGTATATGAAAATATCAGAATTAGAACATTTATTCTTTCATGCTTGTGTAGATTACTTTGACTACCATTTCCAGTGGAAGTATTATACCTTAAGTGGTATGAAGTTCACCACCATAAACATATTAGAGTCTCTAATCTAAACACATGGACAAAGCAAAAGGACCACCATTGCTATATCAGTATTAACATAGCTACAGCTTACCAAACAATGAGTGGTGCCAAACAATTCTGGTATGGGCTATGAATAGTTACTATAAACTCATAGGCAGAAATATGACAAATCTTGTAACAGACATGGTCCTACATGATCCACAAAATAGGAAAAGTTGGGAATGGTACTTAGAATTGTCAGGAAGTATTTCATACTATTTGTCTATGATACAATGGATATCTGAGGAAATTGATGATGATGAATATGATAATAATTATTATGGAGAGTATGATGAGGAAGAGGAAGAAAAGGAGACTAAGAGGTAAGAGAAAAAGATGTGGGAAATAGCACTTTATCTAGTACTACAACATGACCATTACCACATACTACACCTGTAACTCTCATAAGCAACAACTGTTAAATTCTACAAAAGTATGGCCTAAGGTTAATGTGAAATCACATCCATTACCATACAATGAAATAATGAGAATAGGGATACCATAGAGCTATGATACAACAAAAGATACTCATATAACCCTTAAGGTCACAGAATGGTCGAATATATTCCATTATAGAAATATGACTATATATGAAATTAAACTAGCCACGTCAAAAGCTGAATTTTTTAAACCAGAAGTACTCTGGGTGAGGTTTTATAAGGAGCTTACTTAAGCAGAATTAGATTGGCCACATAGGATATTTCCCTTAGGGTTAGCGACAGTGAATTTTGTGGATTACAAATTTCTCTAAACTTAGACCAGAAATGGTACAAATTAACTATAGCTACCAGACTCACTGATGATTTTTCAAAAAATCCTCTGCCATTAATGCAGGCAAATGCATTACAGATACCTACACATTAAGAAATTGTTAGCTTAGCACAAATTTATAAACTAAGCACTGGAAGAAGAGCATCACAGAGAACATAGCTTCTTTTATGGTAGTAAAAAATACTGGCTTTGGGATATGAAATAATGACAGTGTGTGAAACCACACACTGGGAAATAGCAATACCTAATATCTTTGCATGACAAGAAACCAGATGACCCTTCATACCATAAATATATGGTTAAGCCATACAATAAGACATATTAATACCACAATGCTGGTGAATCAAACAATTTATGAACAAATTTGCAATAAAAAAGACAAATATGGCCCACATAAGGGTTAAGATACCATTAACAGGATACAACATTCTTAATTATACACATAGAGCATTGACCAATTTAACTGGAGGAGTTACTTAGTGATTATGCAAAAATAATACAATGGAACAATTAGGGAAAAATTAAAAATGATAACCAATAATTCATGGTAAGATGGTATTACTAATATACCATGCACTAAGTTGTACCTAATAGAGCTAGGCAACTGGATAAATGTTATTGTGCACCTTTTATTGATTGTTTAGAGCTTTGGAAATCAAAATACATCCTTAATATAGCTAAAACAGTAATGTCAGGATTTGTGTCAGCTAAAGAAGTCCTATGGTTTTAGGAATGAGTTTACAGACTGGGCTGTTAGGGAAAAGATTTTGAAAAATGCCATAGCTGAAAATTCCATAGCCTTATTTGACTTGATAACCTTACAATCTCACTCCAAAGATACACATGCACTAGTACAATTCACAATGAGGATACAGAGACCAGAATTAGATCACTAGAAGTATGATACAATGACTATACTATTGTCCTTTATCCCTGTAAAATTTCTGCTAAAGGATTCACGGATTTTATGGCCTAACATTGTTACAATAGGTGAACTATGTAAGGTATATAGAGGAAGAATGCAGATTAAAGATTATTAAACACAACATTAGCCATAGTGGTATAATGCAGGTAATCATATGACAGCAATTATTTCAACTCCTAGAACTGGGGAACCTAATAACTTACAAAAGATAACTGTCATAGTTGATCATACTGTAGTAGCATATAACTTGAAGTTTACTAAACGAGAATTTATAGCTAGTATGAGAGCACCAATATGCAGTAAACACTTTCAAGAACCATATAGCCTACAATTTATGGATTTGCTACTTAAGCAGAACTACTGAAGCAGGAAACCTTTGCAACTCCTGTAGCGATTAGTAGGAGGATGGATAGGAACTTTGAAGTCACAGTACCAGATAGAGGAAATGGATGTAAAATGGGAAGATGTCAACACACAATAAAATTCAATGCCTATGCCATGGCAGTGCTCTCACATTTAGGACTTCAAATTTAAAAATATATACGAAATTTTGTAGATTACATTCAGGAACACAGGAAAAGGGTAAAGGAATATTGGACACTTTAAAAACAGCAGTAAGTCAGATGGATTTTAACACTCAAAAGATTAGGAAAATTATCAATAAAATGCATCTAGAAAACAAATGTAAAACACTGCAACAGATGCTAAAAGATATGTGGGATGTTTTATGATTAGCACTTATAATAGGTAGATATTGGGCACCAAGTGTTGCCAATAATTGACTAGATCCAAATCAGATGTGACTTATGAAAATGGATGTGATTAGTTAGAAACATGTAAAATACAAATATTAGCTCCAAAAGCATGAATATGGAAATCAGGATATCATACTATGACAATACCACAATTTCAAAGAAGAGTGTGGATGCTTAGAGCATATCAAACACCCATGGATACCAGCACAGAGATTGGAAGAGTGGACATTGGGTACTTACCTCATCCCTAGCTGCATAGAGATACCAGAAATAAATATACTTATGACTAGCTGACACAAGAGAAGCCACTAGAGTATAATGTAATTGGACTATGAGAATATGTTCTAAAAATAAAAGAAATATAACTTATTAGAATAAGGGAAGGAATGTGAAATTTCTCCTCAAAGGTTATATCAAAATTCAACAAATTACAAACATTGTGATTGATAGAAAAATTCATTATACCCAGATAAAGGAACTCTGAGTTTGAACTATGAGGTATATCATATTGCTAAGAAGGAATTAACTCTAATAATGTAAATAATACACTAGCAGAGATGATGAAAATTTGAAGGGAGAGATGAAACAGGTCCAATCCTTATTACAGAAGGCAGAGTAGGATCATATACATTTTCCAATAATAATAACTGCATTAAATACTGTCTATATGGCAACAGGAAAAATTTTGCAGCATGCTATGAGCCCATACACAACTATTAGTGTTATAAAAATTATATTTACTTGGAAGAAAATTGGTCAAGGTAACATGTTTGGTTGGTTTGGAAAATTAAACATTTGGAAATATGGAGAATGGATATTTAGGCATGTTAAAGAAATTACAGAAGCTATATATTGGTTATTTTTGGAATTACAGTGCTAAAATAACTTACAAAAAGAGTGTTCGAAAAATATTGTGATCCAATATTAGAGAGTCGTTTCTCGTGTATTGAAATATTAAAGATCTTGAATCCCAAAAATATTGTAAACATGTTCAATACAATAAGATTGTAAACAAATTGAGAAAAACAAGCTTTTTTAAACAAGTGACAACCAGGAATTTTTGTGAGGTTATGACATAGACTGGCTTGATGCCAGCCACGTGGGATACTCCCTTGATGAAAACATTGACGACCAGATCTCGTTGGCATAAAACTCCAGTGCATAGCTACTCCAGTGAGCATCAGAGTGAGCCAAACTGACACCAGGTCACTGTCACTGCGGGCTCCAATGTCTGGGTTGCATTGTCACCCTCACTGTCGCCCCGCCCCCACTGCTGCACTGACACCAGAGCCTCCTGCAGAGGGCTGCAGACCCTCCCCTGAGGCCGCATCAGACATCTCCTAAATGGTAGCTGCCTGACTTTACAGGACAACATCAGGGGAAACCCCACTAGATTAGAAGTTAGACAACTTGGGATTGTAGTCCTGGTTATGTTAGTCAAGTCACTTTGATTAAGACTCATTTTCTCTCAGGATCACTTTTCTTATTTGTAAAGTGGGGCCAGTGAAAGCTGTCCTCCATACTTTACAGGAATTTTGAAAGGACTGACTAAGGCTCTTTTTTTTATGATATGCTATAAAAATGTAAAACTAATTCTATTGTTGCTTCAATTAACATCATATATTTATTGAGATGGAAATTTATTGATAAATTGTTTTTTTTTTTAAGCAGTGGATTTCATCATTCTTTTAGACTCACTAGAGTTTATTGTGGAAATTTTGTTTCTTAAACAAAATAAATTGATTGTATTTATCAAGAGAGTAATTTAAAATAGAGTGCATTAGGTACAATATGAAGTAAAAGGCATTCTGAATGAAGAATATACTATATGGCACATTGATTTCCTGTGAACAATAATTAGACAAAAATATTCTCTATAGATGTAACAATCTTAGACATTTCAACAATCATTAGGAAATTTTCGTTTAGGACCAGAAAAATTTATGTTGCCATTTTTTTTTTTAATTTTCATATTCTAAAGGAGTTTAAATTGAAACAATCTGTCATTTCAATATATTGCAATTTAAACTTCCTGAAAAAAATTCAGATTGATTAATGATGATCCACTCTTTAAATGGTTTTAAGAATCAAGTTGAACAATATGCCTAGTAGACCAGTACCTTTCAGGACATATACAAGAACCACCAGTCAGTTCTAGCAAGCATAGAGACACATTTTATTTTCCAACCAAGTGACAAGGCATTTCATGCTGTGAATATCTAACACTTTGCTTTGACAACTAGGAAAATATTTATATTTTCTGCTGTTCTAGTCAGGCAATAGTTCAACATTGTCTCAGTTGATTTAGTGCCAACTCAAGTCAGTCTGTCGACATTTGTCCAGGTAACTAGACCAAGAATACCTGATGAAAACTTGTCACAAATTATAGTGATATTCTTTATTCTTTGAATAGTTTTGCTTGGCAGAGGTGATGTTGAACAGAGAGTAGACAAACAACACACAGATTCACTGAATTGTAACACTGGGAATATTAAATAAACCGTGTCATTTGACACATTTGGCTAGAGTAAACCACTGAAAAATCTCTCCAGAATTTAAAACAAAGAAGGAGAAAAAGTATTATAGCAAATAGAGCAACAGAGACACAAAACTTTAAATCAGGATTGATTTCAGAAACTGGGGTATAGGGAGAATCAAGACCAAGTCAAGATGAAAGAAATGCCTTGGATTTCAATTAACTAGTAGTCCACAGATTAGTGGAATAGTACTAAAATTAAAATCAACACTTCAGCCAACAGAGAATTCAGGAAATGAATTATTAAAGGAAGAACATGGAAAAGAATAGATTTCTCTCTCCTAATACTATTTCTAGTTTTCCAGATTTCAGACAACATTAATGCTTAGAAATTGGGAAAAGATTTACTCCCCCCGCTCATATTTCAACATAGATCAAACAGAATACTCCTTAACAATAGCAATTTCTCATTTCCATATTTTTTATGCTCACCTCATAGCTTTCTCATTCTCTCATTGTTTGGGGGCTTACTTGACATAAACAATTAATATGTTTTTTAGACCAAGCATATCTGTCAGTATAACTGATCACAGTAACTACGACCAGTTACTGTAAATGTCAATTCTTATGCCATAGTACCTGAATCCTCAGGTAAAATGATCAATTTTCTTGTCCTTCAAGGTTGAAAAATAGAATTGCACTATATGATCCCTATAGTCTCTTAGAAGTTTAAAATTACTTAGTTTTAGGAAGTGAAATTTGCTTGCACCATAGTTTAGTGTAGTTGAAACACTTTTAGCAAGTTGGTAGAAGCAGTTACAATGAAGGTTTTGATACGTTGGATAGTTAATCTTTGAAACATTTGATAAATTATCTAGGGAATTAAGGGAATGGATTAGACCGGTGATTTCTTAATACCTTTTATGGAATTTTAAAACTTTTTAGACATTGGAACTTTTGTGTGTGTGTGTGCAGTAGAAGAGATGCAAAAGTTGACAGAAGAATTTAGGGAGAAAACCTGTATAATTTTTGGATAATACTGTCAGGGGAAAGTTCTGAGACAAACTTTTTGAAGCAGTTTTGAAGAGGTTAATTAAGTCAGGGTACAGTCCAGGGTCAAAATCGTTAAAGACAACAAGTCATGTTAAGGAAATAAGTCATTAATTCAACAAATATTTATTGAGAGACTAATGAGTGTCAGAATTGGGGTGAATATCCAGAACATATGTGTTAGAATCCTTGGAGAAGCAGAGGCAGCAAATATGAGAGGCAGAAATATAAGATACTGTAACAATGGTGAAATGAGGTCACAAAATTCAGGTCAGTGGCCCCAGGAGCCCAGTACAAATGTGGTAGATAAAGGATAGTAATGTTTCTGTAGCATAATGATTTTCAAACTTCAGTTGTATTGGATCTTCATAAAACACAGATAGCTGAGCCCCTCCTTCAGAGTTCCTATTTAACTCTGGGGAATAGCTCAAGATTTTGCATTTCCCTATAAACAAACCTGTAAGATATATGTTAGTACAATCTTCCTTTTTGTTGTGAAGAAGGTAAGGCTCAGAGTAGTTAATATACTCAACAAATTCAAAAGCTTGCTTTTGTTAAAAGAATGATCATAAGCCATTCTTTTTCTTGGCTACAGGGGCATATGCTATTTACAAACTTCTTACTCTTTGCTCTGATTCTATAATAATCAAGAACTATTTGGACATGCAATGAGACCTTCTGAGCAGAACTACTTTATAGGGAGTGTCTGTGTCTTATTTGGACAATCCATTTAGATCAAGTACTGTGGAAGGGTATATTAGAATTCTTGTTTAAACAACACTGCCTTGAGTGAACAAAAATTATATAGTACACTCCCTAGCAATAAAAAGAAATGAACTACTGGTACATGCAAACACAAATAAATATCACTGACATTATTTTGAGCAAAATAACCTGCCCACAATAAAGTATCTACTGCCTGATTCTATTGTTATGAAGTTCCTAAACTGGAGAAATTTTTCTGTGGTGAAAATGTGAGACTGGTAGTTAGCTAGAGCTGGTGGGGAGGTATGACTCTGAAAACACTCAGAGAACTTTCTGAGGTGATGGAAGTATTCTATAGCTAGATAGGCGTGGACATTACATAAATGTATCTGTTTAACAGTTACGATTTTTGCATTTCAAAGTATGTAAATTTTATCTGGGAAAATATCAAGTGGTGCTGTAGAGAGTGAGGGGATCATAAACAAAATAAAAATGGTAGAATGTATATATTGATGAAGCTGGGGGAGGTAAATGAAGCGTTCATATACTATTTTGTTTACTTTGTATATATTAAAAAACAAATGAACAAAATGAAAAAACACCTACTTAGATTTTAGTCATTCTTGACCACTTTTTCAGAGCTTAATCACCCTTAAATTAGCTAATAAAACAGAGATCCTAAAACTGGAAAAAAGAGGTAGTTTTATATTAATTCCTCTAATAATGGCAGTAATTATACGGTGTTATGTCAGATACTGTTGCTGTCTTTGGACCAATTATTATTCGAAATTTTTATTTACAATTCACAGCCTGCATTCTCTACCTTCCCCTCTCCACAAAACATAACTGAGAAAGGTTGCATTATTAATATATTATCAAAATAAATTTAAATGAAACTGTAAAACATGGAAGAGTTTAGGACACTTTTGGTATGGAAACATAAATTAATCAAAAGTAAAGGATATAAATTACTGGACTCAGTCAGAACTTCTTAGCAGCCAGGGCAAAAAGAGATATATAATGGGTTACATCTTTCGCTTTTCAACATACCGAATAGAGGTTCATATGGAAAATAACATACCACCTCCCCACCAACATTATATTTACAAAAGAGTTTTTCATGTGTTTTATATATATATATATATATATATAAGTGACATTCAGTAACATAGAAGACAATGTCATTTATTGTACTCTTATGAGATATGGAAACAAAAGATAAAGGCATAATACAATCTAGATTATTTAAGTCATTTCAATGAGAAGCTGAACTTTAACAATCCAAGGCTACTGCTTTCTGACCATCTCAATTTAGCTTTATAGAAATGGCAAGTTAACATGTTCCTTTTACTTTCTCTCTCAAATATCAGTTCTTTCCACAATAATTTTTTTTTTGCTGGATATAGATAATGGTCAATTAAAATTTGAGTTTCTTAATGACTACCTGAATTGCTGTTAATCATTATTGTTAATTGAAGAGGTGCCAAATGAATCGATAGCAAAGCTGATATTTTGTCATTGAAACTGGAAGTCTTAGCTTCAAAGACTTAAGTCTTAGACTTATAATTTTGCCTAAATTAGAGAACATTTCACCTCTGTTTGGCAATGTGGCTACTAGTATGGCTACTCGTATTGTTAAAATGTTTCTTTGAAAATTATCCTAAAGGAATGATGGAAATGAAACCATCATCATTTGACAAACACCACAGTAATGATTGTAGACAGAGATTGTAGATAGATATCTACTAATTCTAATTTCAAAACTGAAATGAATATAGTCTGTACAAACTACAAATCAAGAGCATCCCAGAGAAGATTCTGTCAGGAATTATTAAAGGGATAGAAAAAAAGGGGGGGATAGTATTGTAGCATATAGAAGACAAAGTGATAATCAGTAAATTCAACATAAATTCATAAATTATAAGCTAATATTGGACTCGATTTATTTCCTTCTTGGAAAGAATTACTAATTCAGTGGTAAAATTACTCTATTTAGATAAAAGACAGCTAGACTTAAACAAGATAACTCAGAAAGTCTTTTGTGATATTTTGCAGAAGAGAGGAAAAATATTGGCAGAACACATGGATAATTAAGTGAATTTTTTTGTTAGTTTAATTACTGACTGAAATGTCATGGCTAATGGGTTAGTATCACCCAGGAAGAATGTTCAAAGAGCTTTTTCTTCAGCCAAATCTGTAAAAGTAGAATATTAATCAATGACATATTGGGCAGAAATTCAATGATACAGTGAGCACCTGCCAAAACTGTAGTTATCTTCTCTCTGCCACATGACCCCACTATGATGAACACAGCGTACTGGGAAAGAGAAGGATGTATGATACAGGGATGGCCACCTCTGTGCTGGCAGGGACCATCCAAATCATGACAATCTTCCTCTGAAGAAGCCAGATAATTTGATTATATTAACTTCACTCATCTCCAGCATCATTTCCTACAGCTCTGCTCCCCTAACTGGAGTGCATGTACCTGGACTAAAAATTATTACAGCTACCTCAAAGCAGAAGACAATTCCTGTTCCTGAGTAGTTGTACCTGCTTTCCATCTACATGGAATGCCCAATCTTGTGATATTACACCTATCAGTCGGTCAATGATAGCACATAAAATATGTTTGCTTTCTGTTCATGATACTTCAAGTTAAGACAAAAATCAATTATAGATTGTTTTTAAGATTATTCCAACAAATTGACAGTGTTTAATTTTGAGAAGATAAAATATTCACTTTTAAAATGGGATGGTAAGAATTCTTGTTCAACTTCACTATCCCTTGATTATGTTAAGTAGCTTGTGCTTACAAACTGAACCTTGTAATTCTTACAAGAATAATAAAGCATAACAATGAACTTACCAACACTTGGATAACCAGGTGTAGAAGGGTCTCCTCCTGGATTCAATGATACCATGAAGGCATCATAGGTAAGATCTGTAGTCTTTGGTAAATCACAAGGATCAACATAAAGAAGAACACCTCCAAATCCAGCCTTTTCCAGTAAGGAAAGCTAAAAGGGGGGAAGAAAATGTTTAAAATATTATCATATGCACTGACAGTTCATATAATTTCAGCAATGTGGCTAAGATAGGATGGCTTGCTTTTCTGAGCTTTTTCTTTTAAATAAACAAGCATATTAGATATCCCAATTACGAATCCCAGTTAGTGGGATTTTTTAATGGCCTCTTTCTTTCCTTTATTTTTCTAAAGCTATACAATAGTTAAGGAGCATTCATATATTGTCTAAATTTGATATCAGTTCTCTGCACATATAATTTTTTAATTGTCCAACCAGATATAGATGTTCCACTTTTGTAGGATTAACAGAGGCTTTGCCACAAAGTTGTGATTTAAAAGGGAAGCTGTTCTGACCACTATTACGTTCTTCGCTAGAGCAGGAATCACCCACAGTAGTGTGATATATTTCTTCAAGGGCTGATCTGGTTATACTGGTTGTTAAAATAGTGAAGTGTTTTCACACTGTTTGGTACATAGCTCCTGCTCTGAACCTGAGGATCCCACTTGACTAGCCATCCACGGTCCTTGGATATTCCCTGGACCTTCCAGATATAGCAACAGAGGAATTAGCACATGGTTCAGTTGGAGGACTCCTTCTGAATGATCAGTTCCTACTATGTCATTTTGAAAATTTTGAAAATTCCAAAAATTGTCCCTGATTAGCTTTATAAGAGACATACTCAATGTAAAGATGCCTCTCTCTTCTTCACTCAGTATATAATAGATATGTACAATGAGACAGAAGAATTAACATCTGGTTTTCTCTTTGCTTTAACTTGTTAAATTGATCTTTTAGGGGGAAAGGAACTTATTCGTCTTAGTGTGTCTTACCTAATATGAGAAACAATAGTCATGATTTGCTAATCCTATTTGTTTTCCATGAGAAAGGAAAAGTATTTGTGGAGGGCCTTAAAGGAATGAAGAAGAATATTGCTAAGTGTCATTTTGAGTATGGACAGTTGCTGCTCATTGTGTGACTCTAGTTAACACCTATACTTCATTTCCCAATTGCTAGTTATGTGGTTTATTGAGTTTTGCAGTAGACTCAGCAAGTCCACTGTGTCCCTTGCAGGGATTATACTTATCTTTTCTACCATTGCACTTATCAGGGTCAGGCATAAGGTAAATATACAAGAGTATTGCTGAACAACAGAATGAATGAGAATGATGGTGCTTTGGCACAGCAGCTACTGTTAAAGAAAAGAGAGCCTAAAGAATACTTATGATTTACTTCTATTAGGAAAAAAAGCATATAATTGCATATACAACTATATAAATTCCAACTATATATAACGTTATATAATTCCAAGTTTATAAAGAAAATAATATAAAAAAAATTAAATCAGATACAGAATGTAAGTATGCCACATCAATGGTATTTTTGTTACTCTTTTAAAACTGGTCTGTGCTTTCAAGTTTTTGGTGTAATGAACAAGCATGGATTATTTTTTATAATAAATGGGGAAAAAACATTAAGAACCTAAGCGAAAGTATAATTGACTCACATTTGCCTTTTATAACTACTTTCTGTCATTATTTTCCCTTCAGTGTTTTAGTGCATAGAAAGAAATAATTTGGAAAGAGAAAGGGAAAGATAGAGAGAAAAACAAGCAAGTACATAAATAAGAGAGAGGGCTAGATCTAAGACTTGTTCTCCAAATCTTTGCCACTGAAGTCCTTAGGGAGGGAGGGTTTCTGATATCTAGAAGCTGAAATAATCATTCTTAAGCAGAATGATCAATGGAATGATTTTGAATATTCTGTTTACTATAGGAAAATGTATCAAGAAAAAAAATGGACTTCCCTTGAGAGCAATTTTTTAAAATATTAAGTGTTTTTCCCTTATTACTAAAGTAATTTGTGATCATTAGAGAAAAAAGACACAGGCAAAATAAAAAATTTAAAAGGCAGCCTCATTATCCTATCTGTCAAGAAATAGCAAATGTTAACATGTTGGAGTTTCTACACCCTTTTTTATTAGGATTTATACACATGCATACATACACTTCTGAAATAAGATCACATTTCATAAATACTACCTTGTAATCTCCTTTTTTCACTTAACAGTGCATAGAAACTTTTCCATGTTGATACATATATTTTATATAATTTTTAATAGCTGTATACTATTCTGTTAAATAGAGACCATCAAATGTTAACCAATCCCTGGCTATTGGTCCTATAAATAGTTTTTCTTACATTATACTACAATAACCTTCATTCTACCTAAATCTTGTACCTAAATATCTATTTTCATGAAATATATTTCCATAACTAGAATTTATAGGTCAAAATATTCTCAAAAATTCCTTCTAAACAGGGGAGTACAAAGGAAAAAAAAGGGGGGAAGTACAATAACTATTTATTGACTAATGTCTATGAAATTTAGTGTTTAGAGTTATCTTAACCAAATATAATATGCTAGAGTTGTTTATTCTATGACTTCTATATTTATTTGGTACAGTGTTGTGTCCCCATTTATAATCCCTGTATAGCATGATATTTTTCTGTAGTTGATGGCCTTTAATGAAGCAATGTTGTTTAAAGTATGATATGTTGGCTATTTCCCCATAGCCCTGAAGGAATGGCCTTATATGTGATTTGGCTTCCCTTTCCCATCTTATGACAGCAACATTTGCACCTGAAGTGGTTGTTTCTTTGGTGTTATCAAATCTCACTCCTGCTGCCATCCCTGGCTGGCTGAGTAAAGCTCTTAATTCAGTAGTTTAGAGAAACCGTCTATTGGTAGATTTCCTATGAAATTGGCTAAAGGAAATTGCCTATATTACATTAAACAAAAAAATGTTCATAAGTGTTGCCTTTTAAACATGCTGAGCTTGGAGTTTGGCTAAAATGTCCAAGAGATCAATTACTCTGATGAGATTATATATTTAAGAACACATTCAAGGGCAACCCAGTACAAAAGGATGAAGCCTGCTGTCATTGGCCTGCCTGCTTCAGCCAGTGTCAGACTGCCCTGGGTACACAGGTTAAGGCATCTAACCCTGCCCAGCACCTCTCACAACCTGAGACAGCTTGAGACTAAAGATGACAATTATGCCAGAGGTCTAATTTCTGAAAGCTGTGCAGCTGTGAGGCAAAGATTTCCTGACATTGAACTTTCTAACTCCTCATTTCTCTCTCTTGAGTATATGTGGGATAGGTTTGGGGTTCTCTGTCATGCTAACCACCTTGTGGACGAGGACAACAATTGGCCTAGGTAGAAACAATTAGGACTTGGAATGGAGACAGAGAAAAAGTCAGTCAGATGGTGTTGGGAACAACGTAGTAAGATCACGCAGAGGGAGGCTTTGGCCACTGGCTAGTGTGGTGAGTGTTATACTCAGGACTAGTTCCTAAGTCAAACAAAGTGCCACGTGAGTGAGTAGATTTCCTGTTCAGAAGCAATATCCTAACATGTTCAAATGAACATTTTCAGAGTGTAAAAACCATGATCCTTGCCAAGGATACTGATCTGCAGTGATAAATAAGGACAGATGTTTAGAGAAAACAGACATGAGAATAGGAGACAGACTGAATACTTTCACTTAGGCTGGGTGAGAGTTTCCTCCTTTTCTCTGAGAGTGCTTCTATTACTTGCAAATAAATTAATCTGTAACCAAGACAAATAGAAAATCATTCAACTGGGGGATGGTACTAGACTTCTGTACAAATGTTGACACTAAATACCTATGTGACAACTCACATGGTTTCTCCAGGCCTTGGCTTTTTCACCCATAAAATCTTATATAGGATTGAACTACATTATCCTCACAGATCCTTTCTGCTCTAAATGAAAAGACATGCAGTCTTATCCATGATTTTAAAAATGTTTGAGACAAATTTATTGTATTTCTTAATATGTTGTCACATATGAAATTGGATCTTAAATTATTGGTACAGAATACATCCTCCGAAAAGAGCACAATTTCTATGAGCAAAAACAATCTTTAAAATAGTTTTATGATGTGGCTTCTAAAAACATGCATCAGTATTTTAATCTTGCATTAAACTTCTCTTAGGAAAAAAATATAAGTGAAACTGAAATATTTAGAATCTATACATTCCTCTGAGTAACTTAATTATCTCTTTCATTTTCTTTAGGAGGCACCAAGGATTGAACCCGGGACCTTGTATGAGGGAAGCAGATGCTCAACCACTTAACTACATCCGCTCCCCCATTATTCATTTTTTAGGTCTAATAGTATATTGTGAAATGTTAATTCTATCTTTCAAAACTATTTCACAGTGTTTACATCCTAAAATATGCCACATATATACAACAATTGAAAAAATCACACAGGGCTAAATGAATATCATTTTAATGTACCTATCAATATTCTGTTTACATTTGAAATATGTCTTCTCAAATGAGTACTTCAACCAGTAGTTTATTTCTAGGACAGAAGCTAAATATTGTGTAAATTTGCTGAACATGTTTATTCAAAATGTCCATCACAGATACTTTCTAATAGTTAATGATCTTCCCTCAAAAAGAGTCACATTATGTTTGCCATGAAAATAGGGATCATTAAAGCCAACTCCTATGTACATGCTTCTCCCTTTTTATTTAATTCAGAGAAACACTAAGTGCTGCATCACCATGATTTTTGCACAAGTTTTCATGGGTGCTAAAATATCAATGTGCCTTAGGTGTCTGACATTGCTGCTAGACTCATAACCAAGAAACTGTCCTTAGTCATGGCATCCAGACACACTCTTCTGTATTTTTACCCAGGGTCAGTTGATCCTCTTTAAGGTCTGTTATAGCTCGGCCAAAAAAAAAAAAAGAAAAAATGTTGTTGTTTGAAGCATAGAAAGTATCCCCAGTCCCATTTTTCTTCACAGGAATTGAAAGGGACTTGGTGGGAAACTTCAGTAGCACACGATTGTGATCTGCTTGAGGGCAGGGACCCCATCTCTTCCTCTTGTATCTTTCATGCCTACTTTAGTGCCTGGCACAAAATGATTTTTATTGTTAGATGAATAAATAAATTAGTGTATGTCCACTAATGAATGAATGGATGAGAAAGAGTGTACAAGTATTACATGAATGTTATTTTGCTTTACTGCTCATGACCACTGGCTGGAAAAAATGCAATACATTTTGTTGTGACATGTTACATATATCTGTTAGACATAAGTAAAGCAATAGCCAGCTTGTTTTTTAAATTTAAAACAAAACAAAACCACTGCATTTAAGTAAATGTGTTATATTCTCTCCTGATCTTTCTGTAAAATTACATAATTTAAAACAAATTTATTTTGGTGTGATTTTCACTTTATTTTGTTTTGTTTTGTTATGTAAGAGTAGAGGTGATGGGAGAGGTGAAGACTGACCCTATGGGATTTGAACATGGGAGTTTGCTCTGCTGATGGTCTTGAAGATAACATGTCTTTGGCCAACTTCAAGGTAGCTGATCCCATATTTCTTACTATGAACATATTATACATTTTTCCTTGTGTACAGTATATAAAGCTAGGTCCTATCAGTTGCCAAGTAATCACTTCTGAAATAAACAGTACTACTAGTCCACAGGCAGGTTACAGCATTCTTATCAAATAGACCTGAAAGAAACTGTAAACTCCCTGGGAATTATTCACTCAGGGGTAGTAGCTGAAACAGTCCAACATTTGGTTGGCATTTTCATTGCCTTTGGCAGGCATCGTCTATTACCTGAGTGGTTACACAATATTTAGATATGCAGGGAAAAATAAAAGCATTCAAAGAAAACAAAACATAGATGCTGCTATGGTTTCTGCCACTTAAAGTCTCTCCTTATTGATTTTATTCTTACTTTTCAAATGAAACACTTCACTTTTTCTACTCCAGAAGGAGGATGTTATTGTTATTGTCATTCAGACAATTCCAGGAAATTTATTCACAATGTCCAATAAGGAAATATAAGTTGAAGTCCACAGTTAGGTTTTAATCCATTTACAGGTACTCTTAAATTTCCAACCCACCCCCTGGAAATGATTGAATGTCAGCCCTGCTCTTCCTACTTTTGCTGGTCTGTATGTATGGCATCCTTCAACTGCTACCTGGATATCAAAAACCAAAGGGGAAAAGTTCGTGGAGGTTTTTTTTTTTTTTTTTTTCCCTTCATTTTTTAATCATTTAGCTTCTTCGAAGTACCATTCCAACAATAGGGCCATTCCTCTGTCCTCTATGCTTAGAAAAATTTTCTGAGACTTCATGTAGAAAGCAAGAGCAAATAGTATATATATCAATGACCTTAGTTTTAAGATAAAAAAAAAGTCCCATATAAGGTAAATATCTTGTCAAACTTTATAGAAAGATACAGGGACATCATTGTGATTAGAATCTAGGTCTTCTGAGTCAAATTTAAGCCAGATCATCTATGTTGAACATCTACTATGGGTCAAATACTGTCATGAGCTAGTTGTTGATTTTTTAAGAGTGGTATTCATTTATATATATTTATATATTATTAGAGATGTTGTGAGCTTACAAAACAATCATACATAACATGTATAATTCCCATATATCACCCCTCCACCAACACCTTACATTGTTGTGGAGCATTTGTGACAGATTATGAAAGAACATCATCAAAATACTACTTCTAACTATGGTCAATAGCTTACCTTTGGTATATTTTTTCCATACATCCCCTATTATTAATACCATGTATTAGTAATGTTCATTTGTTATAGTTCATGAGAGAACGCTGTCATGTTTGTACTGTTAACCACTGTCCATCATCTACCACATGGTTCACTGTGCTATATAATTCCATGCCTTGTACAGTCCATCCAAAGTGTATACTCAGTGACTCTTACTTTCATCACAGAGTTGTGCAGTCATTGCCTCAGTAAATTTTTTAATGTTTTCCTTAGTCCAAAAGAAAAAATCCCATACCCCATATTATTAACCCTTAGCATTGATAAAGTACCTTCTTTTACATTGATGCAAGAATATTAAAATATTGATGTTAGTATAGTCCATCAGCTACTTTAATTGTATTTTTCCCATATTCTTACTACCTTGTAATAGTAACATAGATTTGTCTAGTTCATAGAAGAACATTCTTGTATTTGTACTATTAACTACAATCCTCTAAATGAAGGACATTCTGTGTTCATGGATTGGAAAACTAAAATTATTATAATGTCAAATCTACCCAAATTGATTTACAGATTCAATGCAATCCAGATAAAAATTTCAACAGCTCTTTTTAATGAAAAAAGAGAAGCCAATTAACAAATTTATTTGGGAGAGTAAGGGCCCCCAAATACCCAGAAACATCTTAAGAAGGAAGAACGAAATAGGAGGACTCTCACTTTAAATCATATTACCTAGCTACAATAGTTGTTGATTTTTATTCAGACCATTTGATGTAAGTCATTTCAATTTCCATTTTATAGTTGCTGAAAGTACAATTAAGGGAAGTTAAGGGCTTGGCCCAGGGTCAGAGTTAATAAGTGGTAATGCCAGGGATCAAACTCAAGTTTTCTGAATGCAAGTTTGGTGATCTTTCTACTAAAGTACAACTTTCCTTTCAATTATACTTCCATCTTTTACATGGACAAATAGACTGACTAAAGGATGAATTTATGAAACATATCAGATGTTTCTTTGCTGTGATCTGTTTTCTGAGAAAACACTGAAATCAATATTGTGAGAATTATATGCCTGTTAATTTAGATTGTTGAAAAGACCTGGATTTTTCACAAAGTACAGTCATGGTGATTAATATGTATTAATACAACCAATTATGGGCAATTTAGATTCAAGTTTCATGACTATAGTAACAAAACTAAAAATAAACTTTGAAATATATGAACCTAGCATTTTGTAGTCCATTCTTATTAATTTAAATTAAAATGCCTCTCTGATATATGTGAAAAATATTAGACATGTAATATATGATCACTTCTTAAACAATAGATTTTTTTTTTCTTGTCGAGATTTTTTTTTCTTATTAATAGGTTTGCAGTTTGACCCTTTAATTATGTATGGTATTGTAAAGATGCCATTAAAAAGGTCTGTAAGATTCTTGTTAGCTTTGTTATATTTCAGCAATAAACTCACCTTTCTTTGTTAGTTTAAAAAAAAAAGACTATTATGATGAGGAAGAGTCACTATAATCAGACTGAATATATCCAAGGCATAAGCAGAGCATTTTTCTTTGATTTCACTGAATACCATTACTTGGGATTTCAAATTGCTTTACTTGGTGTATCCAAAGTTATTTAAATAATTCTAGTGAGATTAATAAGAAGCAATGACCTCCTGCTTTTGTAAAGATAAAGTATGAAGTTATTAAGAAAAGTTAAGCCTGTTGCAGAGTTCTAAAAATCATCCTCAACTTCTTTCCTCAGGAGGGAGGGAGGGAGGGAGGGAGGGAGGGAGGGAGGGAGGGAGG